>OZ012741.1:388119297-388455171 GCA_963859935.3 Lathyrus sativus
CCGAGGTTTTAGGTGAGAAAGGTTGCGGAAGGAAGTTGTGAAAGGAGAGGTGGTGGAAGAAAGTCGCGTCTTTGTATTGAAAGACGAGTGTCTAAACCACCCATACTACAGTGAGCATCTCGACACTCGGAAAGGAAGAAGTCTACACTTAATCCTTTCTCTTTAGTCCAATACAAGGAGAAGTTTATTCTTATTGAAAGGGATTTGAAAATGCACTTGGCGCGGGGCCGAGGTTTTTTAGAAGGAAAGGTTGAAAAGAGAAAGAATTGGAAAGAAAGATGTCTTCGTATTGAAAGACGAGTGTCTAAACCACCCACACTACAGTGAGCATCTCAACACTCGGAGAGGAAGAAAGTCTACACTTAATCCCCTCTTTTAGTTCAATACAAAGATGATTTATTCAAGATGGTTTAATAGCGTCGGTGAATTGAATCGGGATAAGAAATGAAGAGAGAAAGGATGTAGGTCTCGGATCCTTTGTTTCGCGTCAATAATTTAACGGATAAACGGTGAAAACTTCTTCATCGACCCAAAAGGCAAAAATGTTCAGTAACAAAAGAGAAATAAGATCAACTTCTAAAATGAAATAAGTCTCTAAAAGAAAATGAAATTTAAAGTGATAATGTATATATAAATTCTAAGAGAAATAATAACATAAATTAAAATCTAATATAAACTAATATAAACTAGAAAAACTATGCTAACAAACTAAATACAAAAAATATATAGGTGTAACAAATAGAAAACAGTATAATATTAACAAAACATATTATAAAAACTAAATAAAGAGTATATAAAAAATATGTACCAATTTTTAAAAGGAAAGTTCAAAGAAGAACCAGGGTGTAACGGATGATTCATGATTGAAATGGGCTTTGCAAGTCCAAAGCAGCCAAAGCAACAAAAGTGAAATAAAATTCTCCTTCTAATCTTCAGAAAAATAAACACAATAAAAAAGAGAGGGGAAATTTGATGTCACGATATTGAGCAAACCACACACCAGCAATCTGAAACCACGAAACAAAAATCAAAGGCGGACTATGTGGTTGTTGTGGTATTTCGGTAAGATCGGTGGTTGTCTCAAAGTGGATTTGAACTTAGGTTGGCAAGGTTTCGAAATGGAGAGTTTGTGAAGAGAATGAAGATGGGTGAATTGAAGGTGGCGAAAATGGAAGAAATGGAAGAAGGGGTTCGCGTCAGGGTTTAGTTTCGATATCTAAAATGGATTGAGGCGTTTTGATTCTGTTTTGTTTTTCTGGAATAAGATGAAGATGTTGCTTGAAATTATGTTGAAGGTTGATGATGATTTGAAGATTTGGTGAAAAAAATAGGTTTGGTTCTGAGTTTGATTTTGAAGGTTTGGAACTAAAATTGGTTTTCGAAGGTTCATGTTTGCGGTTAACGGCGGCGTGTTAGTTTGCTAGCCATGGATCAAAGATGAATAACAGAGAGAATGAAGGTTTGGATTTAAGATTGAAGAAGGATTTTATGGTTGAGTTTGTGAAGTTGTTGAAAAAGAAAACGGTGAGTGGGTGGTGAGTTTTCGCTGGGTTTGTTCTAGTTTGAACTCTGAATATGGAGCAAAATCATCACCATCTTTGTCTTTTTTATTCTTCTGATGTTCGACTAGGTGGTGTGTGATGCGTTGTAGGTGGAAATAGAGGGAGTTTGGATGTGGAGTTGTGTTGTACATTTTAATGATTAAGATGTGAACATTGTTGCTGTGTATGTGGTCACATGAAGGTTTATGTTCAAGGTTTTTGTAATTTCAGCAGCATGAGCTTGAGTCAAGTATCCCCAAACTTCTTCATATGGAGACCTAGTATATTGCTTGACAAAATTTCCAGCAGCTACCACGACATGTTTCTCGACATACACACCATCAAGAAAAGTTGCACCCATGCTAATGAATGCCTCATCCTCAACGATGCACCCCTGTAACATAACACAGATGGAGGAAGATTGGCCATTCTGAACATTACCGACAATGAAAGCGCTGGATGTAATGAAGGTACCCTTGTAAGGAGCTTTATCAAGCACATTTATCAAAGGTTGATGCTTGGAAAATTGTTCTCGGGAGTGGTAGTTTGCTTGAAGATGAGAACCAAGTCGATATATGGTTTGACCAATCTCGCGGGTTCAGAACTTAACGGCGTAGAAAGCTCTGCCTAAGGTTCCTATTTCAATAGGAGTGGGTGTGAGATAAGGCGTCGGCTGCTTAACATGTTGTAGAAGAAGATTGGAGGTGGTTAGATTTAATGAAGGAACATGGAACATAATGGAAGGTGATGCAGAATGAAGAAGATGACAGGTTGAAGCTGGTATTTCGAGTGAGAACAAAGAAAGTGTTGAATGCTTGTTACAGTGGTTGTGAAAGGTTGTTACATTGAAAGAAATTTGAAGTTGTGTGAATGATGGTTGAAGGTGGTTTTTCGGTGAGTTGAAGATGGAGGTATCACTAACATGAACTCAAGGTTTCGATTGAGGAACAAGGAAACGGTGGGTCCATATTCCAAATGAGACCATGAAAACTTTGAGGTTTTTTCTCCTTTTCCTTTTGTTGTTCAGACCTTTTTCTTTTAAACTTTGAGAGAGTTTTCTTTATTTCATTATTGTGTGTTACTCCCATTGACAGGTTGTAATGGTCCTTTTGGTTTGTACATCTTGGCAGGTTTGTGGTGCTGGCTGTGTTGTTTTGCAGGTCATGGCTTGTAGCAAGTTTTGTCTGGTTGTGGCAGAGCTTGTCTGGTGTGGGTTTGGTGCAGGTACGTTTTACAGCAGGCTGGTGTGTTGAGTGTAGTAGGGACGGTTTGTTGGTTTGGTGTGTTTATGAAGTAGTAGCAGGGTCTGCATAAGGACAGCTGCAGAATTTGGATTGTTATGGAACGCATATGTTGAAGGAGAGTGGTGGTGATGCCTGCTGCAGATTTGTACAACATGAGCTGGATGTATGCTTTTGGAATCAAATTTGTGAGCTAATTGCGACCGTTTGATGGTGATTTTTCAGGTTTTAACAAAACTATCCACGTGACGTACAATCTCCCTTATCTTTGCGGGACCTTTTGAGCAAGGTGATAATTTTGAAACTTACTGTAGTACCTCTTTAATTTTTACCGCTGTGGACCTTGTTGTCACCTGTTTGTAATTCGTCTTGGGGTCTTGAAGTGGTTGTAATTCGTGAGATTACGGTGACGGTAACTGGTATTGCGTACCGCTGATATGAGGTCTTCATGCCAGCTATGGGGGGTGTGGAAATCGTACCGCCAGCTGTTTACTTATTATGCCACAATTTCTTATGCAGGTGGTTCGGAAATCCATTGCAGTGTGTAACAATTTCATGATAGTTGTGCTTTACAAGTGACTTGGTGACTAGCTGCACGTTTTATGAACCAAAATGAAATCAAATCCTCCCATACTTGCCTCTAGCTGAAGTACCGATAATCACTTTATTGAGAAGAACAAGAGCGTTGAATAACCGGAACGTAGAGCTGCCAATTTCCTTCGTAGCTGGTGTTGGAACATGTAAGTTTCGGCGGAAACTGCACTAGATCATTTTCATGGCCTGCTATGAATTCTAATTATTTTCTGCATTGTATTTTGCTGTTTGCAGGTTATTCACTTGGTGAGTATCAGTAGGATTTCGTAAACAAACAACAAGAAAATGGCAGCTATAACTTCATTCTGTCTTTTGCGTGCCGGTCATTTCTTACGGAAAATGAAGACTACTTGTCGCTACTGCGAAAATCGGCGCCGGCTGAACAGAAGAGTCGCCACCGTGCGTTATTTATCCCACGGGAGGGAAAGGAAACGCTCGAAGTAAACCTCGCAAAGACGGGAAAAGGTATGGTCATCGCAACCAAAACCTGGGTTCGGGAGTCGGTTACGCAAGGGGAAGGTATTAGCACCCCTCACGTCCATCGTACTCGATGGGATCCACGCTTGTTTTCGGGTATGGATTGTTATTCTATCTAAACTATAGGGTCAGGGGTTAAGATGAAAAGAAAAATGAAAATAAAAAATGACTCGGCAAAGTATCGCACTTTATGCCTACGTATTCCCGCCTGGAACGAGAAATCAGAGTCAACGTAGTTCGCCTACCTACTGGAAAGGAGGGGAAGGTTGCTCGCTAGGATATCGCATCCTGTGCCTACGTACTTTCATACAGCATGAAAGATCAGAGCAAACGTAGTTCGGGCCACGTACGACACAAGTCTGTCCTTGATTGGTTTTATTCCTTCTGAAAAAGGTTTTCTGATTAGCAGTCCAAGCGGACAAAAATGACGTTTTGATGAGTTCACATTCTTTTACGAAAGAAGTGTCTTTTATTGTGTTTGAAATCTTTATGTGTTTTTCTGTTTGTTTTGAGAAAGAAAGAGACAGAACTCTAACCTACGGTTGCGAAGGGAAACAAACTAACCTAATGTTATCATGCATGGGTTAAGACCTAGTGTCTATCATGTTCCTCTCTTGCGCAGAGAGAAACAGAGATCCTAAGGGATAGGCAGAAACAGAAACAATACCAGATATATACAGTAAAGCAGTAAAATGCATGGATGCAACAGCACAAGCGAAGCAAGGGAGTCCCACTCAACCTCGAACCTAGAAAATAATAGGCAAAAGTGAACAGGATTCACTTTCAACCCAGCAGGGTAAACAGCAAACAATACAGTCCAGAAAACCAATCAATACATCAGCAAATGAAATACAGCAAAAGAAACAGCATCAGCAGCTCTGAACCAACATCTGGCTTCAAGTAATCTCCAATCAGCTACAGGCTTCAACAAGCATCAATCTCCATCTTCATGGCCTTCAGGCAAGGGCTTTGAGCATCAGTCTTCTATCTGCAATGGCTTTTCTTCAAGCTCAAACCTCCAGGATGAGGGATTAGTCACACGAGTGAATTGGGTGTTAAGCAATCAGTTGACTACCAAAGGTGGTGAACAAACTGCTTCTAACACAAGAGACATTTTCTCTCAAGAGTTCTATCTCATAGACACTATCACCAAGCCTTCCAAAGGAAGGGGGTGAGTGTCTTAGAGAGACTCTGAATCACAGAGAAGAATGGATGCAGACAAGGCAATCCATGTTTGAGAAACAAACTTTCTAATCTAGAGCTCTGCCTAGCTCCTAAACCCTAATCTCCTCAGCAGCTGCTAGCAAGAACCTCCTTCTCAACTCTGAAAGTTGATCTCCAATCTTTGAATCTCCAATAGTCTTCATCTTCACAACTCTTCAGCTTCCCCAGGGCCCCAGATAAACCCAATACCCAAACAAACAAGCACCAATCCCCAGAGGGCACATCCCACCAGACAATCAGATATACAGACAGTAATAATAGCAGTAGGGGAATCCTGACTTTTCTAAGGGATCTAATAGCTACCCATAGCCCATATAGTCCCATAACTAATCTAGTCAAATCCTAAGTCCTAAGGGGAATGAAATCAAACTCCTAAGTTGTCACCTAAAACCCTAGTTTTGTACATGATGTTCAAGCATTTATTAATCACCTAAAATTAACTCCTAAAAATGGGAACTAAAATATTTCTACAAGTTGAATATCTCATCTAAACAATATGAAAAGAATGACCAAAAAATATTAAAGCATGTAAGAGAACAAAAATCATAAAAATGATGCATGAAATGAAACTATTTAATATGACATTTATTTAGAAAATATGGAAAAAATATGAAATAACACTAAAAATGCAATTTTATTTTTCTATAATATTCTAGACATCCTAAAGAAAATATGGTAAAAAGAATGGATTAAAAATGAATTTTTATGAATTAGTTATGAATTTATGAAATTGGTAAAATATTAAAGTGAATTAAGAAAAATAATTGAATTAAAATGAGGAGGAGGGGGTTGAAATAGAAATTCGCCCAGTTATAAACAGAACGGGCCACATAATGGGGGGTGCTGGTAGCGAATTGCCAAGGTCCAGGGTTACTCAGAATCAGTGAAACAAAAAGAAAAGCGCTGGGGGGTGAGAAAAGTAGCAAAACCACGTTGCAATTGGTTTGGGCCTGAAAGCTGGGGGTGGAATTAGCACAAGAGTCTGAGGCCCGCCCGTTTCAATTAATGAAACGGTGCGTTTTGGCCAGCTCCAATTCCCTCCAAACTTCAGATTAAATGCTGGCCATTGGATCACGCCATTAGTCAAAAGTCCAACACGCATTGAACGGACGTGATTACGTCTTCCTCCTTGAACCAACTGAAATTAGGGTTTCAACCTCACACCTCCATGCACGAGCAGAACTTACACCTCTCTGTTCTCATCCTACACGCCACGAATCCACATGCTGTAAACACGAAAACCACTCTAAATTCTTCCCTCTACAAGCCTAGGGCATTAGATTTCTTTGAAACTCACCACAACAACAAACCCGATCGAAGCAACATCTGGTCACCATGAAATTATACTGATATGCACCAACTCAATTCTTCCTCAAACTTGACCTAAACTAATCTACAACTAATGGAGATTAATCTGATCAATCAAGCTAACATTCTAATGGCTTAATCTAAGAGTTCTTCACCCTAACAGTTTGTTGCACCTGTTAACAACCATCACCAAACCTCTCCAAATTCATCCAAACTAATCTCCTAACCACCTAGATCAAATCTACACTAACAACAACATGCCTAACTAACTGAATCGAGCAATTTGAGTGAAAACATACCTGATGTGAAACCTTGCAAACAGCTATGGAGATTGAAGATCTGAGGCTTCTAGGTGTTGGATCTTGATCCACAAACTCAGCAATCAATTCTGTATGCAATATTCTGGTGATTCCTTGCTTGAATTAGGCTGTCCAATGGAATTTGCAACTTTGATGTTCTTGAATATGGTGCACGAAAATGGATGATAATCACTTGATCCTTGCTTCAATTATGATCTATGATGATGATGGAACAAGATTGAATTGATTTTGATGAAGATTTTGTGAAGGTTTTGTGAGATTGGAATGAAAACTTCAATGAAAAAGTATGAGAGAAATTTGTGGAATTCTTGGTGCAAATGAAGCCAACCCTTGCCAAATTCTCATTTCATGCTTATATAGACCCCAAATGAACATTCTAGATCCATCTTGCACATTCCCTTGTTTTCCAACTTTGGTTCATTTTGATTATGTTTCTTAAAAGGCAAGCAACCATGGATAACTTTCTTTTTTCCTTCTAAACTCAAAAAAGTGTTTGAACCATTGTTCTTAGAATTGTTTTTCCATTCAAAATCATATATTGGAAGTCTCCATTTGGACTTGTAAATCTCCCAAACCATTTTCCATCTTGAATTTATTCACTTTATAAGCCATTTTAGTTCACATTTTGACCAATTATGTAACTTCATGCTATGAGCTTCTCCAATAATTTGTGACCTTCTTTCTAGACTTAAAATCCCATTTGGAGCAAGTTTGATGTTGTAAGTTTTTTCATTTGAGGCCTCCTTGTATGAGTTTTGGACATAGGTTAAAATGACCTGTAATTCACAAATGCCCAAAATACCCTTTGCTTGCCAAGACCATAAGTTGAGTTCTCCACATCATATGAAGGCATACTATACCATTCTAGAAAGCTAAGACAATGAGGAACAATTCTTATGTTGACCAAGAATTCATTTAAAATCTCCTTGAGGGGCAAAACTAGCTTGGAAGTCAAGTCACTTTCACAGACAAAAATTCAGACACCTCAGATGACCTGTAACTTGCAAGGACCATAACTTGAGTTCTATAAATCTCCTTGAGGTCTTCCACCACTCAAATTAAAGGTCTTGAGATTTTCTACAAGTTTCATGTTGGCCAAGAAGCCATTTGAAGCTAGCATTTTGACTTATCTTGCTTGGAAATTTGACCTAAACTAGGGGATTTTACAGAGAAACCCTAATTTAGTAACTCCTCTTCTCCTTGATTTCTCTTGAATTCTTCTTGTCATATCTCCATATCCTTCTTCATATGTCCAATGATGAACCCCACATCTCTCCAATAGACTTGAATGCCTTTTTAAATCAGTCAATTGACCTAGGGTTGACCTAGGGTTGACCCAGATGAAACCCTAGTTGACTGTCTTCAGTTATAACTCTTGTGATCACCTCAACAACTTATTTTCTTCTCCAAATGACTTTTTAAGTCTATCATAATGTCTAGATGCTCTCCATGCCTTCAACTCAAAGCTCACAACCCTCTTGTTGATCCTCAGATACCCTCAGCTAGGAGATGGACTCAAGGCTTGATCTGCTGAACTCTTTACTTTCAAATTCTTTCCTGATGACTTGAATGGGATGGAATTAGGATAATAACCTCATGATAGGCCTCTAGAGATGAGAATAATGATTGGTCCCCTGTTGAATGACTCGCTATGCTCATGCTATGCAGATGGTTAGCCTATGTACATGACTCTATATGCAAATGCTAATGATAATGAAGCATGAACCAAGTGAATAAGGTTGGGCAAATTTTAGGGTGCAACAGCTGCCCCTATTCAAGCGACTTGGACCCGATTGGGTGAAGAGCCCGGAGCCTTCAGACATTCGCGGTACGAGACGGTTGAATACTAGTGAAACCAGAAATTTGCCAACCGCAGAAATAAACTGCGCTCCTGCTTGAGGAATGACATTCGTCAGCTGAATCTGACTGTTATAGTAACCCACTGATCTCGCGCGACCGTGTTGGGGATTGTCTTCATCGTCCTGAAGAGGATTCTGTCATCACAACTTGCTTGCTTGCTTGTCCACGTTAGGACTCTGTCCGTCGTCGATATGAAGAAATCTCAACTAAACCTGTCCACGTTAGGCCTCCACTCGCTGTCAACCCAGAAAAATCTCGGCAACTCCGCTGGGGATAATTCGTCTGCATTTCCCTAAACTGAACCGTCCACGTTAGGAATGACACTCTTCCACGTTAGGAGTAACACCTGTCCACGTTAGGAATAACATCGTCCACGTTAGGAATCATTTCTTCTGCATCTGTCCACGCTAGGACTAAATCTTTCATCTTTCCACGTTAGGAAGCAACCTTCCTTGAATCTGTCCACGTAAGGACCTCAATTTCTTCCACGTCAGGAATAATCTTCTTCCACGTTAGGAATCAGCTTTGATATGCCCACGTAAGGACTCTGATCTTTCCACGTAAGGAATGAACTCGTCTTTCCACGTTAGGAAACCATTTTTCTTCCACGTAAGGAATGCTCTTGATATGCCCACGTAAGGACTCTGATCTTTCCACGTAAGGAATAAACTCGTCTTAATTTGTCCGCGTCAGGACTCATTTTTCCGCGTAAGGAATGTCATTTTAATCTGTCCGCGTAAGGACTCTCTTCTTTCCACGTTAGGAAACACTTCTTTTGATATGTCCGCGTAAGGACTACATCGTCCACGTTAGGACCCATTTCTCCTCATTAGGACCAATAATTTCTTTGATTTGTCCACGTCAGGACACTGATCTCGTCTTGATTTGTCCACGTTAGGACTCAGGCGTCTTCGGCCTGCTGAGGAAATAAGACTTGTCCACGTAAGGACTCACACCTTTGACTCACTAGGGAAATAATTTGTCCACCTCAGGACACCAACACAAAGGGTAATCACTTTCGTCAACGCCATGACCTCCCATTCCACTAATTTCGAGAAACCGAATCTGCCCACGATAGGACTAACACACTTCACCAATCCAAGGAAATAACCCTGGTCACATTAGGATGCCCACTTCTGAAGAAAACCCGTCAATCTAGGAATAAATCATCCACGTCAGGACTTGGTTCTTCAATGATCCTCACCCACAAACTTCTTAGCACTGACGTGACAGCGACTTTGAGATGAACTCTACTGGGGATGTCTGGAAACCCACCATAGGACGCCTGTTCTGATAACCGGCGGTGGCCTCTGAAATTCTGATTCATGCGACCCGTTGATGACAAACAAACTCTGCTTGGGGATAAGGAGATTCTTATCCTGGCCACTCTGGCTGGGGAAAATAAGAGACATTTGCATAAATGACTCTGCTAGAGACAAAGAGGCTCTCATCATGCTGACTCTGTGGGGAATAATGCCAAAGCTGACATTATCATTGGATGTCTCATGCCTAGATCCTGACTGTTTGATTATTCATCTGAGCGAGAGTTCTCTCCACCTGAACTACTAGAGTACAGAAACTGCTTCAGCAAAATAAATGCTGGAAGGATAATGCCGACTCGCCGGGGATAGCCTGATGCTACAAAATTATTCCAGCAAAATAAATGCTGGAAGGGTGAAGTCGACCCTGCTGGGAAGTTGGGAACTCAAACCACACGTCTTGTTGAAGTAACCCCCTGCTGGGGAATATAACTTTGCTGGGGAATAGCAGATGCGCATAGTATGCTCAGACTTTCTGCTGGAACGTGAACCGATATCACCAGTATCTCTGACAAAATAAATGACAGGACCCACCATCGACTCTGCCTGGGAGAGTCTTAATCTTCGAGTTCCACTGGAAGGAATGAAAATACTTGCAAAGAGAAATCCGCTGGAGATGGGATGATTCTCTCGGGGAAAATTAACTGACTCCGCTGGGGGAGAATGCATGACCCTGCGGGGGGAGATGAACCTGTCTGAATACAGCCTTACGATCTCGGAATCACCAAACTCTGCTGAGGACGAGTAACTTCTCTGGAGCACGTCCTTTGGGTAAGCTACGGCTAGCTGGGGAATTCTATCCTTCTTCAGGAAAAACATGCATGACCTGCGTGAAGATCGAGTCTTTCGTTATCACCATCTCTTGATCATTTTCCTCGTATGGTTATGAAACCTGCAACAACACAAACAAGACACGACAAGCCTATGCAATCAAGTCAATCCAGGTTAGTGACGTTACACCCAGTTAATTCAAAGCTTTAACAATTGTTGGCAAGGGCCAATGATGTTACACTCATGTTAGTTTCATCAAACTTAGGCGTTTTATCATGCGCAAAACAGTAAAGAACAGGCATCAAGTACTGAATAACACGTTTTCATTGATTGGGCCCCTGAATGGGCGGAGTTTTTGTACACAGGATGTAACTCCTGAAAAGAGGAAGCTACGTAACGCAAATACATAAGTATGAAAGTATGCACAAGAAGCATAAATATTGACAAATTAAATTTTGTACACATGTCGGCAACTGGATGCAGATGAGCACCACGAACTGATCCTCCCATGACTCGTCCGACTCTTATACTTTCCCGGTATCCCTACTTCTGAAGAGGTTGTATCCGATAACTGACTCCTCAAATATATTCTCCCGCATTGATACTCATTGAATTCAAATTCGGACCGCAGTCATTTGCTTTTCTCATCCCTAACTTTTGCGTGAACCGCCCTTTACGGGTTTTCAGTTCACCGGGATACCCTTTTTTGCCGAAGCCGCCCAGTGTAGGTTTTCAACTTCGCGGGTGTACATTTTTTTTCAATTTTATCCCTAACTTTTGCCCGAACCTTTCATTCTGTTTTTGGTTCGCCAGGATGCCCCATTTTTGCCTGGACTCTCTTTTTTTTGTCCAGCGGGTCTATTTTAAGCAAAGTATTTTTTAACTGCGTCCGAACTCACAGGTGACGCAAAGTCTTCTCCGTCCATGGTGGACAACAACAACGCTCCTCCTGAAAAGACCTTACTGACAACGTATGGCCCTTCGTAGTTGGGGGTCCACTTGCCCCTGTGATCTGCTTGCGGCGGGAGAATTCTTTTTAGCACAAGGTCGCCCGTCTGAAAGCTTCGCGGAAGTATCTTCTTGTCGTACGCTTTCTTCATCCGTCTTTGGTACAAACGACCGTATGCCAGAGAAGCTAGCCTCTTCTCATCCATCAAACTCAGTTGGTTCAATCTATTCGTTACCCATTCTGCCTCGTCCAGCTGAACGTCTCGCAACACCCTCAGAGAAGGGATCTCAACTTCCAATGGTAGTACCGCTTCCATTCCGTATACCAACGAGAACGGAGTTGCCCCGGTTGATGTGCGTACCGTCGTACGATAACCGTGCAAAGCGAAAGGTAGCATTTCATGCCAATCTTTATAAGTCACCACCATTTTATGGACGATCTTCTTGATATTCTTATTGGCCGCTTCGACAGCGCCATTCATCTTGGGTCGGTAAGGGGAGGAGTTGTGATGTTCGATCTTGAAATTCTGACAGAGCTCCTTCATCATTTTGTTGTTCAGATTAGAACCGTTATCCGTGATTATCCGCTCGGGGATCCCATATCGGCAAATAATATCTCTTTTGATGAATCTAGCCACCACTTGCTTCGTTACATTTGCGTAAGACGCCGCTTCCACCCACTTGGTGAAATAATCGATTGCTACTAGGATGAACCGATGCCCATTAGAGGCCGTCGGCTCGATCCTTCCGATCATATCGATTCCCCACATCGAGAATGGCCATGGAGATGACATCACATTTAGAGGACTCGGAGGCACGTGTATCTTGTCAGCGTAAATTTGGCACTTGTGGCACTTCCTTGCGAACTTGAAACAATCAGTTTCCATCGTCAGCCAAAAATAACCTGCCCTCAGCAGCTTTCTCGTCATAGCATGCCCACCAGCATGCGTGCCAAAGGCACCTTCGTGAATTTCCTCCATGAGAAGCTTTGCCTCTTTTTCGTCTACACAACGCAACAACACCAAATCGTGGTTTCTTCTGTATAAGACGCCATCCGGATTCAAGTAGAAATTACCCGCTAATCTCCTGAGAGTCTTCTGATCTTGACTGGATGCCCCAGCCGGATACTCTTTATTCTTCAGGAAATTAAGGATATCGAAGTACCACGGTTTGTCATCAGATGCTTCATCAATAGCAAATACATAAGCTGGCCTGTCCAACCGAGAGATAGTGATTTGGGGAGCTTCGTTCCAGAAATTGACCTTGTACATGGAGGACAAAGTGGCAAGGGCGTCAGCCATTTGATTTTCTGCCCGCGGCACGTGATGCAATTCAACTTTGTCGAAGAAGGGCAACAATCTCCTTGCATAATTCATGTAATGTACGAGATTGGGCTGACGTGTCTCCCATTCCCCTTTGATCTGATTCACCACCAGAGCTGAGTCTCCGTATACGTCTAAATGTTTGATTCGCAAATCAATGGCTTCTTCAAGCCCCATTATACAAGCTTCGTATTCGGCCTCATTATTGGTAACGGCGAAGGTCAATCGGGCAGTAAACGGGATGTGCGACCCGTGCGGCGTAGTGATAATTGCCCCTATTCCGCTACCGTAAGCATTCACAGCTCCGTCAAATATCATCTTCCATTTAGAACCCAACTCTGGTCCTTCGTCTGGCAACGGCTCCTCACAGTCTTTCATCTTTAGATACATGATATCCTCGTCAGGAAAATCAAATCTCATCGACTGGTACTCTTCAATAGGCTGCTCCGCCAGATACTCAGACAGCACACTCCCCTTTATAGCCTTCTGCGAGACGTATTGAATGTCGTATTCAGTCAAGACCATCTGCCATCGGGCAATTCTACCTGACAACGCCTGCTTTTCGAATATATATTTGATTGGATCCATCTTCGAGATGAGCATGGTTGTATGATTCAGCATGTACTGCCTCAAACGCTTGGCGGCCCAGGCTAGCGCGCAACAAGTTTTCTCCAGCATTGAGTATCGAGATTCACAGTCTGTAAATTTCTTACTCAGATAGTAGATCGCATGCTCTTTTCTCCCTGTCTCGTCGTGTTGACCGAGAACACAACCCATGCTTCCCTCAAGAACCGTCAAATACATTATCAAAGGTCTCCCTGCCACCGGGGGTATCAAAATAGGAGGCTCCTGCAGATACTTCTTTATTTTGTCGAACGCCTTTTGACAATTATCGTTCCACGTTACAGCTTGATCTTTCTTTAGCAGCTTGAATAATGGTTCACACGTAGCCGTTAGGTGAGATATGAACCGGGCAATGTAGTTCAACCTCCCTAAAAACCCGCGCACCTCTTTCTCTGTTTTAGGCGTCGGCATTTCTTGAATCGCTTTTATTTTAGCAGGATCGACCTCTATTCCTTTTGCGCTTACGATAAACCCCAGCAGTTTACCCGATCTCACCCCGAAGGTGCATTTGTTAGGGTTCAGCCTCAGCCTGAACTTCCTAAGTCTTTTAAACAACTTCAACAGATTCACCAGATGCTCTTCCTCTGTCTGGGATTTAGCAATCATATCGTCAACATAAACTTCGATCTCTTTATGCATCATGTCATGAAAAAGAGTCGTCATCGCACGCTGATATGTTGCCCCAGCATTTTTCAAACCAAAGGGCATCACTTTGTAGCAAAATGTTCCCCAAGGCGTTATGAAAGTAGTCTTCTCCATATCCTCTGGCGCCATTTTAATCTGATTATAGCCTGAAAAGCCATCCATGAAGGAGAATACAGAGTATTGAGCGGTATTATCAACTAACACGTCAATGTGAGGAAGTGGAAAATCGTCTTTTGGGCTTGCTTTATTCAAATCTCTATAATCCACGCACATTCGAACCTTGCCATCTTTCTTTGGCACTGGTACGATGTTAGCAACCCATGAGGGATACTTCGTCACAGCCAGGAAACCAGCGTCCCACTGTTTCTGAACCTCCTCTTTAATCTTTATTGCCATATCTGGACGAGTTCTGCGAAGTTTTTGTTTGACCGGTGGGCAGTCTTCCTTCAGTGGCAGGCGATGCACAACCATATCTGTATCGAGCCCTGGCATATCTTGATACGACCAAGCGAATACATCATTATACTCTCGGAGCATTTTAACCAGTTTTCGCTTGATATCACTCTGCAGTGCGGCTCCAATACGAATATTCTTCTCAACCCCTTCCGACCCCAAATTGATAATTTCGATAACCTCGTCGTGAGGCAGAATGGCTCTTTCCTCTTGCTTCACCAACCAAGACAATTCTTCAGGAACGTCGCTATCTTCGACAACCTCTTCTTCGGTCTGGAATACCGGATGCTCGAAGTCGGGACGAGTCATAGGTGGCTCAAGGATGTCATCTGAAAATGTTATCCTGCAAAAGAGAGGGTTAAGTGCTTCAAAATGCGTATAAAGCGATTAACCACATTGCCATTTTATTGAAAAATACAAAACAAGAAAGACAGGGATTACAGTATTTGCACATGAAAAACGCCATTTATTTAATGATTAACGAAGCAATGTTTATAACAACACAGCCCTAAGCAAATCCTGATGCCCCGGGCAAGACATCAGATTATTCAACAATTAATAAAGCAAAGCATTACTGTTTAAAAGTCACAGGAACAAGCTCCTGAATAGACCAATTGCACAGTCCTTGTCCTGGCGTGCTTGGCTGAATCCAGGCATCCATATCACAGTCGCTGTCCCCTTCATCAGATTCTGAAGCAGCATTGACAGTTTCGTGGCACACTCCACTGGCAGAGATGGTGATTGACTTTCTGAAATGAGGGGCCCCCACGGAAGGAGTTGATGACGACGGTCGGTACCCCAGTCCGAACCGGTCCATTTTCACAGGAATGTCCAATACTTTGCCCCAGCCTTTGGCTTCTCCTGCTTCCACTAGCGCTCGAGCTTCTTTATACGATGAGACAGCTATCTCTGGCACTTTGCTTGGCCCGGGACTCTTGTCCTTTATGCGCAAACCTTCGAATGCCTGGCATGGCGTCTCGTGGATCTCCCCGTCGACTTCCACATATTTAAACGAAGATAGATGGCTGACCAGGATGTCTTCTTCTCCGCACACGGTGACTACACTGTCTCCGACCATATACTTTAACTTCTGATGCAGGGTAGACGTGACTGCCCCTGCCCCGTGAATCCAAGGTCTTCCCAGCAAGCAGCTGTACGCAGGCTGTATATCCATGATATAAAACTCCGTTGCAAACACTTCCGGCCCCACTTGCAGAGGCAAGGTAATCGATCCGAAGACTGTTCTCCGCGTGCCGTCAAACGCTCTGACTACCAAATCGCTGGGCGTGCACAAAATCCCCCGAACATCCAGCTTCATCATCGCCTTCTTAGGCAGCACATTCAAAGACGACCCGGTGTCAACCAATACGTGCGACATTGTCGACCCTCTGCACTCCACAGACACGTGTAATGCCATATTATGATCCCTTCCTTTCGGAGTCAAGTCGAAATCAGTAAAGCCCAGACTGTGGCCTGCATTTACATGTGCCAATACTCCTTCTAGCTGGTTTACGGAGACGTCCTGTGGTACAAAAGAAGTGTCCAGGACTTTCAGCAAAGCATTTCGGTGAGCTTCCGAACACAACAGCAATGACAATATAGATATTTTGGACGGCGTTTGCTGCAGATGCTCCACAATTTTATAATCACTTTTCCGAATTAAGCGCATGAATTCCTCCACATCTTTCGATGCTGCTTCTTTTTCACTTGCTTGAACCGGAACATTCTCAATCGCTTTCCCTTTTCCTTTCGCTTGCCTTTCGGCCTCCACTTCAGGAGATATAAAGATCCTGCCACTCCTCGTCATGCCTCCTGAGCCAACAACATTATCCACAACCTCCACTGGCTGCTTGTTAACATCGATTTTAATCCCGTCACAATACACCTCCAGCCCATACGACCATGGGACTGCTCTCGTGTTCTCATACGGGATTGGCCCGGCTTTAGTTATAGTAATCGGTGGTCGCTGAGCTGGTGCTGAAATAGTGATCGTCTTCCGAGGAATTGTCACTATGGCAACATCATTCCGATTATCCACTACTGCCCCTGCCGGCTCATCAGTTGCTGCTCGATCAAACTGCAATACGCCATCATCAATCAAGGCCTGAATGCCTTTCTTCAAATCCTCACACCCCCCAGATAGGGCCCAACAATCTAAGCAGTATTCATTACAACCCGGGTAAACACCTCCCTGCAACAGTCGGCTCTTTATTTCGCTCAGCGGCGTCTTTAAATCCTCAACATTCATAATCAGATTCAGCCCTTCCTCAGTCAGAACAGCGTTCGCCCCATGATTAGGCATGGGTTTCTGGACTATATTCGGACCTGTCGTTCCGAAGTTGATAGACTTGTTGTCCAAGAGATCCTGCACAACGTGCTTAAAAGCATGACAACCTTCTATATCATGGCCCGGGGCCCCAGAATGAAACTCACAATGTCTATTTGCATCATAGCCGAACGGGGGAGTTCCCGTTATCGGTGCCAAGGTTCTTTTCTCCACCAGATTCAATCCCAACAAAGTCTGCAATAAATCAGCATAGTTAGAGGGAGGCTTCTCAAACACCCTTCTCGGCTTACCACCCTGGAATTTTCGTTGAACTTGCTGTGCCCCCTGCTGAGGCTGCTGCTGCTGTGGCATTGGCTGCTGCTGAACCGATTGTTGTTGCTGGATTGGCTGCTGTTGATACGGAATAGTAACACTCGACACTTGCTGCGGCTGACGATATTGATTTCTTCCCCTGCCTCGGCCTCGGCCTCGGCCTCCAAATACCGCGCTAGCTTCGCCCTGACGGCGCCCTCCATAAGCTTTCCTATTACTGCCAGATGCAGTTGATTCGTCGACTTGGAACTTTCCTTGCTTAATGTTCCGCTCAATCTTTTCACCCATCAGAATCAGGTCTGAGAAACTAGCCAGAGACGTATGAAACAACATATCATGAAACAGCCCAGTGAATGTACCAACAAACATATCGTTCATTTCTTTATCTTCTACAGGGGGACGGACCCTGGCAGCCATATCGCGCCACCTTTGCGCGTACTCTTTAAAACTCTCCCCCTTCTTCTGCGAAAGCCCGGCCAACTGGACCCGATTGGGTGCCAGGTCGCTGTTATACTTGTAATGGGCTACAAACGCCTCCGCTAATTGCTTCCATGTCTTGATATCAGTTGGCTCCAACCCCATGTACCACTCTAGGGAAGGGCCCGACAGACTATCCTGAAAGAAATGCATGAGCATTCTTTCATCAGTGGAGTATGCAGACATCTTTCTGTAATAAGCTCGCACATGCATTTTCGGACATGTGTCTCCTTTGTACTTATCGAACGCAGGCGCTTTGAATTTAATCGGCACCCTCAAGCCAGGTACCAAGCCCATAGTTGCCATGTCCAAACCCACAACACTCTGATTTAGGACTCCCTTCATTTGCTCTTCCAGCATTCTAATCTTTTGGGAATCATCCATCGGCCCTTCAAAACCTCCTCCAGAGAAGGCGTCTTCCTGTTGATCCTCTTGCCACATACCGTTTCTAGCCCCGTATCCATCATATGCATTATTACGTCCAGCTCTGACCTGATTCATCCCCGGAACTCGGCCTCTGTTGCCGTACCCTTGAACACCTCCAGCGGGACCAACAGCCATAAATCCAGTACCATTTCTGTTTCCAAAGCCTCCGTAACCCTGATTGACCATACCATACCCATCTTGCCCAAAGCCTTGAGCATTAAAGCCATACTTGCCAGTGTTGTCGAATCCCTGATCGTTGAATCCGAACCCAGTATTGACAAAGCCATTGCCTCCGAGATTATCTCCCACATTGACATCCCCCAGCCCAGCATTGTGGACAGCAGTCTCATTCCCCACTCCGACGTTACCATTCACAGCAGCGGTAGCGTTGTTGAGATTAGCGGCAGGTATATTGACCACGGGCGGAGCCACTGGCGTAGGAGTGCCGTCTCCATGAGCAGTATCAACCCGGACAGACTGATGATCGTCATTACCATGACCAGCGTTGCGAGCCAACAGAGGCTGGACCATGGCCTGCAAATTCTCTTGCCCTTTTGCTATAGCTTCCATGGTCTGCATGAAGAGGGCGAGCTTCTCGCGCACATCCTGCATCTCGTTCTGAATTTGGTCCATGACTTTCCGACAGTTGGATCGTGTAGAATAGCGGTGCGGATGTTGATCTGGAATCCTGTTAAGTACCTGATACAGAGCAAGAGATAAGACACCATCCAAAGCTTACCTGTTATGCAATATGAATATGAATGCAATGCAATGTGTCTGTGCATTAGGGAAGTTCATTCCCCCAGTTCTAGTGCGAAGGTGCCGGTGCAGTGACAGTGCTGACAATAAGAATATCGGAGCTGAATCATAGAAAGTCTCATATATTGCAGGGAGAATCAATAAGCCCAGGGTACAATATCGCTGAGAGTACAAAGAAGGCATGACCTCAACCAACAATCCTGGTGATGGTCAGCACTATGCAAATAAAGCATACAAATAATGGAATGATCAAATCCTCCCAAAAGTCTGGTACTCCTCTATCAACTTCTTGGTCTCCGGATGGCTTGGTCGATCAAGCAGCCCTTCAACAAGCAGGTTTCTCCTTTTAAGGACACGGCGTACATCTTCAGCAGTTTCTTCCCAGGTTGCTTCTCCGAAGCAATCTTCTAACTTTCGCTTCTGAGACACTGCTTCATCTCTGGATTTGATTGCCTTGTTCAGTGCATGCTGGACACTATACCGGTTCATCACTTCCTCCTCACACTTCTTGATGCTAGACTTCAACTTCTCCTCGAGGTCGGAAATTTGCTGCTTCAGCTTATCTTCCCTCTTCTTGTTGTTGGTGAGTGTGGCATTCCAAGTCCTATTGCAAGAAGATATCTCTCGGTGAGCTGCGTCGAGCGCCTTCTTTTTGGCTTCCAGCATGTCATGGGAACTTCTGAACTCTTGCCCCAGACGTTCGCGCTTCTTCTTTTCCTCGGTCAACTCAGATCCTAACCTGTTTACCAGCTCAATCTGTTGTTGGAAAGCATATACGGCCTTGTTTTTCTCGCTGCGCGCCTGGGCTAGCTCTTGCTCTAACCCTTCATTAATCTTCATCAAGGCTTCTTTCTCCTTCACAACCTGTTCATATGCTTCCCTAGAAACAGTAGTCGGCTCTTCTACCGGAATAGGAACAAGAATTGGTGCCTCTGGAAACGGCATCTTCAACTGACTAGCCCTCTCCTGAATCCAAGCTTTATAAGGTGCATAGGTCTGACAGTCATTCTTTCCTAACAACGGCTTCCCTTTGCGGTTAATACGCGTCCAGGCACGCCGCAACTTGGCTAATAACTCCCCCTTCACATCTCCAGTGAAGTACAGAGATTCCTGTACTTCTTCCTCCTGAGGTGGATTCTTCAACGCATATCCAAACTGGCGAATGAATAGAGAAGGGTTATAATTGATACACCCTTTTCTTCCTATCAGCGGCACATTAGGGTACCCAGAACAACTGAAGATGAGCTCAGATCCCAGCAGGTCTCTATCAAACCACTCCATATCTTCCGACGATAGCCTCATCAGACGCTCTGGCCAACCAACTGGAACTGTAGTCTCTGCAGCAGGTCCTCTCTTAGGAAGGTGACTCTCAAACCACATACTCAACAAGGGTACACAAAGATGAACATTCTTCCCTCTTCCCTTCTCATTCTTATAATGCAGTGAGTGGTAGAGATCTCTGAGTAAAGTAGGTACAGGATTACCATCGGCGAACAAGTAGAAAGCATCGAAGTCCACAAAATCCGGTATGTTGGGGAACAAAACTATGCCATAAATGCACAAAGCCAACACAGCATTGAAAGCAACCCAGCACCCATTCTTGGCGTACTCTTGGGCTTTACCCACTAAGAACTGAAATGAGAAGCCTGGAACTCCACGGGAAACAGTATTCACAAGTTCAGAAGCATCAATATGCAAGGCTTTTGCCAAATCCTCCGGCTTAGGTTTGGCGTCATAGTGAATGAATGGAACCTGGTTCTGCACGGGCAGCTCAACATACTCAGCGTATTCCTCCAAGGTTGGTCCCATAATAAAGTCAGAGAACGTAAAGCACCTCAAAGCAGGGTCGTAGAATTGCATCAAAGCATACAGCCCATCTAATTCTACCTCTGTAGGTTTGCACACCAATCTCAGTAATCTACCATAGCTCATCCGGAAACTCCTACGAACACCCTCATCAGCAAGAGAGATCAACCCCAGTAAAGGAACAATATCAGGCGTAGGCAATTTGTAGGCAACCGTTCTCCTTAAGCTAGTCATGATCAAACACTCAGAAGTCTGGGCACTAGAACTAGGGAAATGCAAATGCACCTGCAGCACAGACACACGTTAGTGAAATGTAAATGGTAATGGATATGCAGGCAATGCAATGCAAGTATCATTCAACAGGGACCAAAGCTGCAGCTGAATAGCCTAAACCCAATCAAGAAAGGTCTCAGACAGACCATCCAGAAGTCATCAAACCCTGGTCTCAGATAGACCTAAACAAATCTCCAACACTAGTCTCTGACAGACCTCAAACCATAACTCCAACTGGTCTCTGATAGACCTCAAATCACATCCATAATTGGTCTCTGACAGACCTCATAACTCTCCAACTGGTCTCTGACAGACCTCAGAACACATCTCCAAATGGTCTCTGATAGACCTCATAACTCTCCATAAATAACCAGGATCTCTGATCAAGAAATAACCGGTATCTGAAGGTCTGGTTACCTGCATAACCCTGAATCCCCTCACAGGTGGGTGGCCCTATAACTGGCACAAGGTACGGCATCCTATGCGGTCGTCGGCGTCACAGACTTTCAGGGTTGATGATACGATTCCCAGAAGGAGTGGCATCATCAATTCCTGAAGAGGCCTCACTTAGCCAACTTCCAAATGATCGGTCCCCAGAGTCGACAATCCAACTAACCAGCAACCCACGCCAACCAAAGGAAGGGGCAGGAGGCCAACCAGAGGAACCTCGTCTGAGTGTAGATTTCATGGGACACCAAAGCAAGCAAAGCAAGCGGGCGCCCACTAATTTCTACTCTAATTCTAGGTGCACTCAAGCCCAGGTCCGGCTTATCTCTCAATATCAGAACACCCGTCACATCCCAGATACAGCAATAATAATCAATATACAAAGCTGAAAAATACAGGGTTAGAAATATAAAATAACTCCATAAAAAATCCTCGACGGGAAAACAAGCGTTAGGATTGACTCTCTCAAGGGACGTTGGATCCCAAATGCATAAGAACCATCGCAGTCCTTAGCAGCCAGGGGACGTTGGATCCCCAGCAGAGTCGCCAGCTGTCGCTACTGCGAAAATCGGCGCCGGCTGAACAGAAGAGTCGCCACCGTGCGTTATTTATCCCACGGGAGGGAAAGGAAACGCTCGAAGTAAACCTCGCAAAGACGGGAAAAGGTATGGTCATCGCAACCAAAACCTGGGTTCGGGAGTCGGTTACGCAAGGGGAAGGTATTAGCACCCCTCACGTCCATCGTACTCGATGGGATCCACGCTTGTTTTCGGGTATGGATTGTTATTCTATCTAAACTATAGGGTCAGGGGTTAAGATGAAAAGAAAAATGAAAATAAAAAATGACTCGGCAAAGTATCGCACTTTATGCCTACGTATTCCCGCCTGGAACGAGAAATCAGAGTCAACGTAGTTCGCCTACCTACTGGAAAGGAGGGGAAGGTTGCTCGCTAGGATATCGCATCCTGTGCCTACGTACTTTCATACAGCATGAAAGATCAGAGCAAACGTAGTTCGGGCCACGTACGACACAAGTCTGTCCTTGATTGGTTTTATTCCTTCTGAAAAAGGTTTTCTGATTAGCAGTCCAAGCGGACAAAAATGACGTTTTGATGAGTTCACATTCTTTTACGAAAGAAGTGTCTTTTATTGTGTTTGAAATCTTTATGTGTTTTTCTGTTTGTTTTGAGAAAGAAAGAGACAGAACTCTAACCTACGGTTGCGAAGGGAAACAAACTAACCTAATGTTATCATGCATGGGTTAAGACCTAGTGTCTATCATGTTCCTCTCTTGCGCAGAGAGAAACAGAGATCCTAAGGGATAGGCAGAAACAGAAACAATACCAGATATATACAGTAAAGCAGTAAAATGCATGGATGCAACAGCACAAGCGAAGCAAGGGAGTCCCACTCAACCTCGAACCTAGAAAACAATAGGCAAAAGTGAACAGGATTCACTTTCAACCCAGCAGGGTAAACAGCAAACAATACAGTCCAGAAAACCAATCAATACATCAGCAAATGAAATACAGCAAAAGAAACAGCATCAGCAGCTCTGAACCAACATCTGGCTTCAAGTAATCTCCAATCAGCTACAGGCTTCAACAAGCATCAATCTCCATCTTCATGGCCTTCAGGCAAGGGCTTTGAGCATCAGTCTTCTATCTGCAATGGCTTTTCTTCAAGCTCAAACCTCCAGGATGAGGGATTAGTCACACGAGTGAATTGGGTGTTAAGCAATCAGTTGACTACCAAAGGTGGTGAACAAACTGCTTCTAACACAAGAGACATTTTCTCTCAAGAGTTCTATCTCATAGACACTATCACCAAGCCTTCCAAAGGAAGGGGGTGAGTGTCTTAGAGAGACTCTGAATCACAGAGAAGAATGGATGCAGACAAGGCAATCCATGTTTGAGAAACAAACTTTCTAATCTAGAGCTCTGCCTAGCTCCTAAACCCTAATCTCCTCAGCAGCTGCTAGCAAGAACCTCCTTCTCAACTCTGAAAGTTGATCTCCAATCTTTGAATCTCCAATAGTCTTCATCTTCACAACTCTTCAGCTTCCCCAGGGCCCCAGATAAACCCAATACCCAAACAAACAAGCACCAATCCCCAGAGGGCACATCCCACCAGACAATCAGATATACAGACAGTAATAATAGCAGTAGGGGAATCCTGACTTTTCTAAGGGATCTAATAGCTACCCATAGCCCATATAGTCCCATAACTAATCTAGTCAAATCCTAAGTCCTAAGGGGAATGAAATCAAACTCCTAAGTTGTCACCTAAAACCCTAGTTTTGTACATGATGTTCAAGCATTTATTAATCACCTAAAATTAACTCCTAAAAATGGGAACTAAAATATTTCTACAAGTTGAATATCTCATCTAAACAATATGAAAAGAATGACCAAAAAATATTAAAGCATGTAAGAGAACAAAAATCATAAAAATGATGCATGAAATGAAACTATTTAATATGACATTTATTTAGAAAATATGGAAAAAATATGAAATAACACTAAAAATGCAATTTTATTTTTCTATAATATTCTAGACATCCTAAAGAAAATATGGTAAAAAGAATGGATTAAAAATGAATTTTTATGAATTAGTTATGAATTTATGAAATTGGTAAAATATTAAAGTGAATTAAGAAAAATAATTGAATTAAAATGAGGAGGAGGGGGTTGAAATAGAAATTCGCCCAGTTATAAACAGAACGGGCCACATAATGGGGGGTGCTGGTAGCGAATTGCCAAGGCCCAGGGTTACTCAGAATCAGTGAAACAAAAAGAAAAGCGCTGGGGGGTGAGAAAAGTAGCAAAACCACGTTGCAATTGGTTTGGGCCTGAAAGCTGGGGGTGGAATTAGCACAAGAGTCTGAGGCCCGCCCGTTTCAATTAATGAAACGGTGCGTTTTGGCCAGCTCCAATTCCCTCCAAACTTCAGATTAAATGCTGGCCATTGGATCACGCCATTAGTCAAAAGTCCAACACGCATTGAACGGACGTGATTACGTCTTCCTCCTTGAACCAACTGAAATTAGGGTTTCAACCTCACACCTCCATGCACGAGCAGAACTTACACCTCTCTGTTCTCATCCTACACGCCACGAATCCACATGCTGTAAACACGAAAACCACTCTAAATTCTTCCCTCTACAAGCCTAGGGCATTAGATTTCTTTGAAACTCACCACAACAACAAACCCGATCGAAGCAACATCTGGTCACCATGAAATTATACTGATATGCACCAACTCAATTCTTCCTCAAACTTGACCTAAACTAATCTACAACTAATGGAGATTAATCTGATCAATCAAGCTAACATTCTAATGGCTTAACCTAAGAGTTCTTCACCCTAACAGTTTGTTGCACCTGTTAACAACCATCACCAAACCTCTCCAAATTCATCCAAACTAATCTCCTAACCACCTAGATCAAATCTACACTAACAACAACATGCCTAACTAACTGAATCGAGCAATTTGAGTGAAAACATACCTGATGTGAAACCTTGCAAACAGCTATGGAGATTGAAGATCTGAGGCTTCTAGGTGTTGGATCTTGATCCACAAACTCAGCAATCAATTCTGTATGCAATATTCTGGTGATTCCTTGCTTGAATTAGGCTGTCCAATGGAATTTGCAACTTTGATGTTCTTGAATATGGTGCACGAAAATGGATGATAATCACTTGATCCTTGCTTCAATTATGATCTATGATGATGATGGAACAAGATTGAATTGATTTTGATGAAGATTTTGTGAAGGTTTTGTGAGATTGGAATGAAAACTTCAATGAAAAAGTATGAGAGAAATTTGTGGAATTCTTGGTGCAAATGAAGCCAACCCTTGCCAAATTCTCATTTCATGCTTATATAGACCCCAAATGAACATTCTAGATCCATCTTGCACATTCCCTTGTTTTCCAACTTTGGTTCATTTTGATTATGTTTCTTAAAAGGCAAGCAACCATGGATAACTTTCTTTTTTCCTTCTAAACTCAAAAAAGTGTTTGAACCATTGTTCTTAGAATTGTTTTTCCATTCAAAATCATATATTGGAAGTCTCCATTTGGACTTGTAAATCTCCCAAACCATTTTCCATCTTGAATTTATTCACTTTATAAGCCATTTTAGTTCACATTTTGACCAATTATGTAACTTCATGCTATGAGCTTCTCCAATAATTTGTGACCTTCTTTCTAGACTTAAAATCCCATTTGGAGCAAGTTTGATGTTGTAAGTTTTTTCATTTGAGGCCTCCTTGTATGAGTTTTGGACATAGGTTAAAATGACCTGTAATTCACAAATGCCCAAAATACCCTTTGCTTGCCAAGACCATAAGTTGAGTTCTCCACATCATATGAAGGCATACTATACCATTCTAGAAAGCTAAGACAATGAGGAACAATTCTTATGTTGACCAAGAATTCATTTAAAATCTCCTTGAGGGGCAAAACTAGCTTGGAAGTCAAGTCACTTTCACAGACAAAAATTCAGACACCTCAGATGACCTGTAACTTGCAAGGACCATAACTTGAGTTCTATAAATCTCCTTGAGGTCTTCCACCACTCAAATTAAAGGTCTTGAGATCTTCTACAAGTTTCATGTTGGCCAAGAAGCCATTTGAAGCTAGCATTTTGACTTATCTTGCTTGGAAATTTGACCTAAACTAGGGGATTTTACAGAGAAACCCTAATTTAGTAACTCCTCTTCTCCTTGATTTCTCTTGAATTCTTCTTGTCATATCTCCATATCCTTCTTCATATGTCCAATGATGAACCCCACATCTCTCCAATAGACTTGAATGCCTTTTTAAATCAGTCAATTGACCTAGGGTTGACCTAGGGTTGACCCAGATGAAACCCTAGTTGACTGTCTTCAGTTATAACTCTTGTGATCACCTCAACAACTTATTTTCTTCTCCAAATGACTTTTTAAGTCTATCATAATGTCTAGATGCTCTCCATGCCTTCAACTCAAAGCTCACAACCCTCTTGTTGATCCTCAGATACCCTCAGCTAGGAGATGGACTCAAGGCTTGATCTGCTGAACTCTTTACTTTCAAATTCTTTCCTGATGACTTGAATGGGATGGAATTAGGATAATAACCTCATGATAGGCCTCTAGAGATGAGAATAATGATTGGTCCCCTGTTGAATGACTCGCTATGCTCATGCTATGCAGATGGTTAGCCTATGTACATGACTCTATATGCAAATGCTAATGATAATGAAGCATGAACCAAGTGAATAAGGTTGGGCAAATTTTAGGGTGCAACACTACTCACATATGAGGCTCATGAGCTAATAAGGATTGCGTTATGCACAAAAGGAGGTGAGGTCTTTTTTTTCATTATGCGTTTGCACTACAATGATGATAACAGCAAGCTGTGGTGAAAATTTGGAGTCGCGACGGGGAAGCTTCTCATGGCCTACGGCGTGAGGGCCATTGACTTGTTTGTGGAAGGCTTATTATCATTTTTTTTTATCTTTGTTGCTGGCTGGATAAAAATTGGATAGTTTCCTTGTAGGAACCAGCTTGTCTCAAGTCCTTGGCTGAGTGCCTTGTATGCGTTGATTGTGCTGGTACAAGTTATACGAATTGTTTGTGCTGCAGTTTTCAGCGGTAATGCGCATTCGTGAAGCGGAGTTTTTGCTTGTACAATCATGGTTTTCATTGTCTTTTGGTGAGCCCCCTTTTTGAAGTCATTTTGTTTGGCAATTATATGAATTGCAATGGAAATTATTGATGGTCTGAAATATCCTGGACTGCATCCTCTATGACAGGATTTGGAATTTCCGTGGATCAACTTGAGGTAGGAGTTGGCTGCATGAACCATGTGAAGAAATCACAAGTTATGTCTGGGCCCACTCGCAACATGGCCTGTTCCTTATGGTGCCAAAGGGAACGTACATCTTGTGCTGGAAGTGAATTAACATCAGCGTATGAAGGCTTGATGAATTTTAGTTCATACTACTTTGTAAATGAATTTTTAATTCATACTACTTTTTAAATGAATTTTTAATTCATACTACTTTCAAACAGGCTGTGTTGGTTGGTTGTGATGAATGTAAATGGGCCCCGTGTTTTTTTTTTCTAATGTCAATGGGCTTTAAATTATAATATTCCAAATTTAATCCTTGCATCATTTAAATACCCTTACAATGCCTTGAATTCTTGGACTTCTCACACTGACTCCTCATTCATATTTGAAACCAAATCTCGTTATCTCAAATTTTTACTCGAAATGAATAAAACTCGAATTAATCTTAAGGAGTGAAATTGATCCTGAATCCATCTTGTCCTTAGAATGAATTTGGAGTTCTTAGTTAGAGAATTATTTTAATCCTGGAAATCTTCAACCATGGAATACTCGCCCTTAACACAATTTGATGATGTAATCCACACAAAGATGTCCCAACTTGGCATCTTCAAATGAAACTCTAACTGAAGCCTTAGACACCAACCACATGAATCCTGCATACACGGGTCTTGATCATGAATCAAACTTTCCTGACCATTATTAGGTCAAAATTAACTGAAAATCAACATTGCGTGCTTCATTTCCCTGGTGGCCTTACATGAGTCTTGAAACAAATTTGAATTGAAAGGAAAACATGCTAAAATCAGAGACAACATATTTTTTGTATATTCTTTGAATATTAGTTGGTGGATGAATGTACAAAATGAAAATTTATACATGTAGGACAAATTTGGGGTATGACAGATGCTCCTATCTAATTAGCTTAGACCGAGTAAGATGAAATGCTATGGCATTCATTCTTTCGAGGTGGAAGATGACTAGATATAGAAGACCCCGAATTTGTCCGTAAAGAAAGAGAAGGCTTGGGAAATGAAACAACGAATACCTTGCAAAGGTCACTAACACCAAAAGGATGTTTAACAGAGAAAACTTGATACCAAAAGGATGACATGCCTATCACTAAAAGGATGATAGTACACTCACACACACAGCTCTGAAATCAAAAGAAAGTAAGGGATCCACTACCAAAAGGATAGCGGAAAAAATGCTAGTCATGACACCAAAAAGGATGTCAGACCCATCACCAAAAAGGACGATGGAGCGGAGATGCTAGACATGACACCAAAAAAGATGTCAGACCCATCACCAAAAAGGATGATGGAGCGAACACAATCAACCCTAACACCAAAAGGATGAAAGGGATCCATTACCAAAAGGGATAATGGAGAACAGACACTAGTCATGGCACCAAAAAGGATGTCAGACCCATCACCAAAAAGGATGATGGAGCGGAGACGCTAGTCATGACACCAAAAAGGATGTCAGACCCATCACCAAAAGGATGATGGAGCAGAGACGCTAGTCATGAAACCAAAAAGGATGTCATACCCATCACCAAAAAGGATGGTGGATCCATTACCAAAAAGGATAATGGAGAACAAGCGCTAGTCATGACACCAAAAAGGATGTCAGACCCATCACCAAAAGGATGATGGAGCGAAACAAACTCAACCCTAACATCAAAAAGGATGAAAGGGATCCATTACCCAAAAGGATAATGGAGAACAGACGTTAGTCATGACACCAAAAAGGATGTCAGACCCATCACCAAAAAGGATGATGGAGCAGAGACGCTAGTCATGACACCAAAAGGATGTCAGAAAAGGATGATGGAGCGAAACAAAAACAACCCTAACACCAAAAAGGATGAAGGGGATCCATTACCAAAAAGGATAATGGAGAACAAGCGCTAGTCATGACACCAAAAAGGATGTCAGACCCATCACCAAAAAGGATGATGGAGTGGAGACGCTAGTCATGACACCAAAAAGGATGTCAGACCCATCACCAAAAAGGATGATGGAGTGGAGACGCTAGTCATGAAACCAAAAAGGATGTCAGACCCATCACCAAAAAGGATGATGGAGCGAAACAAAAACAACCCTAACACCAAAAAGGATGAAGGAGGATAAGCTTCTCTGAAGATATTTCCACTTATCGTTGATGAAGGATAAGCTTCTCTGAAGAGATTTCCACTTATCGCTGAAGACAGATAAGCTTCTCCCCAAGAGATTGCCACTTATCATTGTAGACGGATAAGCTTCTCCCAAGAGATTGCCACTTATCACTGATGAAGGATAATCAAGTCTGCTGGAGAGAAACTATTGGAGAACACCCATGGCTTTACTGAAGATGCCCCTGTCCGGGCCGAATGTTGATTTGAAGATCTGATTAACCACGAGGTTGAAATACATCATGCAATATACCCATGGTCTTGAAAAGATGCCCCTGACTGGGCTGGATTTTGCTTTGGTGATCTTGAATTTTGTGGGAGGACCCACGATTTTTGCAGATAACGCCCCTGACCGGGCTGATGATTGCTTTGAAGCTCATAAAGTTGCACAACTTCGTGGGGAACGCCCACGGTCTTGTGGAGAATGCCCCTGACTGGGCTGATTATGATCTTGATATCCTCTGACTCTCGTGGGAGAAAACCACGATCTTGCAAGGGATGCCCCTGACTGGGCTGATGATGATCTTGAAAATCTTCAAAATTGATCCTGGATCTGAACTCGCATATGTGAATGCTTGATGATAATGATATTCCATAACGAATAGAAATGCAAATGCAAATGCTAACACACGGAGATGCAAGAGATGGGGAGAGCATGATATGATTCTTGATATGCATATGATGCAAGATGCTTATGAAGCCGCATGCGATGCGTATGATGCATATGATTGTAGATGGGTGATGGAAATGCAGGTTGGACTTTGGTGGTTGCCAATGCAGGCTGAACTTTGGGTTAGAAGTACCAGATGAGGGCTGGTATTCGGAGGGTAGACCAGATGGGACTGGTTGGCGAAAGGTTAAGCTGTCAAAGGAGGGCTAATTTTTGTGGTTTGCCAGATGGGAGCTGGAATTTGGAATAAGGTTTACCAGGCGAGAACTGGTTAAATGGTAGGCTAAAAGGAAAGGTGACCAGATGGGAGCTGGTTTAAAAAAAACTGACATGTACCAAGCGGGAATTGGTATTCAGCAAAGGGTTGACCAGATGGGACTGGCTTGAAAGTTTAAAGGTTTGACCAGATGGGATTGGTACAAAGTGAAGGGTTTACCAGATGGGACTGGTTTGAAGGTTTTCCAGACAAGAACTGGACTTTGGAGGTTTAAAGGTTACAAGGTTTTGACAGGTTTAGGTTGTGGGATGAAGGATCCAATGACAGCAAGGCCTTTTCGGAAGGTTAAGGTTATTGGGTGAGGTGACGGTACAATTCCCCGACACTCATTTTGAACTCAACAGTTGCTGATGAGGATGAAATTGCTTGAGTAGCTTGCCATGAGATGACCTTAAGATGGCTTGCCCCAGAGTTTGTACCACGAAGGGATTCATCGTTGTTTAACCGATTCTCGTGGTAGTTGGCTTCAATATACTCTTTGGAGTATCTTGCTCTTGAAAGAGCGTTGAAGTGACTTAACTTATCCGGATTGAACATTGGAGGGATCTATCCTCAAGTCAAAGAAACTTTGGGTGGCCTGCCCCTAATTGGTGTGATTCACTTATGATTAACCGCTTCTTGAATGATTTGCCCCATAATCAACTGATGTTTGGGAATTTTCCTTAAGCTGATTGATTCCATATTTGCGGGATGACAATGCTCCAGATCCACGGGACTACAAAGCATGCTCGATTCTGATCCAGACTGTTGAAATGGTCAAGTCCTGTTTGATTGCTTCGTGTTGGAATTTCCTCGATGCCAACTACTGACTTGCAATTAAAATTGTTTGTTCATGAATGGTAATCTTAATGTGAAGTTCATGCAAGTTTGAAAGAAATGTCGTTTATTTAAGTGTCGTGATAGTGAAACGAATGGACCGTTTAGTCCAAAAGTTGTGTTAATTTGATTGGTGTAAAAGATATTAGCAAGGATATTGACACCAATACTGATGATTAGTAAATATGTGAGGAGTCAGCTTACGCAACCTTGCGATAATATGCTTTCAGAATAAACCTCGCCTCAATTAGGTCTTTCGAGGGTTGTAATGTGGCCTAGTTCACAATTATAAAAAAAAGGATATTAGGCTCAAAGTATGATTTGTACCCACCCCTTCTTCTTGATGATCTACAGTCCTACGTTTAGTTAATTCTGCACCTGCTTGACGGTGTAAACTTGATGGTTCAAGGTTTGCTCGAGATGGCAGCCACCTTATTTTGCTTTTAATGGATGTTAGTGACCCCTTGATTTGGGTGGCCACGGAATCTTATTTTGTTTTTGTTGAGGGTTTGAGGACCTCTTTTGCTTTTGTTTTGATCCCTAACTTTTGCATGGACTGATTTTGCTTATCAGATCCATCGGGATAGCCTTGATTTTTGCCTAAGTCTCCTTTTGAGGTGTTTGACTTAGCAGACCTTTGATTTTTTTTTTTGGATTTTGTTGGAGGGTTGTGACTGCCATGTCATGGGTCATTGATGAACAACCGTCTTCTAGATTTTGCTTTGTTGATTTGAGTGTGCAGTTGGATTAACTGAACACTACCCTGCCCCAGGTTGAATGTAAGGGTTTGAATATCCGAAGGAAACTCCTACTTCTAGGCTCGAAGTGGTTGACTAGGGATTAACTCCTTATATCTCCGATGTTTAAGGGATTTGAAATAATGCCTGTACATCATTGACAAGATTTTATCCGAAAGCATATGGTTTGCAATTATGAGTATTTTGTTTTCGTCATCCTCCCTCCAATCTTTGCTAAAACAACAGTGATAAAATGGAGTGGATAAGAGGTGTATGTGTCTGTGATAAGTGGAAATAATGAGTGAATACAATGTGACTGATTCGGAAAATGCATAATCGCTTCATTTATATTACCATTCAAAACAACAATGTTTAAAAACAAGTAGCAATTAATAGGAAATAAACTACAAGATGCAAATGATAAAATTGCCCAAGGACGGCAATGTTGAGGACATTTGCCTGTTTGGACCACTGGCTTTAGAAGATGACCCTTGAAATCTTCGAGCTTAGACGGCTGAGAGGTTAACATGGACAACCAAACTCCCTTCAGAAAAAGATATATACCCTTTGTCAATCAGTTGTTGCACTTTGGCTTGGAAGGCTTTGCATTCTTCAGTCGAGTGCCCCATGGATCCTCCATGATATTCATACTGAGCTTTGGGATTGTACCCGGGAGGGTAAGGTTCTGGCACAGGCTTAAGAGTCTTAGGCTCCACCAATGAGTTTTGAATCAGACGTGGGAGAAGTTGACTGTGCGACATAGGGACCGGATAAAGAGGAGCGGTCCTTATTTCTAAGTTGTTGTGAGGGCTATGCTAATTTTGGCGTTGATTCTGATGACCTCGGCCAGGGGCTCGTTGATTTGCATGAGGAGCGACCCATGGCTTGCGGGACGAAGCTTTAGGCATGGCTGGTTTCCCAAAAGGATAACATGGCACTGGTAACGGTGCCTGTTGAGCAGATGAGGGACCACAGAGTTTTCCTGGTACACCAAGAGGATACCCAATGTTCATTATGAGTGCGCTGGTTTCATCCTTCTCTTCCTCATGGAAATCGTCGAAAGATTCAAGCTCACTGGCCTGACTGCTTGAGGCGTCTTGGATTTGTCCACTTTTAAGGTAGCTTTCGATGCGCTCTCCTACAGTCACAAGGTCAGAGAAGCTTGATGGCGTACAGCCAGCCATTCTTTCAAGGTAAGAACCATGCAAATTGTTGATGAACATGTCAATCAATTCCCTGTCCGAGAGTGGAGGTTGCACTCTTGCTGCGAAATCTCTCCACCGCTGTGCATATCCTTCGAAAGATTCATTTTCATTCTGAGATAGGCTTTGCAACTGCATGCGGATGGAAGGAGTGTCTAGATTGAACTGGTAAAACTTTAGAAAAGCGCTGGCTAGGTCCCTCCACGATTGGATATGACTCCTTTCTAAATCTGTGTACCAACTTAATGATGCCCCATTCAGACTTTCTTGAAAATAGTGGATCATCAGCTTATCGTCATGAGTGTAGGGGGTCATTTTTCGACAGTACATCACCAAATGACGCCTCTGGCAACTAAAGCCTGTGTACTTCTTGAAGTTGGGTATCTTGAATCTCAGAGGGATCACCAAATCTAGCACTAGATGTTGTGGTGAGAATCGTGATACCAAGCTATTGACTAACTTGAATCTAAATTCTTAAAATTCACAACCGGACTTTAATTTATCCAAAGGAAAGGTCTAAAGAAAGAAAAACCCTTTTCGCGCGATGTTACAACAACGCTAAGAGATTCAGGGATCGGGGGGTTGGTTATGCCTAGGGTAGGTATTTCACATCCTAAACATCTGTAGTACTCTACAGGAACCTTTTGTTTGTTTGCATGATAAGTTTGGTAAATATTTGTTATGGTTTGGGTTGGGTAAAGGGTGTAGGTAAATACCTAAAGATAATTTATAAGCTTGCTCGCAAAGACATTGCGTCCTCTGCCTACGTATCCTAACTAGGATAGAATCATAGCAATCGTAGTTCACCTTACAAGGGATGAAGAACACTTGATTATGATAAAGGTTCAGAGGGGAACAAACATATCCATGCTTTTGTAGAGTTTAAGACAACTCTTTAAATCTATGTTGAACTCTCAAGAAAGGGAAGTAAGTAATCATATCCATGATTCTTTTATAGAGTTAACCAAACTCTATCCTAAAGTTCTACGTTGTAAGACCAAATAGTTCTATCCAGACCAAAAGGTGGGAGAAAGGGGGAAGGTTGCTCGTCAAGATATCGCATCTTGTGCCTACGTATCCTCATTGTCCAATGAGAAATTAGAGCGGTCGTAGTTCGGACACGAACTACAGAATAAGGATCAATTGGTTCTTTCCAGACCAAAAGAGGGAGAAGGTTCTATCCAGACCTACGAGTTTAAATCCTATTGGTTCTATCCAGACCAAAAAGAGGGAGAAGGTTCTATCCAGATCTATGAGGGTAAATCCTATTGGTTCTATCCAGACCAAAAGGGGGAGAAGGTTCTATCCAGACCTATGAGTTTATTGAGCTATCTATGACCCAAAGGTCAATAGAGAGACTTTCCTTTGGAAGGGAAAAGATGAGGCAACTTGGATGAGAACTAAAGAGTTTCATCACTTTGGGGAAATAAACTTAACAAAGCATAAACATTCAAACATGATGAATATAAAGAGATATGGTTACAACCCAGAATAAACAAGCACATTACAATAAGCAAGGATTTCAATCAGGATGAATGGTTACAACCAAAAGTAAGCATTTAAGATATTACAATATCAAGCAATGATTTCAATCAAGATAAATGGTTACAACCAAAGCAGGCATCAAGATATTACAATATCAATGATTTCAATCAGGGTAAACGGTTACAACCAAAGCAAGCATCAAGATATTATAATATCTAGAAGGGGAAAGTTCTTTCAAGACTTAATGAAAGGTGAAAACCAAAGCATATCTTAATGAAGAATGGGGTACATCTTAATAAAGATGGAAGGGGATCTTAACAAAGATGCATCTTAACAAAGATGAGGTTTCATTAGGGCTTACAAGATGACATGTATACTTACAGGCATCATGCATAATCAAATAATGTCACAACAAATGTAAGTGAGAAGTTCAAAACCTCATGGGAGAAAACTTTCAAGTTTTAATGATGATTACACACAAATGCTTACAAGCAAGAGTTTTAGTCAAACTCAAGTACACAAGGATGCTAACAAGCCAAAATCATAAATTTAAAATAAAACCCAAAAGAGAATGAAATTAAAGTTTTGAAATGAATAAATGAGAGATAGGAAGGTGAAAACCCTAAAAACATTCATGGTAGCATGTGAAATGCAAGTAGAAAGTTCACATTTATGAGTTTTAGGTTTACCTCTTGAAGCAAGCTTAAGCAATAATAAAACCAGAGATCTTGAGAGCTCTTACAAGGTCTTCAAATGTCCCTAGGTTGATGAATAGATGCTCCAAAGAACCTCCAAGCAAGCTGGTGGACGAAATGCCTTGTAAATGAAGGAAAAACTCTAAAATCCAAAGATTTCAAAGGCCAACTCACTCATACCTTGTTACATAAGTGTGGAAGTGATTTGGATAGCTTTAATACATCATATTTGATGTGTTTGAAGTGTTTCTTGAGTTGGAAAAAGTTTGGAAATGGTTTTGGAAGGTGTTTTGCAAAAATAGATTTTGAGGGATTTTGGAGACTTATTGAGATTTTGCAAGAATTTGGTGATTGTGTAAGGGAGAGAGTTCTAGATGGTTTCTAGCAAGGAACTGGTATCTTTGTGATGTATGAATTGATTTCTATTTATAGCCAAAGGCCTTGGAACAAGGTATGAGAAAAAGTGAAGTAAATTGCCAATTTTAACCTTCCATCATGAAAATCTTTGAGTTTTTCAATGAAATCTTCATACTTATCTTTAAGCCACTCTACTAAGATATTCTCCATGCCCTGTATATTGTTTTCATCATGCTTGATAGGTTAGGAGGTGACTTGTTGAAGTAAAGTTAATGATTTGACAAGGGTAGCCACCTTTTTTCTCTTTCTTCACTATTCACTTTTGCAACTTGCATTAAATAATGATTTCTTTCGATCTTTGTGCAATTTTCGTGGGAATTGATATTAAAAATGTTCATTATCAATGCAAACATCATAAATGAGGTTTAGTCTTTGATTAGCATCAATTTGGAGAGGTTTTGGAATAAAAAAACTCATGTTGACCTAGTTTTGCGAATGTGAGTTTTTGCCGACTTGTAGATCTTGGTTCTCTCTAACCAGGAAGAGTTATGGAACCCACTTGTACTTTTTAAAAATCCCCAATTAGGTAATACAATATTTATGCTTGTGTTAGGAACTCATTCCCTTTGAAACTAGGTCAAAAACCCTTGTGTGGTTAAGGAGTTATGAATTTGCCCTTTTGAAAACCTTAATTTCCCAACTTTTCGATTACTTATCAATTCTTGATCCAATGGTCACAAAAATTCATGGATAGGTGTAATATGTCATCAGGACTATTTTTGATTCCCATCTTGAGGTCAAATTCCTCATGAGTGAAGAGTTGACTTTTCGGTCAACCAAACGATCGATCGGTGGCTACCGAGTCGACTGTTGATGTTCCAGGTATTTTGAGGCCTTGAAACTTCTTGAGTAGACTTTAATAAGCCATAGGAACTTCATGGACCATGATCCCACCATTGGAACACCTTTTAAATCAAAAGTCAAACTACAGTTGACTTTTCTTGATCGAAAATCCTAATCGGGTATCCTGAACTGCACTGTTCTTAATTCCTGGGTGACAACCTCAAATTGGATTCATACTTGATCCAATGGAATACATTTGATGATGTGGAGTCTCATTTGAAGTTGAATCAATCCAAAACATTGATTGATCAGACCGCCGAAATCTCAAATTTGACGGTATGGAACTCTAATTCATCTGCATCTTAACAAAGATAAACTGAAAATGGGTTAAGCTTAGTTAATCAAGCAAATATGATCCTGCAATGATGATGAGGACCTAAGGGATTAAAATTTGGGGTGCAACAGATGCCCCTATTTAAATATCTTTACTAGATGGCAATGAGAGATGACAATCCTCATAGAATCGTAGTGAAAGGTATTTAAATATAGCAAACCAGAAATTTTGTCCCTTAGATCCGATGATATGCAAAAGGACGACTGCCAATATGACATGAATCTAAATGATGTTATCTGATGCTTGAATGCAAGACGGATGCAGATACATGAGCAAATATAAAAGAACAACAATACAACGAGTAACCACTCACGGGGACCCAACACACTGGGGAAAGATTCAAGATCAAGTAAGCAAGATAGTTCAGAGATGACTGAAGATGCTTGTTCAAGGAAATCTTTCATGCAGGGGACACAAATTCCACTAGGGAAGACACATCTTCATCGGGGAAAGGAGATACGAACCTTACTAAGGATAACCAGATGAGGAAGCCCACCGGGGAAGATGACAATTCTTCATTGGAGAAACGAATGAAAAGAAGCGCCAACCTCACTGGGGAAGGAACCCACTGGGGAAAACTTTGCTGGGGAACAAATCCACTAGAGAAGCAGAACTTCATCGGGGAAAAGGCGGAACGAAGACACGAATCTCATTGGGGATAACCAGATGAGAAGATTTCCTATAACGAAGAGTTCAAACGGGATCTTCAGGAAAAGGTTAGAAACAAGACCGGACGTGTCGGGGAGATTAGTATTCACTAATTCTCCGAGACTCGACTGGAAAAGCAACAACTTCAACTGGGGAGACTGGTGATGACCAGAATAACAAATAGCTTCAAACAGTGCTAGTTTCCACTAGACTTACTGGGGATATGGTGACGACCAAGCCAAAGTTCCAATTACAATTGGGGATCCCAAACAACATTGGTAAAATACAGGACTTCGGCTAGGGAAGTTGGTAACAATCAACTTTCGGTACTAAAAATAATTAGTTTTCAAGCAATGCCAGTAACTACTGAACTTAGAGGGGACTGGTGATGACCAAATTGGGGTATACCAATAACAATTGATTATGGATAATGCTAGTAACCACTAGATTTAACTGGGAAGATTGGTAACGACCGAGTCCAAAGAGACCAATAACCATTGGATTTGGGTAATACCAATAAATACTGGATTTTCAAAGAGTTTGGTGACAACCAGGTCTGTAGATAGGAAGCATAAGTATATCCCTCAATACTTTAGGAAAAAAATCTAATACCCTCAATACATTAGGATATAGCAGAGACACAACCCTTAACACACTAGGATTAGATGAAGACCCTCAAAACATTAGGAATGAAAGTTGAACATCCTCAATACATTAGGATATAGAACACTTCATGCAAATGCTACCACTTTAGTCTCTGGGAATTCTGAACTCGGGATCCAAAGTATACATCTCCAAAGGTACAAAACCTATGCTCGGGATGGCAACAAACTTCTTCCAAAGGTACAAAACTTGTGCTTAAGATAGAACAAACTTCTTCCAAAGGTACAAAACCTGTGCTTGGAATCAAACAATATATCTTCAAAGGTACGAAACCTGAGCTTGGAATCCAACAATACATCTCCAAAGGTACGAAACCTGAGCTTGGGATAGAACAAACTTCTTCCAAAGGTACAAAACATGTGCTTGGAATCAAACAATATATCTCCAAAGGTACGAAACCTGAGCTTCGGATAGAACAAACTTCTTCCAAAGGTATAAAACATGTGCTTGGAATCAAACAATATATCTTCAAAGGTACGAAACTTGAGCTTGGGATAGAACAAACTTCTTCCAAAGGTACAAAGCTTGTGCTTGGAATCAAACAGTACATCTCCAAAGGTACAAAACCTGAGCTTGGGATGACAACAAACATTTATCTCCAAAGGTACACAACCTGTGCTCGGGATAGAAACAATATATCTCCAAAGGTACGAAACCTGAGCTTGGGATAGAACAAACTTCTTCCAAAGGTACAAAACCTGTGCTTAGAATCAAACAGTACATCTCCAAAGGTACAAAACCAGAGCTTGGGATGACAACAAACATCTATCTCCAAAGGTACACAACCTGATTGGGATAGAAACAAACATCTTCCAAAGGTATAAAACTTGTGCTTGGAATCCAACAATACATCTCCAAAGGTACGAAACCTGAGCTTGGGATAGAAACAAACATCTTCCAAAGGTACAAAACCTGAGCTTGGGATCAAACAATACATCTCCAAAGGTACGAAACCTGAGCTTGGGATGGAAACCAATACCTATCTCCAAAGGTACACAACCTGTGCTCGGGATAGAAACAAACATATTCCAAAGGTACAAAACCTGTGATTGGAATCCAACAATACATCTCCAAAGGTACGAAACCTGAGCTTGGGATAGAAACAAACATCTTCCAAAGGTACAAAACCCGAGCTTGGGATCAAACAATACATCTCCAAAGGTACGAAACCTGAGCTTGGGATGGAAACCAATATCTATCTCCAAAGGTACACAACCTGTGCTCGGGATAGAAACAAACATCTTCCAAAGGTACAAAACCTGTGCTTGGAATCAAACAATATATCTCCAAAGGTACGAAACTTGAGCTTGGGATGGAAACCATCGTGACTTAGTTTGGACTGATACACAACCAAATTGTCAGTATTTGTTGTCCATGGAATGTCAATTACCAACGGGCCTTACTTGAAATATGATTGGTCACCACCAAATTACTTATATCAGTATCCACTGGATTTTCAAACAATGCTGGTCACAACTGTGCGTCGACATCCTTAAGATAAACTTCTCAAATGAGATTGCTATTTATCGTTGAAGAATGATAAGCTTCTCTAAAGAGACTGCCACTTATCGTTGAGGATGAATAAGCTTCTCTACAGAGACTGCCACTTATCGTTGATGAAGGTTAAGCTTCTCCCAAGAGATTGCCACTCACCGCTGAAGACGATTAAACTTCTCCGAAGAGATTGCCATTTATCGCTGAAGACGATTAAACTTCTCCGAAGAGACTGCCATTTATCGTTGATGAAGGTTAAGCTTCTCCCAAGAGATTGCCACTTACCGCTGAAGACAATTAAACTTCTCCGAAGAGACTGCCATTTATCGTTGAAGAATGATAAGCTTCTCTGAAGAGACCGCCACTTATCTAGGGATACGGATAAACTGATAAGCTTCTCTACAGAGACTGTCACTTGTTGTATTGCAATGTAAGATGTTCTTCTTGATAGATAGTGAAAAATAAATGCACGTCCTGGTAGGTTCGATGACCGACAGTGACCAAAGTTCAATCTAGAATATAGCTAGAAAGAAACTGTCAAACAAGACTCCAACCATTGAGAAATAAACTCGAATGGTGACTTACCTTATCCAATCATGGAAAAAGATAACTGAAGCAACCATCATCCACGAGGATTAAACTCTGTGGGGAACTGAGAAAGGAATGGACATTTTGTGCTTAAGGGATGACCGCTCTATTAGAGAGAGACAACACACCCAATCACTGAGGAGGGAACCAAAGTGAAACAGGAACAGGTAACAACCAGAGATAGCAAAAATGCACGGATGCTATGCATATGCTTATGTTTATGCTGACGAAATAAACAAAATAAAATAGGAGATGAAATAAACATCTCGACACAGAGACCTAACCAACTTCACCAAAATTGGACATCAAAGGGATGATAATGAAGAACAATAATTCCACTTCAAGGTTACCACCTTCTTTGGGAGAGAGTAATCTTCTTAGGCCGAAACGCCAGGACTTTACTTGAACTACCATCATGAGCTTGAATTCTTTGCTGAAGGAAAATCACACCGAGAGATTCCCAGATCAACTGAAGTAACAACTTAACTGGAGAGCTTGGAAAATGGTACCATGAGAACAAAATATTTATGCCCCATTATGATAATAAATCCTCCTCAAGTGAGCAACGGTTCTTGCAATGAACAATCTTCAAACCTTTTCTGCCCCAGATTACATGGCATGTGAGAAGAAGTCATAAGGATGCTTTTACGAAAGAACTGGCATAAAGACGCTTCAATGTCTTCAAACACTTAGAGAGATTTTCAAATCTCGACGTGATTGCCCCAGTTTAACGGTGTTTGTTACAACAAAGTCCTCAGACTGTGGAAGTAACGACTGGGTAACAAACTTCCTGCTAGCTGGTAACTGCAAAAGATTTTCCCCAGACTAAACTGTTCATTGAGAGCTTCATCTGATATTGATCTGGTCGGCTCTGATTAGATGAACGTTGCAACAAATGATTAACAAATCTTTCAAATTGGTTGCCCCAGGCTGAGCTTCCTTTATCAAGTCAATTTCCCTAGCTGGAAGCTTTTGTTGGGATTCCTTTGACATTGGATTGTTTTTGCACGCAATGTTGTTCATTAAAAATTTGCAATTTTCAATGTAAAATTCATGCAATCTTTTGAAAACATTTTTTAATGAAACACACACGGCGGAGTGATCAAAGTGAAAGTGATCCAATCTTTTTACAGATGATGGATAAAGTGATTAACACACACAATTAACAAAGATCATTAGGAGTCAGGTTATCCAACCTTGCTGTAACATGCTTTCAAAACAACCTTACCTCAATTAGGTCTTTTAAGGGTTGTAACGTGGCTTGGTTCATGGTTTGTGAAACAAAGGATAAAGGCTCAAAGTTATTTGGTCCCACCCACTCTCCATGATGAACTTCAATCCTACGCTCAGTTAACTCAAACTAATCATTCAGGTTCTTACAGGCTTAAGAATTGAACTGATGATAGTTGGTGATGGTTTACAAACCTAGGGTAGTCACAACTCCCTTGCAGTATTTGATAGCTTTTTGCTATTTGAGGATTTTTAGAGTGAAGAATCTTACAAAATTCCTCTCTTTTTATCCCTGACTTTTGTCTGAACTTCTTTGTTCGAATATACTATCAATGGGATGCCCCATGTTTGCCTAAGTCTCCTTCATAGGTTTTGACTTAGCGACTTTTTTTTTCACTTTTCCCCTTTTTTTTTTGAGAAAGGAGGTGACTACCTAGTTTAATGGATACGGTGAACCATCATCGTCTTTTATGCTGAAAAGTATCTTCGACACTTTCTTGTTGTGTACGAAGAAAAACCTGAGTGCACCATCTTTATATGAAAAGTGTCTTGTATGCACATATCTTCAAGTTAACCGAGAACTACCCCCCCAGGTTTGAGATTTAAGGTTTTGTTTTTGTAAAGAAAGAAAACTCCTACTTCTAGGCTCGAAGGGGTTAACGAGGGATTATCTTCCTTATTTCTCCAGTGTTTAGGGATTGAAACAATGCCTTACATCATCGACAAAGTTAAATTGAAAGCATATCAACAGCAGTTATGGATATGGTTTTCATCATCCTCCCCAATCTTTGTCTTAAACAACAGTTTAGTAAAAAGAAATTTTTGCATTTTTCATATTTCATAACAATGAAGAGAAAAAGAAAGAGTGAAACGAATGGACTTAATCAAAAGATGCACAAACATTTCATTAATCTTGCCAAATTCAAATAAACAACAGCTTACAAGCAATTCAAATGCAAAGAAAACACAACAAAATGCTGAAACAGTCTTCAGCTGCCAGTCTTAGGGAACAAAATTGTTTAACAAAACAAGACAAGAGCGCTATCAAAGGCCTTCTTCCTTAGTCCACCCTATGCATGGATGGGATTGCTTCTTCGTCAAGCAGAAGGTTGATTTGTACTCGAGGTTCGCATATCTTGAAAGATATGACTCCGACTTCAATCATCTCTTTCACCTTATTCTTGAGGAAGTAGCATTCCTCAATATCATGACCTGGCGCTCCATGGTGGAAGGCGCAGAAAGCGTCAGCGGTGAAATAACTTTGGTGGCCTGGAGGAAGAATGGGTGGAAGTTCCTTTTGAACTAAACCATTCTGCAAGAGTATGGGGAACAACCTTGCATAAGGTATAGGAATACTCAGAGACCCACCATATGGTTGATTGGTGGACGAAGCTGATCCTTCTTGTCGTTGGGACAAGATCAAATCTCTGATAAAATTTGTCAGACTCCTCTTGGCACGTTTTACCCTCTCTAGCTCGTCACTGAGCTTCTGGTTTTCCTGTTCTATATATCTCTGACGGTAGTAGCGAAAGCTTCGGTGTTACTCTTCAAACGAGCAACTTCTTCCCGGAGGGCTTGGTTTTCCTGCTCAAGGTGATCCATCCCTTTGCATACTAGCTTTTGTGATATACTCTCTCCCTTTTTCTCTCTCTGATATCAACATAACATAGAATGAACCAAAGGACTGACGCAGCGAAGAATGATATGCAAATTGCTGACGCAAGTGAAAAAGCGCAACTGGTTTTACAAAACTCGGAAGTTTGATTAGGTCAAAACCCTCATTTCATCAATTGTTGGAAAAGTTACAACTTTTAAAAATACCTGAGATCGACTGAGTTTTACAAAACTAGTTGCGACATAATATGCTTATGGTGATATGATGAGATGATGCACACATAACACAAAGGCATGTATTAACAAATATAAAGCATATATAAAGACCTCCTAGGCTCAAGATCAAAGCAAGGAGTCAAAGGTCTAACCATCCCCAAGGATTTATACTGTGGGTTGATTTGTACCTGCCAAACGGGTTCTTAACAAAGTTCCCAGAGTCATCAACCCATCTTTCGGATATTATCAACTTCCCAAATTACTTGGTAATCGATAATATTCTCAAGAGAATCTCGTCTGAGTGTAGTATCGCGTATCAACTATTTCGAAAATACTTCCTTATAGCCATCGCATTACGTCCTAATAAGGCCAAAGTGGGGTAGAATGTATTCTAAAAGTTCACAGTGTCATGGGCTCCTTCGTCGAAAGTAGCATTATTTTCATGAATACTCGATCAACAATACTAAGCTTTCAAAAGGGCCTACACTGAGCGGTGGTTTCTCAAGTTAGCTTGGTCGGGAATCAACTCCCTATAAGCCTTCTTGAATATACCACCATCCTATCATAAGTGCACTCGAGTCCGGGTATAGGACCGTCTCACCTCTCAAAGCACCCAATATCCAACAATCAAACAAATATATTGACAAATATACATGTTAAGCAAATATTCACAAATATAGCATGCAATTAAACAAAATAGGCTAAACCCTCAAAAATAAGTAAGTCTCCCCAGTGAAGTCACCATTTCTGTTGCGGCGAGAATCGTGATACCAAGCTATTGACTAACTTGAATCTAAATTCTTAAAATTCACAACCGGACTTTAATTTATCCAAAGGAAAGGTCTAAAGAAAGAAAAACCCTTTTCGCGCGATGTTACAACAACGCTAAGAGATTCGGGGATCGGGGGTTGGTTATGCCTAGGGTAGGTATTTCACATCCTAAACATCTGTAGTACTCTACAGGAACCTTTTGTTTGTTTGCATGCTAAGTTTGGTAAATGTTTGCTATGGTTTGGGTTGGGTAAAGGGTGTAGGTAAATACCTAAAGATAATTTATAAGCTTGCTCGCAAAGACATTACGTCCTCTACCTACGTATCCTAACTAGGATAGAATCATAGCAATCGTAGTTCACCTCACAAGGGATGAAGAACACTTGATTATGATCAAGGTTTAGAGGGGAACAAACATATCCATGCTTGTGTAGAGTTTAAGACAACTCTCTAAATCTATGTTGAACTCTCAAGAAAGGGAAGTAAGTAATCATATCCATGATTCTTTTATAGAGTTAACCAAACTCTATCCTAAAGTTCTACGTTGTAAGACCAAATGGTTCTATCCAGACCAAAAGGTGGGAGAAAGGGGGAAGGTTGCTCGTCAAGAAATCGCATCTTGTGCCTACGTATCCTCATTGTCCAATGAGAAATTAGAGCGGTCGTAGTTCGGGCACCAACTACAGAATAAGGATCAATTGGTTCTTTCCAGACCAAAAGAGGGAGAAGGTTCTATCCAGACCTACGAGTTTAAATCCTATTGGTTCTATCCAGACCAAAAAGAGGGAGAAGGTTCTATCCAGACCTATGAGGGTAAATCCTATTGGTTCTATCCAGACCAAAAGGGGGAGAAGGTTCTATCCAGACCTATGAGTTTATTGAGCTATCTATGACCCAAAGGTCAATAGAGAGACTTTCCTTTGGAAGGGAAAAAATGAGGCAACTTGGATGAGAACTAAAGAGTTTCATCACTTTGGGGAAATAAACTTAACAAAGCATAAACATTCAAACATGATGAATATAAAGAGATATGGTTACAACCCAGAATAAACAAGCACATTACAATAAGCAAGGATTTCAATCAGGATGAATGGTTACAACCAAAAGTAAGCATTTAAGATATTACAATATCAAGTAATGATTTCAATCAAGATAAATGGTTACAACCAAAGCAGACATCAAGATATTACAATATCAATGATTTCAATCAAGGTAAATGGTTACAACCAAAGCAAGCATCAAGATATTATAATATCTAGAAGGGGAAAGTTCTTTCAAGACTTAATGAAAGGTGAAAACCAAAGCATATCTTAACGATGAATGGGGTACATCTTAATAAAGATGGAAGGGGATCTTAACAAAGATGCATCTTAACAAAGATGAGGTTTTATTAGGGCTTACATGATGACATGTATACTTACAGGCATCATGCATAATCAAATAATGTCACAACAAATGTAAGTGAGAAGTTCAAAACCTCATGGGAGAAAACTTTCAAGTTTTAATGATGATTACACACAAATGCTTACAAGCAAGAGTTTTAGTCAAAATCAAGTACACAAGGATGCTAACAAGCCAAAATCATAAATTTAAAATAAAACCCAAAAGAGAATGAAATTAAAGTTTTGAAATGAATAAATGAGAGATAGAAAGGTGAAAACCCTAAAAACATTCATGGTAGCATGTGAAATACAAGTAGAAAGTTCACATTTATGAGTTTTAGGTTTACCTCTTGAAGCAAGCTTAAGCAATAATAAAACCAGAGATCTTGAGAGCTCTTACAAGGTCTTCAAATGTTCCTAGGTTGATGAATAGATGCTCCAAAGAACCTCCAAGCAAGCTGGTGGATGAAATGCCTTGTAAATGAAGGAAAAACTCTAAAATCCAAAGATTTCAAAGGCCAACTCACTCAAACCTTGTTACATAAGTGTGGAAGTGATTTGGATAGCTTTAATACATCATATTTGATGTGTTTGAAGTGTTTCTTGAGTTGGAAAAGTTTGGAAATGGTTTTGGAAGGTGTTTTGCAAAAATAGATTTTGAGGGATTTTGGAGACTTATTGAGATTTTGCAAGAATTTGGTGATTGTGTAAGGGAGAGAGTTCTAGATGGTTTCTAGCATGGAACTGGTATCTTTGTGATGTATGAATTGAGTTCTATTTATAGCCAAAGGCCTTGGAACAAGGTATGGGAAAAAGTGAAGTAAATTGCCAATTTTAACCTTCCATCATGAAAATCTTTGAGTTTTTCAATGCAATCTTCATACTTATCTTTAAGCCACTCTACTAAGATATTCTCCATGCCCTATATATTGTTTTCATCATGCTTGATAGGTTAGGAGGTGACTTGTTGAAGTAAAGTTGATGATTTGACAAGGGTAGCCACCTTTTTTCTCTTTCTTCACTATTCACTTTTGCAACATGCATTAAATAATGATTTCTTTTGATCTTTGTGCAATTTTCGTGGAAATTGATATTAAAAATGTTCATTATCAATGCAAACATCATAAATGAGGTTTAGTCTTTGATTAGCATCAATTTGGAGAGGTTTTGGAATAAAAAAACTCATGTTGACCTAGTTTTGCGAATGTGAGTTTTTGCCGACTTGTAGATCTTGGTTCTCTCTAACCAGGAAGAGTTATGGAACCCACTTGTAATTTTTAAAAATCCCCAATTAGGTAATACAATATTTATGCTTGTGTTAGGAACTCATTCCCTTTGAAACTAGGTCAAAAACCCTTATGTGGTTAAGGAGTTATGACTTTGCCCTTTTGAAAACCTCAATTTCCCAACTTTTCGGTTACTTATCAATTCTTGATCCAATGGTCACAAAAATTCATGGGTAGGTGTAATATGTCATCAGGACCATTTTTTATTCCCATCTTGAGGTCAAATTCCTCATGAGTGAAGAGTTGACTTTTCGGTCAACCAAACGATCGATCGGTGGCTACCGAGTCGACTGTTGATGTTCCGAGTTATTTGAGGCCTTGAAACTTCTTGAGTAGACTTTACTAAGCCATAGGAACTTCATGGACCATGATCCCACCATTGGAACACCTTTTAAATCAAAAGTCAAACTACAGTTGACTTTTCCTAATCGAAAATCCTAATCGGGTATCCTGAACTGCACTGTTCTCAATTCCTGGGTGACAACCTCAAATTGGATTCATAATTGATCCGACGGAATACATTTAATGATGTGGAGTCTCATTTGAAGTTGAATCAATCCAAAACATTGATTGATCAGACCGCCGAAATCTCGAATTTGACGGTATGGAACCCTAATTCATCTGCATCTTAACAAAGATAAACTGAAAATGGGTTAAGCTTAGTTAATCAAGAAAATATGATCCTGAAATGATGATGAGGACCTAAGGGATCAAAATTTGGGGTGCAACACTAGACACATATCAGCAGCATCGAAGCCGGGCATGTTAGACACTCTCATAGCTTGAATTGTCTCCTCAAGGGCACGAAGCTTTTCTTCCATGGGATCAATCGTTGGCATCCTCTGGGGTCGAGTAGGAACGTTTACTTGCGGAGGATAGCCATCCAGCGGAAGATCATATAGTGGATTATTCATCACAGTAAATCCTTGTGGGGGATCAACATTCTGGCGGTCGTTCTCTAGCATAACTACTTCTGCTTGCTTTATTTGACTGGCACTTCAAGGCGTCTATGCTCCTTTTGCTTCAAACGCTTCACAGCTCTCACAAGTTCAAAATGGAGTGTCGGGAAATCAACTGCGGGTTATGAACAAAGGATGGGTAAGCTGTTGGTATCTGATAAGGGGAAATGCAAAATGATGCAGAAATGCTTATGCAAATGCAATGCAATGAGTGCACACGAGAACAGATCCACATCAAGGATTAAAGTTACAGATCCTGCAAAACAACAACAAAAGGTATCTCTCCCCTTGGATGGGCAATCTACTGGTTTATAAGAGGGTATCCCAAAGGCTTTAAAACAAAGTCCTATGCACTAACCCTCAAAAGTTTTCCATCAGAACGACTACTCGTAAGACGGTAATCCTTTCAAAGGATGAACACAGAGTTATGTTTTAGCAACCTTCGCAATAAGGTTCTACAAAAGGTCCTCAGAGTCACGGACTCCCAGGTCAAAAATAAATATGCCATTACCACTACACGTAAGACATAATCATCCCAACGGGGTCTCATCTGAGCGGTGGAATTCGATCCAACTCAACGAGTCCTAAGTCTCGCAAATCAAAAAGAAACCACCTCCTAATCTTAGTGTATACTATAAAGCTCGGTTAGAAAGCTTTTATCCTCACAAACCAATCCAATAAACCCAACAGGTTAGTGAACACAACATAAACAAATAAAGCAAATAAAAACACAAACACGACAAACAAATTAGGCTTGGCTCACTAGGGGTCCCCGGCAGAGTCGCCAGCTGTCGCTACTCGAAGAATGCATCACGCAACGACGGGGAGGCAAAAAAGATAGATAGAAGAGTCGCCACCGAACTTCATTTATCCCATGAGGGGAAAGGAAAATATCGAGAAAACCTTAAGAAAGAAATGGATAAGATGGTCTCGCAACCATGAACGGGTTCGGAAGCCGGTTATGCGAGGGGAAGGTATTAGCACCCCTCGCATCCATCGTACTCGATGGGAACCATTTGTTTGTCGACGTGTGGATTTATTTGCTAAAATATTATGCTATAAAAAGTGTTCCACTGGGTAAAAGGAAAGGGATTGAGACAGGGAAAATGAGAGGTTATGAGGAATGAGAGAACGGGGAAGAAAAGAAAAAGAACGGACTCGATAGGACTTCACAGTCCTAGGCCTACGTATTCTCAACAAGCATGAGAAAGTCAGATTCGATGTAGTTCGGGGCTACAGATATATGGGGAAATATGCTCGACATGGATTGTGGCCCTTGTGCCTACGTATCTTTACTCAAAGGAAGTAAAGAATCAGAGCAGCCATAGTTCGGCCTACAGTTTGCGGATGAGTTCTGGTAGACGATGCTATCGTGCACATTCTAGCAGTTTAGGTGTTTTGCTGCTCGCATGTGAGGAGACTTATGCGTTACCTGTTTGCGGTAGAATGGATGTAACATATCCTTTTTGAAATGATTATTTTTCGCCATGCGAGGCAAGAAGTCATGTTTGATTGGTTGAATTGTTTTTTAGGGGCGAGATAAGTCCTCGGATAGTAACCCCTTGCAGGTAGTACCCAATTCTTTATCTCAAAGTTTCTGTTATGAAATGGTGTGGCGAACGTAGCATCTTCGTATTGAAAGACGAGTATCGAGACCACCCCCACTACAGTGATCATCCCAACACTCGGAGAGGAAGAAGACTACACTTAATCCTCTCTCTTTAATTCAATGCAAAGAGAACTTCGTTCTCTTATTAAAGATGTTTTTGGTTTTGAATGGTAAGTGCTTTTGCGACTGTAAACCCTACGGTAAATGTCAGCACTCGGGATAGGAGAAGGCCTACACCGAACCACTCCGCGACCATTCAAGTTTTGTTGTGAAAAGAAGTTTGAAAATGCACTTGATACGAGACCGAGGTTTTAGGTAAGAAAGGTTGCGGAAGGAAGTTGTGAAAGGAGAGGTGGTGGAAGAAAGTCGCGTCTTCGTATTGAAAGACGAGTGTCTAAACCACCCACACTACAGTGAGCATCTCGACACTCGGAAAGGAAGAAGTCTACACTTAATCCTTTCTCTTTAGTCCAATACAAAGAGAAGTTGATTCTTATTGAAAGGGATTTGAAAATGCACTCGGCGCGGGGCCGAGGTTTTTTAGAAGGAAAAGTTGAAAAGAGAAAGAATTGGAAAGAAAGACGTCTTCATATTGAAAGACGAGTGTCTAAACCACCCACACTACAGTGAGCATCTCGACACTCGGAGAGGAAGAAAGTCTACACTTAATCCCCTCTTTTAGTTCAATACAAAGATGATTTATTGAAGATGGTTTAATAGCGTCGGTGAATTGAATCGGGACAAGAAATGAAGAGAGAAAGGATGTAGGTCTCAGATCCTTTGTTTTGCGTCAATAATTTAACGGATAAACGGTGAAAACTTCTTCATCGATCCAAAAGGCAAAAATGTTCAGTAACAAAAGAGAAATAAGATCAACTTCTAAAATGAAATAAGTCTCTAAAAGAAAATGAAATTTAAAGTGATAATGTATATATAAATTCTAAGAGAAATAATAATATAAATTAAAAATCTAATATAAACTAATATAAACTAGAAAAACTATGCTAACAAACTAAATACAAAAAATATATAGGTGTAACAAATAGAAAACAATATAATATTAACAAAACATATTATAAAAACTAAATAAAGAGTATATAAAAAATATGTACCAATTTTTTAAAAGAAAGTTCAAAGAAGAACCACGGTGTAACAGATGATTCATGATTGAAATGGGCTTTGCAAGCCCAAAGCAGCCAAAGCAACAAAAGTGAAATAAACTTCTCCTTCTAATCTTTAGAAAAATAAACACAATAAAAAAGAGAGGGTAAATTTGATGTCACGATTTTGATCGAACCACACACCAGCAATCTGAAACCACGAAACAAAAATCAAAGGCGAACTCTGTGGTTGTTATGGTATTTCGGTAAGATCGGTGGTTGTATCAAAGTGGATTTGAACTTAGGTTGGCAAGGTTTCAAAATGGAGAGTTTGCGAAGAGAATGAAGATGGGTGAATTGAAGGTGGCGAAAATGGAAGAAATGGAAGAAGGGGTTCGCGTCAGGGTTTAGTTTCGATTTCTGAAATGGATTGAGGCGTTTTGATTCTGTTTTTTTTCTTCTGGAATAAGATGAAGATGTTGCTTGAAATTATGTTGAAGGTTGATGATGATTTGAAGATTTGGTGAAAAAAATAGGTTTGGTTCTGAGTTTGATTTTGAAGGTTTGGAACTGAAATTGGTTTTCGAAGGTTCATGTTTGCGGTTAACAGCGGCGTGTTAGTTTGCTAGCCATGGATCGAAGATGAATAACAGAGAGAATGAAGGTTTGGATTTAAGATTGAAGAAGGATTTTATGGTTGAGTTTGTGAAGTTGTTGAAAACGAAAACGGTGAGTGGGTGGTGAGTTTCCGCTGGGTTTGTTCTGGTTTGAACTCTGAATATGGAGCAAAATCATCACCATCTTTGTCTTTTTTATTCTTCTGATGTTCGACTAGGTGGTGTGTGATGCGTTGTAGGTGGAAATAGAGGGAGTTTGGATGTGGAGTTGTGTTATAAATTTTAATGATTAAGATGTGAACATTGTTGCTGTGTATGTGGTGACGTGAAGGTTTATGTTCAAGGTTTTTGTAATTTCAGCAGCATGAGCTTGAGTCAAGTATCCCCAAACTATATGGAGACCTAGTATATTGCTTGACAAAATTTCCAGCAGCTACCACGGCATGTTTCTCGACATACACACCATCAACAAAAGTTGCACCCATGCTAATGAATGCCTCATCCTCAACGATGCACCCCTGTAACATAACACAGATGGAGGAAGATTGGCCATTCTGAACATTACCGACAACGAAAGCGCTGGATGTAATGAAGGTACCCTTGTAAGGAGCTTTATGAAGCACATTTATCAAAGGTTGATGCTTGGAAAATTGTTCTCGGGAGTGGTAGTTTCCTTGAAGAGGAGAACCAAGTCGATAGATGGTTTGACCAATCTCGCGGGTTCAGAACTTAACGGCATAGAAAGCTCTGCCTAAGGTTCCTATTTCAATAGGAGTGGGTGTAAGATAAGGCGGCGGCTGCTTGACATGTTGTAGAAGAAGATTGGAGGTGGTTGGATTTAATGAAGGAACATGGAATATAATGGAAGGTGATGCAGAATGAAGAAGATGACAGGTTGAAGCTGGTATTTCGAGTGAGAACAAAGAAAGTGTTGAATGCTTGTTACGGTGGTTGTGAAAGGTTGTTACATTGAAAGAAACTTTAAGTTGTGTGAATGATGGTTGAAGGTGGTTTTTCGGTGAGTTGAAGATGGAGGTATCACTAACATGAACTCAAGGTTTCGATTGAGGAACAAGGAAACGGTGGGTCCATATTCCAAATGAGACCATGAAAACTTTGAGGTTTTTTCTCCTTTTCCTTTTGCTGTTCAGACCTTTTTCTTTTAAACTTTGAGAGAGTTTTCTTTATTTTATTGTTGTGTGTCACTCCCATTGACAGGTTGTAATGGTCCTTTTGGTTTGTACATCTTGGCAAGTTTGTGGTGCTGGCTGTGTTGTTTTGCAGGTCATAGCTTGTAGCAGGTTTTGTCTGGTTGTGGCAGAGCTTGTCTGGTGTGGGTTTGGTGCAGGTACGGTTTGCAGCAGGCTGGTGTGTTGAGTGTAGCAGGGACGGTTTGTTGGTTTGGTGTGTTTATGAAGTAGTAGCAGGGTCTGCATAAGGACAGCTGCAGAATTTGGATTGTTATGGAACGCATATGTTGAAGGAGAGTGGTGGTGATGCCTGCTGCAGATTTGTACAACATGAGCTGGATGTATGCTTTTGGAATCAAATTTGTGAGCTAATTGCGACCGTTTGATGGTGATTTTTCAGGTTTTAACAAAACTATCCACTTGATGTACAATCTCCCTTATCTTTGCGGGACCTTTTGAGCAAGGTGATAATTTTGAAACTTACTGTAGTACCTCTTTAATTTTTACCGCTGTGGACCTTGTTGTCACCTGTTTGTAATTCGTCTTGGGGTCTTGAAGTGGTTGTAATTCGTGAGATTACGGTGACAGTAACTGGTATTGCGTACCGCTGATATGAGGTCTTCATGTCAGCTATGGGGGGTGTGGAAATCATACCACCGACTGTTTACTTATTATGCCACAATTTCTTATGCAGGTGGTTCGGAAATCCATTGCGGTGCGTAACAATTTCATGATAGCTGTGCTTTACAAGTGACTTGGTGACTAGCTGCACGTTTTATGAACCAAAATGAAATCAAATCCTCCCATACTTGCCTCTAGCTGAAGTACTGATAATCACTTTATTGAGAAGAACAAGAGTGTTGAATAACCGGAACATAGAGCTGCCAATTTCCTTCGTAGCTGGTGTTGGAACATGTAAGTTTCGACGGAAACTGCACTAGATCATTTTCATGGCCTGCTATGAATTCTAATTATTTTCTGCATTGTATTTTGCTGTTTGCAGGTTATTCACTTGGTGAGTATCAGTAGGATTTCGTAAACAAACAACAAGAAAATGGCAGCTGTAACTTCATTCTGTCTTTTGCGTGCCGGTCATTTCTTACGGAAAATGAAGACTACTCACATATGAGGCTCATGAGCTAATAAGGATTGCTTTATGCACAAAAGGAGGTGAGGTCTTTTTTTTCATTATGCATTTGCACTACAATGATGATAACAACAAGCTGTGGTGAAAATTTGGAATCGCGATGGGGAAGCTTCTCATGGCCTACGGCGTGAGGACCATTGACTTGTTTGTGGAAGGCTTATTATCATTTTTTTATCTTTGCTGCTGGCTGGATAAAAATTGGATAGTTTTCTTGTAGGAACCAGCTTGTCTCAAGACCTTGGCTGAGTGGCTTGTATGCATTGATTGTGCTGGTACAAGTTATACAAATTGTTTGTGCTGCAGTTTTCAGCGGTAATGCGCATTCGTGAAGTGGCGTTTTTGCTTGTACAATCATGGTTTTCATTGTCTTTTGGTGAGCCCCCTTTTTGAAGTCATTTTGTTTGGCAATTATATGAATTGCGATGGAAATTATTGATGGTCTGAAATATCCTAGACTGCATCCTCTATGACAGAATTTGGAATTTCCGTGGATCAACTTGAGGTAGGAGTTGGCTGCATGAACCATGTGAAGAAATCACAAGTTATGTCTGGGCCCACTCGCAACATGGCCTGTTCCTTATGGTGCCAAAGGGAATGTACATCTTGTTCTGGAAGTGAATTAACATCAGCGTATGAAGGCTTGATGAATTTTAGTTCATACTACTTTGTAAATGAATTTTTAATTCATACTACTTTGTAAATGAATTTTTAATTCATACTACTTTGCAAACAGGTTGTGTTGGTTGGTTGTGATGAATGTAAATGGGCCTTGTGTTTTTTTTCAATGTCAATGGGCTTTTGTTGGTGCGGTAAAGCAGCAAGCAAAAAATATTAAGTAACCCAGTTTTGTTGTCTCCACGGGGATTAGTGTGATATGAACGTCGTTCAATGATTTCTACATTTCTAAACTTATTGTTCAAAAGTTTTGGTTTAAAAGATTCAGGGAACCATAAATAAAAACAGAAAATATAAATAAAGACTGAAATATAAACGGAGCCTTGTTGGGATTGGATTTCATTAATTGATAACACATGCATTCTTCTGATCAAATTAAACACAACGCAATCATTCGTCTAATATCATCACGTATCACTCACGACAAAGCTTATCTCTAATGCGGCGTCAAGAGAAAAACCGTGTTGTCTCATTGGTGATCTCTCACCCAACAAAAACACAACACAGGGCATTAAGATCTGATACTCACGCAAATGCTAAGCCTAAATCTATCTCTAGCGTTTAGGACCTAACAGGTAATCATCCTAGATCCAGATCCGAAAAGTATATCTCTATCACGATTCAAATCAAAGATTAACAGGTAAATAAGAATAACACCCATATCGGATAAACAATTGTTTTGCATAAAACATGATGATCAAAATACGTACACACACTTAACCCTTTTTACATGTATTCATCTAATCTGCCAAATGTCGGTGAACATCGTTCTTCATCACTATTATCACATACCCAAACAATATCATATTGATCCTACCCATGCTACCCATGCTACTTAATCAACACAACACCATAGAGGATAAAATGAATATCAACTTCAAAACCATGTCAAAAGTTTGTTCATTGATAGAAGAAGATCTGAGATCAAAGATGTGAAAAGGTTTTGTCAAGACCCACAAATACATAATCAAAGATAATCAATCAATAGAGAATCCAAATTAGTTCACAAAGATAAATTAGATAAAATACATAAGGTATCAAAAGATAACAATCCAAACCCCAACAAGAGATCGAAGATCTTACCTCCTCCCTCTTAGGGTTTTTGTGTTTCTCTCTCTGTTCTGATGTTCCCCAATGTTACTAAATGGAAAATAATTCAAAAGTCCCTAAGTTATGACCTAAAAAGCAGTAAATATAGTACAAAAAGATGTTTTGTTTCCGCCCATTCGCCAGGCGAACAGGGGCCTTCGCCAGGCGAACAACAGAACCAAGGCACTTCAAAGTGCCTCCAGTAGCAAACCGCCCTCTGAGATATCGCGCCTTCGCCAGGCGAACCTTCGCTGGCTCCACTCGCCAGGCGAACTTTATGTCCTTTTGGTCTGGGAGTTTCATTAGAATTACTCGCCCTGTCTCGCTAGCACTCGCCAGGCGAACATTCGCTGGCACTCGCTGAGCTTCGCCAGGCGAATATTCTGATATCAGCTTCTCCCAGCATCTCTGATTTCGCCTAGTGAGCATGACAGCATTTTGGTGGTTTGCATATTGTCTTGGTTTCCTTGTCCATTTCTTGTGTCTTACTCTTCACTTGTTTTGTGCCTAATTCCTGCACAATAACACATAGATCAAAGGTACCAAGAGCTTTTCACACTATATTGCAAACCACAAAAAACAAGAGTGGTTTTCTACACTTAATTGACGAAAATGAGTGAAAAATGCCAACTTTTGATAGATCAAATAAGTGAAATTTGGCATCTAACAGCTTTAAATTATAATATTCCAAATTTAATCCTTGCATCATTTAAATACCCTTACAATGCCTTGAATTCTTGGACTTCTCACACTGACTCCTCATTCATATTTGAAACCAAATCTCGTTATCTCAAATTTTTACTCGAAATGAATAAAACTCGAATTAATCTTAAGGAATGAAATTGATCCTGAATCTATCTTGTCCTTAGAATGAATTTGGGGTTCTTAGTTAGAGAATTATTTTAATCCTGAAAATCTTCAACCATGGAGTACTCGCCCTTAACACAATTTGATGATGTAATCCACACAAAGATGTCCCAACTTGGCATCTTCAAATGAAACTCTAACTGAAGCCTTAGACACCAACCAGATGAATCCTGCATACCTGGGTCTTGATCATGAATCAAACTTTCCTGACCATTATTAGGTCAAAATTAACTGAAAATCAACATTGCATGCTTCATTTCCCTGGTGGCCTTACATGAGTCTTGAAACAAATTTGAATTGAAAGGAAAACATGATAAAATCAGAGATAACATATTTTTTTGTATATTCTTTGAATATTAGTTGGTGGATGAATGTACAGAATGAAAATTTATACAGGTAGGACAAATTTGGGGTATGACACCGATCCCACGGATCCTTCACATCATAAAATACATACATAACAAGCACACAAAGTGCGTCGATCCCACTGATCCGCTCACCACACAACTTATCACATACAATGCACACAAGGCACGTCGGTCCTTCTGACCCAAATATATCACATAGCCGCACATAAGTGCAATGCATAATAAGCATACCGATCCTCACGGATCCACTCACCACAACACACCAACACAACGCACTCAAGGCGTAACGATCATACTGATCCTCATATCTCGCACACAACACATCAATACCACGCACACTAGGCGTAACGATCCTACTGATCCAGTCCTCATACTACAGTATGTAAACGCAACGCACATAAAGCGTATCGATCCTACGGATCCACATCCATCTCACAACATACAAACACAACGCATAACAAGCGTATCGTTCCTACGGATCCACTCATCACCACACATAGCATATAATGCATACATATCACATACACATCCTTACACATCCATACACATCCATACTTATCTAGACTTAACACATAATCCACCGATTATGTCAAATGCGATAAACGCCGGCCACACAGCCCTATAACCCTCAACACACTCTCAGCACTCAGCTATCATCACAGCACATCAATCTGATCAAACTCAGCACCCTTATATCACCACATACATGTATCTTAACATACACTGACGCAATCTCTCAAATTAAGTGAATATCAAGGAGTTCACATCCTGCATTACACAACATACAAGTATTATAACATACCCCAATCCACATATTCATGATCCCACGAGTACCACAGTCGTCACGTCCCGACGCCACACATACACTCACCTCAGCTCTCCAGCAAGCTCCTCATCATACATGACCAACAAGGGTCCAAAACCACAAGGAAACAACACAAAACAGCAGCAAAACACAAGCTGTTGTCGGGCTCGCTGGCGCGTTTGCCCGACGAAGCCCCGCAGCGAAAGCTCGCTGCCATTCGCCTGGCGAAACCTCTGGCAAAGCCAGAAAGAAGCTTCTGCCAGCACTCGCTGGCTAGTTCGCCCGGCGAAGCCTGGCGAAGGCTCGCCCCTCATTCGCCCAGCGAATACTTGCGTACTCAGAAAAATTCTACGCCGCAGAATCGCCTCCCATACCGATTTTTCCCGATTAAATCAAAACCCACAACCAACTACATACTGCAACTTAGTTACGGGGTCTATTCCCGATTCTATCTGACGATTCATCAACTCTGCTCTCAAAACCGGCTTTCGGCTCAACTTCGATATTCACCTGGAAAGCTCCAAATTCACTCAAACATCATCCCACAACACATGCAAACAAAATTAACATAATCTAACATAATAACCTCAGCAACAACAACATACAATAGCATCAATTCATCATCAACATGCAAATTATTCATACATGGGGTTAGGGATTCCCCTTCTACCAATATTCATGTAAATACCTATTTTAACCGTTAAATCCCCCCTTACCTCGAATTTGATTTGATGATGAAGAAGCTTCACAATCCGCAATTTTGGTGATCCTCTTGCTCAAGCTTCAATCCTTGCTCACTCTTGCTCCTTCACAACCGTGTGTGCGTTTTTTCTTCAACCATGTTCTTTCTTCCTTAGCCTCAATTGCCAATAATACCCTTAGTTCCAACTATGCCACATCTTATTCTCTTTTATTCCAAATAATATATAATTCTCATAATAATAACAATACTTCTCTTATTCCTTTTAATTCACAAAATCCTCTTAATTCCAAAATTCCATTTTTATCTCGTTATAAACTCAACAATAATATTTTTCCTTTAAATCCAAACCACTTCCAATAATATTTAAATATAACGATAATAACAATAATATTAGTAATAATAGTATCAACACTATTAATCATCATATTATTATTATCATTAGTCATATTTTCTAGTATTATGGAACTTTATTCCTCAGACAATTTCCACACATAAAGCACCGAAAAAAAAATAATACGGAAAACCAAATAATTAAAAATGGGTGTTACAACTCTCCCCCACTTTAATTATTTTCGTCCCCGAAAATACCTGATGGAAACAGCTCTGGATACGCTTCCTACATTCTGCTTTCCAATTCCCAGAGTTGCTTCTCGTTCATCAATCCGAATTAGCAATGCTTCATCCGTCAAGTTATTTCTCACTTGCGCATCATTCATCTGATTCAAGATACTCCCTCAATGGAAACACATGAAATACATCATGTCAACTCATAAGTGACAGCAGCAAAACAGTCTAACCTGCTGCTTTTCCCACGCTCCGCTGCGCTACTCTGATACCGACAAACCAAACACAGAGCGTGCTTCCGAGACTCCAAAGCTCGGCCAACACCAGGTACCATCATAACTCTCAAAACACATATTTTCTTGGATCCTCTTGATTTCCTCAGCCGTCTCATGCACAATTCTCAGATCTGAGCATAACACTTCTGCTCGATTCATTTCAACTCAAGTGAGTCCTACACTTCCTATCTCACAAGGCCCCATACAATGCCATTCTAATACTAGAATGGTAACGGATACTGTAGGCGACTCAACCGGCGGTAATCAACCATCCCACGATCCACCTTGGTCCAACACACAAGCTCTCTCCAAATTCTTAATATAAACCTCCAATTTCCATCCGACACAATATTCGACAGTACCTCATATAACTTCACCACTTCCTCGATATGCATCTCGTAAATCCTCAACATAGAATAGTCAATCCACTCACAATAATCCAAATTAAAATTATGTCTTTCCAATTCTTTGTAAATCTCAACACCCAAATTCACGAAAATACCACCCAATTTCCTCTCCGGAATATTCAACAGTCGCGTCAAACTCAATGGTCTCTGACGTTCAATCTTTGACTCTCGACAATCCCATCCAGTATATTTAACCTCCACCACACCTCTCTTCACCTATGGTCACCAAAACAATTTACTCAAATTCGGTTACTTCTTCATAGCACTGGGATGGGTACTCCATCTACTTCAATGTATTTCTTCGAGAGTACTCCTACTCCACTCAACATCTGAAACACAAACTCTACCATAACACATCGTGGTTCTATCTCCACAAATCCGAAAATCAACTTTTCGACTCTGGTTCATCAAATTCAACTAATCCACCTACTCAGTCCAAATTTCTGACTTTCTCGATTCTCTTCAAGGATACAACTAGTCTGTTCTAACAATAAAAGCTTGACTCCATAAGAAGTCTCTTCACCCACCAAACTCATTCTACAAAATTGCTCAATCAGCTCTCTCTCCTTTCACCATCAATATTGGTATACGCAAATATTTCCAATTCACCGCATTAGCTACCACATTCACTTTACCCGAATGGTAATTCAACTCAAAGCCGTAATCCTTCAGAGGTCCCAATTATTTCCTCTTCCTCATATTCAACCTTTCCAACTCAAACAAACACCATAAGCTCTTAGGATCACCAAATATTTCAAATCTCAATCCAAACGATTGAAGCCCCCAACTCCGGCACAATCGCAACCGCAACCGATTCCAAATCACTAGTCGGATGAATCCTCTCATATACTCCAAGATACCTTTAACATTTCTCCCAATCATATCAACAAAGCATCACAAAACACAACAAGTAGTCCCGTTGGGCTCCACAAAAATCATCACACGAGCTGCTGACAGCTCTCCCAAAACTCTTTGAACTCTCCTCAAGGAGCATATAGCTGCTTATTCTCCAACAATGATAACTTAAATTATCGATCTTTAACATGATCCTCTATACTCTTCGAATGTACTAAAACATCACCGGTTAACACATCCATTTCTCCACTCAAATAAGTAAGGAAAATCCCATGCCAAACGAACAAACAAGTCATGAGTTTTGGCGAAAAACACGAACCGTACCTTCCGCACTCACTACCACATCCAACCATGTCTCATCAATAAAACTCAAATCCATGACATTACTTCAACATCACATAGAGCATTGTAATATCTTTCCAACGCTTCGAACCATGCGTCATTCCGAGTTACGGTTCTCCTGTTACGACAAAAATACCAGGATGACATTTTCTGCCCAGGACCCCCTTCGCTAGGCGAAGGACCTGGCGAACATGACAGACTGAAATCCCATTTTCGACCGTTACCTGACTTTCAAGTGTCTGATTTTGATTCCGTAAAAAGCCGAGATCTCGCAAATCAACGTACAACAACAATTTCATATCTAGGAGGTCATTCAACACATCTACAACTCTTGGAATATTTAAAGGCCTAATTACACCATTCTTGCATTCCGCATCTTACTTTCTTTAATCATTCAGAAGTCGTTATCCACTCGGAATATAATTGGCCTCACATTTTGTTTCCTTAGCACACATACCGGGCACAGGCCTCGACACCACATAATCAGTGTATTTCCTTGACTATCCAAACAAACACATAATATGGAGCTTCCACTCTCGGACTAGTTCCCACAACTGAGTCGATCAACTCCACTTCACCTCCTGGCTGTATATCACTCCCTTGTCAGTATAACTCCCAGACAATCGAAAAATAATCTGCAAATTGCGAACTTCCCACTTTCATTATAACTCAAAATTCCCATCAAAATTTAAACACCTCAACACGTTCTACAACGGCTCCTCAAAGCAAACTCTTAAGCACTTTAGCTTAACTCAAGGCAATTCCCGCTCACGCCACCTAAGCTTGGAAGACACGTCTATCCCATCCAACACAATCCCGTCTGCTATTAACAAGAGATTAAGGGTGATCAGTTCCTCAATTTGTCAATAGACTGTCGAAAATCATGATGGGGGTACAAACCATCTTTACCAAACTATAGGAGCGTTCCTTGACACACTGAGACACAACTCCACACTTGCAGCATTCGGAGAAACACAAGCTTCTCCTCGACTGGAATCATTCCACATCTGCCAACAAAGTTAGACAACAACATGTACTGACAGTGTTTCTCACACATGGCGCGTACAGGGGATTAAACCACAATACAAGACAACTTGGCCGGATGGACCGACCTGCTCTGATACCAACTCGTAACACCCTGTTTCCCAAAATAAAATAAAACAATTAAATAAGCACACATCAGAGTATCTCCCACAACAGGATGTCGCAATTCACACTAAAATTCCTCAAACATTTTTCCAATTAATTTCTCAATAAAACTGCAGCGGAAAATATATATACATAGTATGTCATAAATCACAAAACATCATATATATCTATTATCCATCATCCTCGTCACATATATATATATATATATATATATATATATATATATATATATATATATATATATATATATATATATATATATATATATATATATATATATATATATATATATATATATATATATATATATATATATATATATATATATATATATATATATATATATATATATATATATATATATATATATATATATATATATATATATATATATATATATATATATATATATATATATATATATATATATATATATATATATATATATATATATATATATATATATATATATATATATATATATATATATATATATATATATATATATATATATATATATATATATATATATATATATATATATATATATATATATATATATATATATATATATATATATATATATATATATATATATATATATATATATATATATATATATATATATATATATATATATATATATATATATATATATATATATATATATATATATATATATATATATATATATATATATATATATATATATATATATATATATATATATATATATATATATATATATATATATATATATATATACATATATATACAACAATGGCCATCTGCCCAAAATACATATAGCATCATCTATAATCACCATCAAATAGGATACGCCACAGGGGCACACAAAATCAACATAAAGCGATAAAACTCCCAAAAAGGCCCCGATGTTACATATCAGAGCAGTCTTACAGAGACACCACAATCCAAGCCAGCTAAACACCTGGATGGTCTGTACTTTCGAAGAAGCACATACCACAACAACAACAAAGGGGTGAGAATCACGATCAAATAATAGTGGTATAATAGTACATGAAATGAAAGGCAGAAATCAATAATAATACTATTTCATATACATATCATCCAGACTCATGGTCCCACCATCAACCATAACACACTATCGCGCAACAATGCACTCACACAACTCTAAACATACGGTACCGACTCACAATCACGATGGGCAACTGGCCATCAACCCTCCACACAGGAGCACATATCAACGATGGGCACTTGACCATCAACCCTCCACTCAGGGAGCACACCACACTGATGGGCCACTGGCCATCAACCCTCCACAATGGGAGCACCATAACAATACCGATGGACACCTGGCCATCACCCTCCATAATGGGAGCACATCTCCGATGGACACCTGGCCATCACCCTCCACTACGGGAGCACCTCATCAACATCGATGGACATATGGCCATCACCCTCTCCACCGGGAGCACAACATATTAACATCGATGGACACATGGCCATCACTCTCCACAACGGGAGCACACCAACAATATTCACATACATCATACATCTAGCACACCAAGTGCAAACCGATCTTATTGATCCACCCCTCACACAGTATATATACACGACGCACAAGGCGTACCGATCCCACGAATCCTTCACATCATAAAATACATACATAACAAGCACACAAAGTGCGTCGATCCCACTGATCCGCTCACCATACAACTTATCACATACAATGCACACAAGGCACGTCGGTCCTTCTGACCCAAATATATCACATAGCCGCACATAAGTGCAACGCATAATAAGCGTATCGATCCTCACGGATCCACTCACCACAACACACCAACACAATGCACTCAAGGCGTAACGATCATACTGGTCCTCATATCTCGCACACAACACATCAATACCACGCGCACTAGGCGTAACGATCCTACTGATCCAGTCCTCATACTACAGTATGTAAACGCAACGCACATAAAGCGTATCGATCCTACGGATCCACATCCATCTCACAACATACAAACACAACGCATAACAAGCGTATCGATCCTACGGATCCACTCATCACCACACATAGCACATAGTGCATACATATCACATACACATCCTTACACATCCATACACATCCATACTTATCTAGACTTAACACATAATCCACCGATTATGTCAAATGCGATAAACGCCGGCCACACAGCCCTACAACCCTCAACACACTCTCAGCACCCAGCTATCATCACATCACACCAATCCGATCGCACTCAGCACCCTTATATCACCACATACATGTATCTTAACATACACTGACGCAATCTCTCGAATTAAGTGAATATCAAGGAGTTCACATCCTGCATTACACAACATACATGTATTATAACATACCCCAATCCACATATTCATGATCCAACGAGTACCACAGTCGTCACGTCCCGACGCCACACATACACTCACCTCAGCTCTCCAGCAAGCTCCTCATCATACATGACCAACAAGGGTCCAAAACCACAAGGAAACAACACAAAACATCAGCAAAACACAAGCTACTGTCGGGCTTGCTGGCGCGTTCGCCCGACGAAGCCCCGCAGCGAAGGCTCGCTGCCATTCGCCTGGCTAAACCTCTGGAAAAGCCAGATAGAAGCTTCTGCCAGCACTGGCTGGCTAGTTCGCCCGGCGAAGCCTGGCGAAGGCTCGCCCCTCATTCGCCTAACGAATACCTGCGTACTCAGAAAAATTCTACGCCGCAGAATCGCCTCCCACACCGATTTCGCCCGATTAAATCAAAACCCACAACCAACTACATACTGCAACTTAGTTACGGGGTCTATTCCCGATTCTATCCGACGATTCATCAACTCTGTTCTCAAAACCGGCTTCCGGCTCAACTTCGATATTCACCCAAAAAGCTCCAAATTCACTCAAACATCATCCCACAGCACATGCAAACGAAATTAACATAATCTAACACAATAATCTCAGCAACAACAACATACAATAGCATCAATTCATCATCAACATGCAAATTATTCATACATGGGGTTAGGGATTCCCCTTCTACCAATATTCATGTAAATACCTATTTTAACCGTTAAATCCCCCCTTACCTCGAATTTGATTTGATGATGAAGAAGCTTCACAATCCGCAGTCTTGTTGATCCTCTTGCTCAAGCTTCAATCCTTGCCCACTCTTGCTCCTTCACAACCGTGCGTGCGTTTTTCCTTCAACCGTGTTCTTTCTTCCTTAGCCTCAATTACCAATAATACCCTTAGTTCCAACTATGCCACATCTTATTCTCTTTTATTCCAAATAATATATAATTCTCATAATAATAACAATAATCTTCTTATTCCTTTTAATTCACAAAATCCTCTTAATTCCAAAATTCCATTTTTATCTCTTTATAAACTCAACAATAATATTTTTCCTTTAATTCCAAACCACTTCCAATAATATTTAAATATAACGATAATAACAATAATATTAGTAATAATAGTATCAACACTATTAATCATCATATTATTATTATCATTAGTCATATTTTCTAGTATTATGGAACTTTATTCCTCAGACAATTTCCACACATAAAGCATCGAAAAACAAATAATACGGAAAAACCAAATAATAAAAAATGGGTGTTACAGTTTTCATGGTTATATTAAGATATGCTCAGTCTAGACACTGATATTGTTGTTCACAAGTTGCCATTTAAACCAGAGTTCCCACCTGTAAAGCGAAAACTTCGAAGAACTAGACCTGACATAGCTTTAAAGATTCGAGATGAGGTTAATAAGCAACTTGATGCAGGTTTTCTAACAGTTGCAAAGTACCCTGAATGGGTAGCCAACATTGTGCCAATGCCCAAAAAGGACGGTAAAGTTAGAGTGTGTGTAGACTATAGGGATTTGAATAAAGTAATCCCAAAAGATGATTTCCCTCTACCGCATATTGATACACTTGTGGATAATACAACCCTTTTCGTAGTTTTCTCTTTTATGGACGGCTTCTCCGGTTATAATCAGATTAAGATGGACCCTGCTGATAGGAAAAATACTACATTTATTACTCCTTGGGGAACCTACTATTATAAAGTTATGCCCTTCATCCTGAAAAACACAGGGGCAACATATCAAAGAGTGATGGTCTCTCTCTTTCATGACATGATGCATAAAGAGATTGAGGTGAACGTTGACGATATGATTGCCAAGTCTCAGAGTGAGGAAGACCATTTAGATCATTTGTTGGAACTGTTTGAATGACTCAGGAAGTACCAGTTGAAACTGAATCCTGCTAAATGTGCTTTTGGTGTTAGATCTGGAAAGTTACTTAGATTTATCGTTAGCCAACATAAAATTGAAGTAGACCCTGATAAAGTCCGAGCCATTCAAGAAATGCCCGTTCCGCAAACTGAAACACAAGTCCGAGGTTTTCTTGGAAGCCTGAATTATATTTCCAGATTCATTTCTAATATGACTGCTACCTGCGAGCCAATATTCATGTTACTCTACAAGGGTCATATTATTTACTGGAATTCTGATTGTCAGCAAGCGTTTGAGAAGATCAAGGGTTATTTACAAGAACCTCCTATCCTGATTCCTCTTGTTCCTGGAAGACCACTCTTCATGTATCTGACTGTTCTCGAGAAGTCTATGGGTTGCATATTAGGCCAACACGATGAGACTGGACGAAAAGAACACGCCATCTACTATTTGAGCAAGAATTTTACTGATTGTGAAAGCCAATATTCACTTATGGAAAAGACTTGTTATGCTTTAGCATGGGCTGCTAAGTGTCTCAGACAATACCTGATCTGTCACACTACTTTGTTAATCTCGAAAATGGATCCAATAAAGTATATTTTTGAGAAGCCTGCTCAGACTGGGAGACTTTCCCGTTGGCATATGTTATTATCCGAATACGACATCCAATACGTGACTCAAAAGGCTATTAAAGGAAGTATCTTGTCAGATTACCTTGCACATCAGCCAGTTGAAGACTATGAGCCTCTAAAGCTTGACTTTCCTGATGAAGATATTATGTTGGTAAAGAAAGACTGTGAAGAGCCAGAACCTGATGAGGGTCCCGAGCCAGGTTCCCGTTGGAAGATAATGTTTGATGGTTCCTCTAACTACAGTGGGCATCACATAGGTGCCATTTTGATGAATCCCAATGGCGGTTATACCCTATTTACAGCAAAGTTAGATTTTGAATTTACAAAAAATGTTTCTAAGTATGAGGCATGCATTCTAGGTCTTGAAGAAGCTATTGACCTCCGAATCAAAATTCTTGAAGTGAGTGGAGATTCGGAGTTAGTAATCTACCAAGTCAAGGGTGAATGGGAGACACAAGACTAAAACTTGATCCTGTACCATGCTTATATTGTGGAGATGATTCAATACTTTGACGAGATCACTTTACGACATGTCCCGAGGTCAGAAAACTATATTGTTGATGCTTTAGCCATGCTAGCCTCGATGTGGAAGGTTAGGTTTGTTAGCAAAGCCCCACTCATTTGAATTGAGCGCAAGACCGAGTTTGCCTACTATGAACTAGTTGAAGAAGAAACTGATGATAAGCCATGGTTCCACGACATTAAGGATTATCTGCAAAACCAAGAATATCCAGCCGATGCTACCACTCTTGACAAAAAAACTCTGATAAGATTAGCATCCAAATTCTTCCTCAGCAACGATGTGTTGTATAAAAGAAACCATGACATGGTTTTGCTTAGATGTGTTTAAAAACGTGAAGCAGATATGCTAGTTCAAGAAATTCATGCGAGATCATTTGGAACTCATGCCAATGGTTATGCTATGTCAAAGAAAATTTTAAGAGCTGGGTATTATTGGTTAACCATAGAATGTGATTGCATCCAATATGCCAGAAAATGCCATAAGTGCCAAATTTATACTAATAAGGTGAACGTGCCTCCAACGTTGTTGAATGTTTTATCATCACCGTGACCTTTCTCAATGTGGGGCATCGACATGATTGGGGCAATTGAACCTAAAGCTTCCAACAATCACCGATTCATTTTGGTTGCCATTGACTACTTCACAAAATGGGTAGAAGCTGCTTCTTATGCCAATGTAACCAAGCAAGTGGTTTCCCACTTCATTAAGTAAGAGATTATTTGTCATTATAAAATTCCAAGCCAAATCATAACAGATAATGGGATTAATCGGAATAATAAAACCATGAAGGAGTTGTGTGAAAGTTTCAAGATTGCGCACCACAATTATTCTCCTTATCGTTTTAAAATGAATGGAGTCGTTGAAGCTGCGAATAAAAACATCAAGAAAAGCCTGCAAAAGATGGTAAAAACATATAAAGAGTGGCATGAAATGCTACCATTTGCTCTGCACGGATATAGAACCTCAGTGCGAACTTCAACAGGAGCAACCTCTTTTTCATTGGTGTATGGAATGGATGCGGTCCTTCCTATTGAAGTCGAGATATCGTCCTTGAGGGTATTGATGGAAACCAAGCTTAATGAAGCAGAATGGGTCCAAGAAATATTTGACCAGCTGAACCTTATATATGAGAAACGCATGACTGCGATGTGCCACGGTCAATTGTACCAGAAACGGATGAAGAGGGGATTTGACAAGAAGGTCTGAATCTGAGAATTTCGAGAAGGAGAGCTTGTACTTAAGAAGATCTTGCCAGTTCATAAAGACATACGTAGAAAATGGACTCCCAAATATGAAGGTCAATTTGTTGCAAGGATAGTTTTCTTAGGAGGATCGCTAATTCTCATGACAATGGATGGTGAACACCTTGCACATCCCGTGAACTCTGATGCAATCCAAAAATATTATGCCTAAAAAAACTGCTAAGTCAAAAACTTGAAAAGGCGACTTAGGAAACATTGGATATCCCGGTGGATCAAAACCTATGAAGAAAATCCAAGCAAAAAGCAGGGATGAAAATTAAAAAAATAAGAGCTCGCTAAGCTGAAAATCCGAAAGGGCAGTTTAGGCAAAAATGAGCGTCCCGGTGGATTGAAAACCTGAAAGGGCGATCCAAGAAAACGTTTGGGACAAAAGGAATTTCACTGCATCAGATGACGTTCATCATTACAGAATATCAAAGCAGAAGTCTAATCCAACCACTCTCGTCAGAAGCAGGATTTTGGGTAGTCTTAGTTATTAGGGTTAGTAGGTGTCGTTGGATTCAATGTAACCTTTCCCTATTTACAATTTAAATTGTAATAATCCATGGAGCTTTGCCAATAGCAAGCTACCATTCTTGAATAAAATCAAAAATTTTGTCTTTCAAAATTTTCCATTTTTATGCTTTTTCTGCTCTTCCTTGTTATGTAAAATGTTATTTGTTAATAATAATTTTGAAAGTGAAAAGTTTCTTGAGTTTAAAATCGTTTTTGAAAACATATTGAAATGGATATAAAGTTGCTTTGACCTATGGAAAGATCTGAAGGAAATCATTGCTCCCCATGAAATCTGAATATTGTAGAAGCACTCTCAGACCATTTTCAACAAAAATTCCCATTGAAGCATAAATTGACAGCACTCTTGGACCAATCTTATGATCATAAGTGATTTCAAGACTGCAGAGAATTTCCCTAGTATCCACCATGTGATACATGTTTATCAATTTCCTTATTGCCGATAAATAGCAGTCTCTTTCTTTGAGAATCTTATCCTTTCTTAGTGGCGTGTAAGTCCCTTTCGACGATAAAGTAGCATCTCTTTTGAGAAGCTTATCAGGGCGTTTCCCTGTGAAGTCCAATTATTTTGGCATACATAAGAGTTAACTACCCTATACCTTTCATGATATTTCTTGAAGATTCCGCTTGATCTCTTCGTTTAAGGAATTTCCAGAAGCTTGGATGTTTTTTTCTTTGTTTGAAAACTCCATCATGTGTTTGCATGATTTTATTGCTATGTAGATCCTGCTTTATCTTTTGTCCTAGAGTGTCAGCCGATCATGCTTGAATCTGTTGGTCAACTGTTCTGGATATTTCCCAGTGGAGACTGTCCTTTCGGTTCTATCTCTAGTGAGGGTCTTTTGTCATCCTTTCTAAAGTGTCATCCGGTCATACCTAAAGCTGTTGGTCCATCACTTTAGATTTCCCCCAGTTTATTTCTATTTCCTAGTCTGTCGTTATCCCTAGTGAGTAGTTACTCATTATGTTGACTTTATCCCTATTTTCTTCTGTTGTCATCTGTATTTTGCATTTATCATTCCATCATTTTCATCATATTAGAGTTCATTACATGTCAGCATTTGTAGGTTAGTTTCTTTTGTCCATAGCATTGCATGTCATTGCATCTAAGGGAAAAAATTTGGGTTATCTATATTCAAATACCTCTCACCATGATTTTGTGAAGATTATTATCGTTCATGTCATTCGGTAAAGATGTTTAAATAGGGGCAACTGTTATACCCTAAATTTTACCCTTAGATTCCTTGATCTTTTGCACACCATCCTAGGTCAATCATCTATGCATAGCTAACCAATCTATTAGTTTTGTTTGTTTTGTAAAGTTAGGATTGCTGCAAAAGTGTCAAAGGTCACAGAAGCTTTGTGTGTGCTCATAATCCCTTGTAAGTTGTGTTGAGTTCTTGTAGAGATGAAGAAAGGACTGCCCTCATTCTTATGGTCTTGTAGTCAATTTTCTCCAAGATTTCTCAGAGGTTTCCCCAAGGAGGATTAGGGTTTTCTGCCTTTTGGTTTTGAGCATAGTCACTAGGGAACTGATTGGAATTTTGTGGTGTATTATATTACAAGTGATATCTTCACTGTCAAAGCTTTCCTCAGGGCATAGTTTGATTTTATTCGTGGAGTTGGATCATTAGATGTCATGTGGAAGAACTTGGATTTTGGTAGTTCGTGAACTTGGATTCAAGATTCAAAGTTCATGGGAGTCAAGCCTTTAAATTATCATTCAAATTTTGGAAAGGACATGATTCAAGCTCTAGTTGAATTATGATTCAATGTGTCTCATTTTTTTAATCTATGAATTTTGGCAAATGTGATTCATGTGAAAATTCAAGGGGATTTACATGTAGTTTTCATCATGATTTAAACTCAAGAAATTCAAGATTAGCTGCAAGTGATTTTCATCATGAAAATACCAGATTCAAGTTATCATAAAAGTTCAAGATTTTGAAGATTGAAATCCAAGGTACAAGATTCATATTTTTCATACGGTTTAGAAACAAAGTTCAAATTCAAGTTATCATGCCATTCAAAATTACAAGTCCAAACATAAGGTTTCAACATTCTTTTCCACATTAAAAATTCAAGTTCACTTAGAATTTACAAGGTGGATTCGTAAGTTCGTTGCAAGGATTTCATATGTTAAGATTGAAATAATTCTAAAAAAATATAAAATGTTCAAGATCACAAGACTCATGTTGTGTCAAGACAAATGCAATTGGTGTTAAGAGATACAAAGTGGTTACAAAATTTAGTGCCAAGGAGTTTACAAGGATCAAGTTCTTTGAGCTAAAATTCGCATCATTTTAAGGGATTAAAAATGTACATTTCATTAACAAGGTTCATGTGGAATACAAGATATTATAAGGTCATTCAAAAGCCCATATTTATTTTCCAAGAACCAAATTTCCAAAAAAGGATAAAGAAATTTTTTACAAGGAAAGTCTAAATTGTCCACTACATGAGTTATATCTTTTGATACGGCTTAACCAATAACATTGGCATACGGTACGATTGGGATCAACCTCACACTCATCCATAACATGTGTTGTATATTCTCTTGAATGCCGTAACCTAGGTAATTAGCTCCTCCTGCGACCATCCGACCATTTGCGAACCACGGCCATGATCATTGCCTTGAAAATTTGTACCACAAAGTGACTTTCATCCAAGCGTAAATAGAGAAGCTCATGCGGTTTTATCATAAACAAGTGGCCCCGAAACTTCCAAGCATGTCATGCTTATGGTACTCCTCCTACAAAAACAACAAAAACTAGTGTTTCTATGTTGAGAAAACAAGGCCACATAAGGGAGACATAATCAAACATGGTGTAAATGACTTAGATCATTGTCATCAACTTTCCAAACATGGCCAGACATAATAGATTAGCAAGTTTCGAATATGTTTGATCTGAAACGAAATAAAATCATCAACATAAAATCATTTTCCTAGCACATCATGTTAACTTCCAAAACAGTTCTCAAACACAATCAAGCGAAGAGGAAAGTTCTTCAAATTGTGAATAAAAAAAACCAATTCATTTTCTTTCCAAAAATAGTCCAAACATGTTCAACTTGAAATAGAAATGTCATCATTCTTCATCAATCAGATAGTATTTTTTCTAAGCCTATATAAAGAGGCCAAACACACACAAGAGGGAAGAGGCAATAATAGTGCAGAACATCCATAGTGGTAAAAAACATAACAAACAGAATTCACACCAAAATACCAGCATCACAATGTTTCACAATTAATCCGACCTAACCAATTCCAACCACACATGAGACATACCAAATACAAATCCACTTGAAAACCAGATATGCATACAGTAGGAAAACACACCATACATACCCCGCTACTGATGAAAATTAGAAACAATTTTAGAAAAATAGCCTCTCGAATACTCCTTCATGTGGGTTTGTTTTGATACAACATCATTCTCAAATCACCTGCATCACACATATGAACACAAAATCATATGCAACAGTGATACCAGAGAAAAAATCATTCACATATTGCAGACATCCACACGACCGGGAAAGGCAGCATAGAGAGTACCGAAAAAGGCATATGAATTGAAAAGGAAAATCATTCACATACGTACAAAAGAGGTCACAAAAAGATTCACACGACTTTAAAAAAAGCAGCATAGCAGTATCAAATTCACACTAACAACTACATACAGATACACGATTTAAATCACAATACTATCGCATCACTGTGAAGGAGGGGCCGACAAAGACAGAAGAGTCGCCACCGCTCGTTATTTATCTCAAAAGAGGGAAAGGAAACGATCAAAGAAAACCTACGAAAAGGGAAAAGACAGGTCATCGCAACCAAATCTTGGGTTTGGGAGTCGGTTACGCAAGGGAAAGGTATTAGCACCTCTCACGTCCTTCGTACTCGATGAGATCCACGCTTGTTATCTATCTAAAAGGGTGTTAATCTATCTAAGCTACAGGCCACACAGACAAAAGAAAATAAAAGAGACTCGATAGAGCATCACCGCTCTATGCCTACGTACTCCCTCGTGCAATGGGAAAGTCAGAGTCAACGTAGTTCAGAAAACTACGGGTGAAGGTGGGGGAAGGTTGCTCACCAAGACATCATCGTCTTGTGCCTACGTATCCTCGTCTGGTATGAGAAATCAGAGCAAACGTAGTTCGGGTTGACACGACCACAGGTTGGTTCAAGTGTTTTTCCCGAGTAGGGTTAAACCTTAGTTCTAGCAGTTAGGTGTATGTTGCTTGACCATTGGAGACTTAGGCGTTACCTGTTTGCAGTAGAACCAAGAGTTAACAACACTCTCCTTATGAAAAGGTTTTCCAGACAATCCCGAAGGATAAAAAGGTTTGATGTTTTGATTTGTGTTTTTTAAGAAGAAGAAGTGAATTGAATTGTGTTTGTAATTCATGTTGCACTAAAGACTATGACTTAGGAGCGAATGCGTCACATATCGTCCAAAGGACATACGCTAAACATTCTAGACAATTGAGAGGAGGCCCCCCAATAATCATTTCCCAAATGCTTAAGGCTCGTAGCGTACAACACTCATTATCCTTTATTAGATGCTTTGAAGAAGTTTGGAGATGAGAAGAGAAGACACACTCTAAAAGGGAGACTAAACTCAACCTAATGTTATCATGCAATGTACACCTATGATTGAGATGAAAAGGGAAGACTACCCTAATGTTGTCATGCTTGGATTGAACTTAAGGTCTATCTCACCCCAAATGAAGTAGGATGAGAGTCCTAAGGGATCATGGCAAAGGAAGACAAAAACAAGAAGAAAGCAAGCACAAATGAGAGAAGAAAAGTATGCAAACATGCAATGCAACACAAAGATGAAGAAAGAGGGAGGAACAAAGTGTGGGGCAGTAGCCACCACAAGCACATCTCAACCTCTTAAATGCAAACAATAATATGCAAAACAAAGAAGGAAAGCGAACAAAAGAACTTAAACAACTTCAAGCCAAAAGTGAGATGAAATGGGAGAAATAGAATTCCTACAACCATTTTCACATCAATCATTAAACCAAGAGGCAAGCAAATAAGAAAGAGAAGAAGACATGATCAAGATGAGGATGGGAGAGTAAGCTTGGGCAGCAAGCAACATCAAATGAAATCTCAACCATAAACATCACAATGATCATGCAAGAAAGAAACTAAAAGAAAGTTCTCAAAGTGGCCTCTCATCCAAGTCAAACTCAAAGTGCAAATCAAAAGCACAAAATCAACTTGAATGAGTCCCCAAGGTCCTAGGACAGAAGTGAGAACAAGAGAAAAGAATCGGTAAACCAAAGAATAAAGCAAAGCAAGGCAAGTTGCAAGATGAGGCATGGTAAAGAACCTAGGTTCTAAACACTTTCAACATTCAATATCAAATGGAAAGCCTTAAACAAATGCAACTTACAACAAGAGCCAACCAACTTTAGGACCTATAAATTTGCAACCAAACACTTCAACATGTTATAAATGTGAATCAAGAGGAGTTGGAAGCATATGGGATCCACAAGGGTCATTTCCCACAAGAACTAGGTCAACTAGTATGTGTGAACCATCATTAGGGTGACTTGACTTGAAAGGTACACCAAAAATAGTGAAATGGTTCAAATAAATCTAAATAAAATGCACAGAGCTCTCAAAGATGTTGGCAACTAGAGGCTAAAACAACACAACCAAAGTCCAATCAAAGCATCACCAAAGGAATTGATCCACTAGGGTGCTCCACTTTGAAGGAGGGTTATCAAGGGTCAAACAAATAAAAATGAAATTCAACCAAAAATAAGCTAAACATTGACCAAAACCATCCTCTAAGACACCTCAACTCATTATCAAAATGAGGAAGAAGTCTCATTCATTGGTGGTTTCAATTGGTCAACAAAATCAAACAAGAACAAAGAAGAACAAATGAAGAACACTTAAAAAACCCTTCCAACCATAAAATTCTATTTTAATTGAAAAATAAATGGAAAAATAAATTAAAAATTATAAAAAATTACATAACACATTAAAGTGTCAGAAAATATTTTTGGTTGAATTTTATATTGATTAGAAGTATTTTTAATCAATTAAAATCAAAACAAAAATGAAATTAAAATAAAATAAAACAAATAAAAGGAAACGGTGCAAATAGCAACAAGTCACGTTCAAAATCATTGGGCTGATCAAATAGGGTGTGCAAATAGCAACTTGAGCCCAGATCTACTCAACTTAGCAAACTGAATCAAACGCTGCGTATCATTAATTGACGTGGAAGTCAATCTCCACGCACGCAGGGACAATCAAATCTGGACCACACATCTGATCAAGTCAACAAGTCAAACAAGCACACGTCAGACCGCCTGAGTTTGAACCAAACGCTGGAGCCCTAGCTCCGGTTGTCTTTTCCGGCGAGGTGGCCAGAGTTCAGGTTAGTAAACTTCACCAAACCATGCCAAATTTTATACCAAATTGAAGCTCTACTCATGTAAATTCCAAATCCATAGTTCATTTGTTTTAAACAAGCTTAGATTATGAGATTCGAACGGATGAAACTTGGAATGTACATCTGTAAACTTCATCAAACATCATAATAAAGCACTCAAACATTGCCTACACGAGGTAGGGCTTCAGATGCAGCCAACAATGACCTAAATTAGTGCCTAACATGAGAGAAAAATGGATTGGAAGTTTACCTAATGGAGACACTTCGTTGGTGCTTCAATTGAGTGTTAGCTTGCTCTAGACTGTGCAGATCAACTCTAATTAGCTTGAGGAAGAAGAATCTTGCTTTAATTTGCTTTGAATTTCTCTAGATCTGGATTCACGATTTTGAATTTTCTCTCAAGTTTCCAAAACTGAATTCACTCTTCCCTCCACGAAATTGCACTTCCGAGAGCTCCTTTCTAACTTTAAGCTCTTATATGTTGGATATGGAAATGAATTAGAGGCCCATGAAGCCTTGTTTGGCTGATTTTGCAAAATGCCCAAAAATTATGATTTTCTCATGCCCACGTTGAAAACCAATGTATAGAGACTTGAATTTCATTTGATTTTGCAGCTGAGAACTTGATTTACACATTAGAATTAGAGTGGGCTTTGTTTGTGGTCCAAATTGCAAGTTTGGATGTGAAACTTTCTTGTGAAGAAAGCTTGAATTCCACGTGATTTTCCTCATTACCACCAAAAGGAATTTGTGCATTTTTATTGTTGGAGAAATGTGAACAAAATTGAATTAAAATATGGCATGAAAAAGACATATAACTTGTTCAATTGAATTCACCTTTAAAAGTTCAATTTTCACTTGAAATTCTCCACCAATGTCCATAACCATGCATAACTCACACGAATATTGAGTTCCATGATGTAATTGAAGTCATTTGGAACAACTTTCATGTAGGTTGAAGTTCCATTTGAAGTACTTAAGTGCATGAGAATGACCCATAATGAAAATGGCCTATAACTAAAGTTTCCCAAAATACCCTTGCCTTGAAAGCTTCATAACTTGAATTCCACAAATGATATCAAGGGATTCTAGAACTTTTTGGAAAGCTAAGATCATGAGGAATAACTTTCATGTTCATAAAAAGTTGAGAAGAAACATGATTCTAGGTCAAAAGTGCCTTGGAAGTGAGTTGACTTTTGTTGACCAAAAAATATGTTCATCTGAGACCCATAACTTGATGGCATCATAACTTGAGTTCCACAAACCCAATGGATGATTTCTGGTACTCAAAAGAAAGCTTAGAACATGCCCTACAAGTATCATGTTTACATGAAAATGATATTGAACTTGTATCTTGAGGTAAATGGTCCTTGAAGTTGGGCACTAAAGAAGGAGATTTTACACTGAAACCCTCTGAAACCCTAATTTAGTAACTTCTTAGACTCTTGATTCTCCTTAATTTGAACTTGGCATGACATCCTAGATGTCTCAACATGAATTCCCATGACTCCAAAGACTTGAATCCAAGTCTCCAACTCCTTCAAGCCCACAGTTGACTTTGAGCTAAGCAGATGAAACCCTAGGTGCACAACCCTTGACTGCAACCTCTTACAAGTGAAATGAATGGATAGACAAACTCCACAATGAATTCAAAAGCACTCAATGAGCTTCTAAAACACCTCTTATCCATAACCATGGCCATGTGAACCCCTGATGATCCTCAATTGCACTCCAAGATAAGAGGTAAGCAACACTTGCCAATCTTCTCCCTCTGAGAGCTTTGACAACTTCTTGATGATTGTAAAACTTGAATAAGCACTTCTGGTTGAGCTTGAAACCCTTGATAACTCTTCTCTTGAGTAGGCACACCTCTCTTGATCCCCTTCCAAAGATAATGCTATGCATATGCAAATGCTAAAGAATGCAATGAACCATAAGCAAAGTAGAGAGAAAAGGTTGGGTAAATTTTGGGGTACAGCAGCGGCGCCTATTCAAGCGACTTGGACCTGACTGGGAGAAAAGTGAACGACTTTCAAACAATCAAGGTAAAAGACGGTTGAATACCAAAGAACCCGGAAATTTGCCAACCGCAGAAATCTCCGGAAATATTTGAATTACTAGTTGCAACGGCAACAAACTAACTGATTACCAATCAGAAAACCTCGACACGCAGTCGGAAGAAACATCTGCTAACATGAAGGCAATGACATTATGTTGGAAAGATCATCTGATATCACCCTCAGGAATCTATTGAAACAATAGGCATTGAACCCAAAGGCCGGCTCAAACCGAAGTTGAGAAAAGAGATCTGCTAAACAGCAGGCATTCGCTAAATAAAAGCGAGCATCAAACCCGAAGGCCGGCTCAACACGAAGTTGAGAAGAAACATCTGACATCACCGTCCGACATCTGTTAAATAAAAACAGGCATCGAACTCGAAGGCCGGCTCAACACAAAGCTGAGAAGAAACATCTAACATCGCCACCAGGCATCTGTTAAATAAAAACAGGCATCGAACCTGAAGGTCGGCTCAACCCAAAGCTGAGAGGAATCATCTGACATCACCGCCAAGCATCTGTTAAATAAAAACCAGGCATTGAACCCGAAAGCCGGCTCAACCCGAAGCTGAGAAGAATCTACCGATTCAAAATCCGAAAGAGAACTCCGCTGGGGAAATAGAAACTTAAACAAGCAACTCTGGTGAGAGGAAAAAGAGAAGCGTAACTAAGCAACTCTGTTGGGAAGCACATGATAAGATGAAACACATCCATCAAGAATCTTTTGCTGAGGTCTGGATACCTGTACGGGTTAGAGAATATGACACAAATTGCCATGTGTTGCACCCTAAAATTTGCTCAACATCTTTTACCTGGTTTATGTTTCATTGCATTATCATTTGTATAGTTCTATCATTTGCATATCATGGCATATCATTCATCCAACAGGAGATCAAGTGTAATTATTATCAAGAGAAGCCTAGCAAGAAATCTTATCCAAGCTTGAGAGGTCATCCAAGTCATAAAGAGGTGGTGAGAGGTATTGATCAATTGAAGTACATCAGTGAGATGTGAAACTTGGATTGTGAATAGAAGATGTGTATAGATCTCATGGAGTGCCTAGAGGGCCATGTTGGAGATCAACCAAGTCATTGATTCAAGTGCAAGAGCCACAGTTGAAGTGCAGACAATTAGGGTTTCATCTGGATCAACCCTAGGTCAATTATGCAATTAAAAAGCATTTAAGCCTACTTTGAGGTCATGGAATTCATGGAATAATGTGATAAGACATTTGTGGTGTTGTGCCAAGATCAAATCAAGAAGAATCAAGAATGTGGGAAGTTGCTAAATTAGGGTTTCAGTGCAAATTACCCTGTTTAGTGCCTAACTTCAAGGCCACCTAAGTCAAGATACAAGTTTCAAATGGATCTTTGGCCAACATGAAACTTGTATAGAATCTCAATACCTTTAATTTGAGTATTAGAAGTCCTCCATTGGATTTGTAGAACTCAAGTTATGGTCCAGACAAGTTACAGGTCACCAGATGAATGTGAAATTTATCTGTGAAAGTCACTTGACTTCCAAGCAACTTTTGACCTAGAAATAGGTTTTACATGAACTTTTGGTTAACATTAAAGTTGTTCCTCATGATCTTAGCTTTCTAAATTGTACTAGAAGTCATCTATCTGATTTGTAGAACTCAAGTTATGAGGTTTATAAGTCAGGGGTATTTTGGGAAAGTGAGATTATAGGTCATTTTCAAGCATAGGCCAAAATCTTTAACTTGCAAGCTTCAAATGGAAAATTCCTCAACATGAAAGTTGCCTGGAATGATGTTTTGAGTGCAACCAAATGGTCATGAGAGGTTGTTTTGGCTCATATCAAAAATACATTTGAAATGGCTTGAAAATGACGAATTTTCAAATATGAAAAGGAGGGAAAATGGGATTTTGTGTTACAAAACCAAAACCAAGCAAGTAAGTGCATTTTTTGATTGGAAATTGCATTCTAAGATCATTGGCAATACCAGAATTTGGAGTTTATTTCAAGTTTTGAGAGATAGCATATGGTTACTTCACTTGTAAGTTACATATGCAAAATCAAGGTACAAGGCAATTCAGGCCAATTCCTCCATCCAAACTCATTCTAAATGACATGTGCAAGGTGTTGGAACTTTCTAGAATCACTGCAAAGCTTGCAAAGCACGACTGGTGTATGAATTTGCAAGCAAAAAATCAGAAAATTGGTGTCGCTTCCGCGAAAATAAGGTGCCGGCAAGACAGAAGAGTCGCCACCTTTCGTTATTTATCCCTCAGAGCGGGAAAGGAAACGATCGGAAAAACCTGACGAATAGGTATAAAACAAGGTCATCGCAACCGTTGTCTGGGTTTGGGAGTCGGTTACGCAAGGGGAAGGTATTAGCACCCCTCACGTCCGTCGTACTCGACGAGATCCACGCTTGTTGTGTTTACTGGACGAGTTGATTTTATCTATCTACCTATCAAGGCTGGCTTAAACAGAAAAGAAAATGACTCGGCAAAGCATCGCGCTTTATGCCTACGTATTCTCATCAGAGAATGAGAAATCAGAGTCAACGTAGTTCGACCTACTACGGGTTACGGGGAAGGTGGCTCGCCAATACATCAGTATTGTGCCTACGTACTCTCAACTGGTATGAGAGATCAGAGCTTACGTAGTTCGGGCTACTACGGATTACGGGAATTCATATTCATCTGTTTTATCGAGTAGGGTTAACAAATAGTTACAGCAGTTAGGGACAAAGCCTGTTTGCGGTAGAACTAGGAGTTAACGACACTCTTTTCTTCAAAAAAGCTTCCTTTGAATTATGGGCCCACGGGGCAAAAAGGTTTGAAGTTTGTTTTCTGTCTTTTACGGAAGAACTGTTTTTTATGGTTGTTTGCAATTTCAATCACACTAAAGACTATGACCTGAGAGTGAATGTGTCGCATGTCACCCAAAGGGTGCCATACTAAACATTCAGACTATTGAAAAGAAGCTCTCCAACAATCCTTTCTCAGATAGCTTAAGGCTCGTAACGTACGAAAGAAATTATTCATGATTACTGTATCTTAAGCTGTTTTGAGATGAGAACAGGCTCAACTAAGGGGAGACTATCAAGTCCTACTGTTGTCATGCCAAGGATTCATCCTACAGTTGAGGTTTGAAACAGGGAACTCCTAGAAGTTATCATGCATAGGTTTCAACCTAAAGTTCTAATCATCACTTCCTTATCAAGGGGAGTGAGATTCCTAAGGGATCATGTCAATGAGATACAGGAACAGATAAAGCATCAGCTTAAACAGTAAACAGATATACAGTAAAATGCATGTAATGCAAGTGAGGGAGGAAATGTGTGTGGGGCATCAGCCTCCACAAGCTCATCTCAACCTCAAGCCAGATATGAATAACTGCAATCATACAGAAGAAACATGCTATCAAGCTGAATATAAGTGACTGTAATCATACAGAGGAAATAACAGGCTATCAAGCAAGATATAAGAATAACTGTAATCATACAGAAAATAACATGCTATCAAGCACACACAAACCACATGGGCAAGGGAGCAGAGCTCTACCGAATACCCGCAAGCAAAGCCATACAGTAAAAATACAAGCAGAGGGAGCAACTAAACCTCTAGTGCAATCATGCTCCTAGATTACATCTATCTAAATATGGACTTATTCTAATGCATCAAGCAAGTCAAACAAGGCACATCAATACAGAAAAGAAAACAGACAAGAAAGAAAGTAGATCAACAACTCCCTCATTCAATTCCAAGCTTCAGCTCTTCTGACAGCAGTCCAGTCTTCAGACTTCAACCACCCTTCAAGGCTATCATCCTCCATGACAAGTATCAACTTGCTTCTCCAAGGTTTCAATCCATCAAACATAAGTGTCAACTGGTTCCTTCTTCCTCAAGCCTCAGCTCTTCAGCAAATTCCACCTTCAGGCTTCACTCTTAACTACAAGTATCAATGATTCCTTCAGGTTCTCAATGCCTCAATGCAAGTGTCAACTTGTCCTTTATTCCTCAAGCCTCAGCTCTTCACTCAATCTCAATTGAATCCTCTTCATAAGTATCAACTTGTTCTTCTTGCTTCAGCTCTCTTTGCTTCACCAGTATCAACTAGCCTTCCTCTTCATCTATAAGCTTCAGCTTCTCAGAGTAATCTTCAATCACAGGGAAGTGTCAACTTCATCCTTCAATCTTCTTCAAGCAAGGAACTCCATCCTCTAACAAGGGAGAAAGATTCATCTATCTAGAGAAAAATTTGGATGATTGGTAGCAGAGTGAAGACCCAAGGTCACCACTGAGCATCCTGTCATCAGAGAAAGGGACCCTCAAAGGTTCTACCAATTTGCAAAGAGCCACACATCCTACCAAAGGAGGGATGATGCCTTTACAAAGGGACCTTTCATCATAGGGAAGAATGAAATTGAACAACATATTCCATGTTTATGAAGGAAGAGAACTATCTAGAAGCTCTGCCTACAAAACCCTAATCTTAACCTAATCAAAACTACACCAAAAGAAGGGAAGATCTTCAAATCCAAGCCTCTTCAATCAATCCAATTAATCTTCAACTTGTATTCATCCTCATCCAAGAGCAAGCAAAGCACAACCCTAATCTAAGGGACCTAAAGATGTTAGTCTAGTTGAGTTAGTGCCTTAGAATCATCTAAAACTAGCACCTAAACTAAAATCAATCAAAAATAGGAAACTATCCTATAAATTTCTACAAAAATTCCTAAGGGATCCTAATTCAATTAAGAATTCCTCATACAAAAACCAGGGACTAAATCATCTATTAAGCCCTAAAATTAAATCCTAAATCCAAAGGTATCAACCATAAACCCTAAAAATGGAGCTTCTAAAGGTTTCAACCTAAACTACCACCTATGTTCATCACAAAAATGTGAGAAAATTCCATAGGTAGCATGCATATCTATGCTAACAACTCACAAAAAATCAGGATCAAAATCATCATCACATGATCACACAAAATTCCACAAAATCAAGTACCAAACATAACTATTTTAATATCAATTAAAATGTAAAAATTCCCATAAAATCAGAAAATGCATGAAATAAAAATATTTTTTGTCTAAAAAATACTAGATTCAATCAAGAATATAATGCAAAAAGAATGGGATCAATTGGATTAATTTTCAATTTTATATGATTTAATCAAGAACCATGAATAAAATGGAAAAATAAAGAAAATCAAAAGAAAAAGAACAAGCACACAGTGCAGATAGAAATAAAACACAGTTCAATTCAGGGTTGGGCCCAACAAGGGGGTGCTGATATCAATCTGACTTAAGCCCAAAACCACAACTGATTAATGAAATACATCGTTTCATCTAGTTCAGAAATGCTTCACAAATTTCATGCACACGTGGCCGTTGGATGAAGTCTTTGGTCCAAGTCAAACCCTAATCCAATGGTCCTGGGATCATCTTCCCCAATTCAAACCTCTGCAACTCAGGCCACCTGCGCGCCCAAAGTCACCGCCGGTGACATTTCCAATCACCATTCCACAACCCTAGCTTGCTATAGAATCCACCATAGGCCACGATTCCTTGATCAAACTTGTCCCAAACTTCACAAGGAACTCAATCATACCATTAATTCAACCTAAATCCTCAAGACTTGCAAGAACCACTTCTCACCCGAAAATGGTAACATCCCTAATTGGTCACTAAATCTCAAATTAACTATCTGAAAACCTTCCTACACCGTTCTACAATGCATCTAACACCCTAATTCGTATTGATTCTACCTAATTCATGCTGTAGGCAGAAGTTTACATACCTGTCAATTCTTGATGAACAGATGCACTAAACCTTCAAATCAAGCTCTCCAACCTTCCAGACACGATCAATGGATCATTCCCTTGCTTCTGTATGCAATAGAACTGGTTGAAAGCTCCTGAAACTTGAAACCCTATGGTGAGTTGCAGATGGAAAAATCTGAGCTCAAGAACACCAACCAGCCACAAATTCCCTTGGATTATGATCTGGAATCAATCCCTAGCATCCATGGAAGAGGTTGCAATCAAGAAAGTGGATGGAAAGTGAAGAAATTGGTGAAACCGAATTCAGTTACAAGCCATGAAATCTCAATCTCAATCTCTGCTCTCTCCTTCAATCATCACCAACCTTTGCTTTGGATCACCTCTACTCAATATATAAAACATGTATGAGTGATCTAGAACCCTCTAGATCCTTCTAATGAGAAATCCAATCTCTCATGTCATGAGAATTTCAACCATATGCCATGGTATGCATAGCTCTGTTTGCAGCTTGAAATCCATCCCATTCTCTTCGAATTTCTCCCCTAGTGACATTTTGGAAGTGTTTGGCTTGCAAGGGATCTTGCTCATGCCTTGATTCTAGGTTTTGCAAATGTTACTTATGATGTAAGTAACTACTTTTCAAAGCAAGTCCACAAATTAGACCTCAACTCAAAAATGTGGCTAAACCAATGTTCTTAAAATGTTTTCTAGAGTCAAAATGATATATTACATGCCTTGGTTTGGATGGGTAGATCAAAAATATCAATTTCCAACTTTGGTTTATTTAACTTATACCCTTATTTTAGGTCATTTTTGCAACTTTGAGCTACAAGCACTTCCAACAACTCATGACCTATTTACTAGCCTTAAAACATCATTTTGAACAAGTTTGATGTTGAACATTTTCCCATTTGAAGCTTGGAAATGGGAGTTATGGCCTTATGGTTGAAATGACCTGTAATCTCCAAATGACCAAAATGCCCTTGACTTGTCAAAGCCATAACTTGAGTTCTACAAATCCTATCAAGGACTTCTATTACTCTCTAGAAAGATAAGAGGATAAGGAACAACATTCATGTTGACCAAAAGTTCATAGGAATCATCCTTCTTGGGCAAAAGTTTGATGCAAGTTGGGTAACTTTCAAGCCCCCAAATTCACATACCTCAGATGACCTGTAACTTGTCAAAGTCATAAATTGGGTTCTACAAATCCTATCAAGGACTTCTAGTACTCAAATTAAAGCTAAGAGCATGCTCTACAACATTCATGTTGGGGGTAAGATGAGATGACAATCAAATCTTGAGCTAAATTGCCTTGAAGATAGGGGTCAAACTAGGGGATTTTACACTGTCAAGCCTTAGAAACCCTAGCTTGAAACTTCTCAAACTCTTCAATCATGATGAGTTAACCTTGGAATCATCCTTATAACATCTCAATGCATCAATCCATGATCACATGGCTCTTGGATTAGGTCTCAACTTTGTCCAAATCATCAGTTGACTTAGGGTTGATCCAGTCAAACCCTAATTGCATCAATCATGGATGAGTCTTCTTAATCTTGCACAATGACCTATCTAGGCCTCATGATGGCTTTCAAGACATCTCATGAGCTCTCTCAAGGCTTTAAGTCCACATTCCTGGCTTCAGAATCATCTGAGGAGCTCCCCCAACTCTCAAGTTAGGAGGTACACACCCTTGGTTTCAACCACTCTCTCTGAGGATCTTTTGACTTCTCTGACAAGGATATCAACCCTTGAACACTTGAATAAGCTTCTTAGCTAGCTTCATAGTATTGTGTAGCTCTTAATTGGTACTCATACATCTCGCTCTCCTGCATACATGTCAATGAAATGCAAATGATAATGCTGATGTGAATGAAATGAAACATAAGCTAGGTAAAGAAATGTTGGGCAAAATTTGGGGTGCAACAGCTGCCCCTATTCAAACGGCTTGAAACTGACTGGGTGAGAAGCAAACGACTCTCAAACAATCAAGGTAAAAGACGGTTGAATACCAACAAACCCGGAAATTTGCCAACTACACAAGTACACGGTATTCTGATGGGGACAAATCTTCGGAAACTGAAATATTAGCTGCACGACAACTAGATGGAGAATTGGTCACACGGTAACCGGTAATACATGGTCGATCATGCCATCAGACATCAGGATTCCTCGAGACTTATCAGATCAACAATCAAGTTAATCATGCCATCGGGCATTCAAAGAAATTTTTGGGCGTCAGGCGAGCTTCCTCAGTAAGTCGGGAATAGAATTCTCAGTCAATCATGAACCAATTAGGGATATCCAGACTTCTGCCATCGGGAACTCCACATCGGCTGGGAGAACTGCTTCGTTAATACGGTTGGACTTCAATCATCATGTCTTTAGGGGGAGTTTCAACTTCGCTGTTCAGAAACCTGTTGGGGATGACATATCTCCGCTGGGGATTCTGGAGAACTATCAAGTAACTCTTCTTCGGGGCTTCAGAAATCATTCTGGATTAGTCAACTCTGCTGAGGACATCAAGAATCGTCTTGAACAAATAACTCCGCGGGGACTTCAAGAATCATCCTGAACCAATAACTCTGCGGGAGATTTCGGGAATCATCCCAAGCACTCACTCTGCCGGGGACTCTAAGCATCAACTTGAGCAACCACCTCTGGTGACTTCACAGGGGACTTTAAGAATCATCTTGAGCAAACGACTTTGCTGGGGAGAATTCAAGAATCATCTTGATCAAACCATTCTGCGGAGGAACACCTGCAAAACAAGAACGGTAACGACCTAGCTCATGTTTCATGTGCATATGCTTTGACAATGACGCAATGCTCCACACGGTGGAAATGCTACGCGTTTTTTAGGTAAATGCTATGCAATCATGCAAAATGCTATGACCCCATCAACAAAATAAATGTCAAAGGGAGCATCCTCCTGTCAAGGAGAAAGAACCGCTTTGGTGGAGGAAGGACTCATCCCGCCGAGGAGGAGAAGTCACACCGATCTCAAACGGACTCCGCCTGGGGAAACAAACTTCAGTCGACTGCTGCAGGGGAACGAAGCTCTACGCGAACCTGGACCTGTTGAGGACAGCGATGTCAATCGCAGAAATAAACTTGCACGGCATGAATGGTAACAACCTTCCTGGAGATAACGACTCCGGCGGGGAAATACAGCATCAACTATTCGACACTCTACTGGGGAAAACCAATCATGGCCCGAACTGCTTTCCAAGGACTCGGCTCTCTTGGGGATCTGCAAATTCGGCTGGGGAAGAAGGAATCGTCCTGCTTACCGGGGAGAGTACGACTCCGTGGGGAATTTCAATTCCGCCAGAGACTTCAGTCTGGAACTATCAATTGCTGCACACTTCAGTATGTGACTCAGCTAGGGAGATGACGACCCTTCGGGGTGCATCTGATTGGGGAGAGAATCCTCTCTGCTTGGGGAAAACATATCAATGCTTTACGATCTCCCGTTCAGACTCTGCGGGGAGAGGCTGCTGAACTTCGCTGGAGAAGAAAGAATCATCCTGCTTGGGGACGCATACAGCGTACTACCTGGTACATGCTACACCTGCAACAACACAAACAAACAGACAAGATACCCTTCTCAAAGGGACCTATCAAGGCTATCATCTTGTGACAATGTTCAAGTAATTCATTGTTTCAACAATCAGTGGCCTAGGCCAGTAAGTTTATGTATGCGCATTTTATCAAAAACATTGGCGTTCTTTTTCGCAAACAAAACAGATAAATGCTAAACAGACAAACATAATTGCTGAATAGTATACATTTTATTGATAACGAACCCCTGAATGGGTAAAAATGTTTTACAACAGATGCAAGCTCCTGGAATGAGGAAGCCGCGCAAATATAAAAACATAAATATACATCAGTATATACACATGTCGGCAACGAGGCGTAGACGAACACCATGAGTTGATCCCTCTATGACCCACTCGACTTCGATACTTCTCCGACGCTTCAGCTTCAGAAGAGATTGATTCAGATAAACGGACCTCAGGTCTTCCAAACCACTAAACAATGAAAGTCCACACGCGGAACGCAGTCATTTTCTTTTTCAAATCCCTAACTTTTTCCTGAATCGCCCTTCCAGGTTTTCGACTCACCGGGATACCCTTTTTTGCCAAAGTCGCCCATCCGGGTTTTCGACTTTGCGGGTGTACATTTTTCCTTTATATCCCTAATTTTTGCCCGAACCTTTTCCTTTTTTATGGTTCGCCGGGACGCCCCATTTTTGCCTGGATATTCTTTTTCTGTCCAGCGGGTCATTTTTTAAGCAAAGTATTTTTTAACTGCGTCCGCGTTCACCGGGGATGCAAAATCTTCGCCATTCATCATGGATAACAACAAGGCTCCTCCCGAGAAGACCTTGCTGACGACGTACGGACCTTCGTAATTGGGAGTCCACTTGCCCCGGTGATCGGAGTGTGGAGGAAGAATCTTCTTCAGGACGAGATCACCCGTCTGAAAGCTTCTAGGACGCACCTTCTTATCATAGGCTTTCTTCATTCGGCTTTGGTATAAACGACCATATGCAATCGATGCTAATCTCTTCTCGTCCATCAGGCTGAGTTGGTTTAGCCGGTTCTTAATCCATTCTGCCTCATCGAGTTTCACATCAACCAAAACTCGCAAAGAAGGGATCTCCACTTCTAACGGTAGGACAGCTTCCATACCGTACACTAAGGAGAAAGGAGTTTCCCCGGTTGACGTACATACTGTCATACGATAACCGTGCAGTGCAAATGGCAGCATCTCGTGCCAATCCTTATAGGTCACAACCATCTTCTGTACAATCTTCTTAATGTTCTTATTGGCCGCTTCAACGACGCCATTCATCTTCGGCCGGTAAGGAGATGAGTTGTGGTGTTCAATCTTGAAACTCTGGCACAGCTCCTTCATCATCTTGTTATTCAGATTCGAACCATTATCAGTAATGATCCGCTCGGAAATTCCGTAACGACAGATGATGTCCCTCTTTATGAATTTAGCCACCACCTGCTTGGTCACATTAGCGTACGAGGCTGCCTCCACCCACTTGGTGAAGTAGTCGATAGCTACTAGAATGAAGCGATGACCATTAGATGCAGTGGACTCGATCTTGCCTATCATGTTGATGCCCCACATGGAGAACGACCACGGGGAGGACATGACATTTAACGGGCACGGCGACACATGAACCTTATCAGCATAAATCTGGCATTTATGACATCTCTTCGCGAATTTAAAGCAATCCGATTCCATCGTCAGCCAGTAATATCCTGCTCCCAGGATCTTTCTTGTCATAGCATGCCCGCCGGCGTGCGTACCAAATGTGCCTTCATGGACTTCTTCCATGAGCATACTCGCTTCTTTCTCATCTACACATCTGAGTAGCACGCGATCGTGATTTCTTTTATACAAAACTCCATCAGGATTGAGATAAAAATTTCCAGACTGCCTCCTCAGAGTCTTCTTATCCTGGGTTGACGCTCCCGCAGGATACTCCTTAGTCATAAGGAAGGTCTGGATATCATGGAACCATGGCTTGCCGTCGGAGGCTTCCTCGATCGCAAATACGAATGCAGGTCTATCAAGACGAGAAAGGACAATTCTTGGAGCTTCATTCCAAAAATTGACTTTATACATCGAAGCCAACGTGGCTAAGGCATCATCCATCTAGTTTTTAGCCCTAGGCACATGATGGAGTTCCACTCGATCAAAGAACGGAAGCAGCCTTCTGGCATAATTCATGTACGGCACCAAATTCGATTGGCGAGTCTCCCACTCCCCTCTAATCTGGTTAATCACAAGCGCTGAGTCACCATATACGTCTAGGTTCTTGATTCTCAAATCAATTGCTTCTTCTAGACCCATTATGCATGCTTCGTACTCCGCTTCGTTATTGGTGACTGGAAACGTCAGTCTCGCAGTGAACGGGATATGGGATCCGTGGGGAGTCGTGATGATCGCCCCAATGCCACTTCCATAAGAGTTAACTGCCCCGTCAAATATCAATTTCCACTGGGATCTTCTGTCTGGCCCCTCGTCGGGCAACGGTTCATCGGATTCTTTTGCCTTGAGAAACATGATATCCTCATCAGGGAATTCAAATTTCATCGGCTGGTAATCTTCGATCGGCAGTTCGGCAAGGTATTCAGACAATACGCTTCCCTTGATGGCCTTCTGGGAAACATATTGAATGTCATATTCCGTCAACACCATTTGCCATCTGGCAATCCTGCCCGAAAGCGCTTGCTTCTCGAAGATGTACTTGATCGGATCCATCTTCGAAATTAGCATGGTGGTGTGGTTGAGCATGTACTGTCGTAAACGTTTGGCAGCCCAGGCTAGTGCACAACACGTTTTCTCCAGCATCGAGTAGCGAGATTCACAGTCTGTGAACTTTTTACTCAAATAGTAAATGGCATGCTCTTTTCTGCCCGTCTCGTCGTGCTGACCGAGAACACACCCCATACTATTCTTAAGAACTGTCAAGTTCATGATTAAGGGTCGTCCGGACACTAGGGGTATCAAGATCGGAGGTTCTTGTAGATACTGTTTTATCTTATCAAATGCCTTCTGGCAATCCTCGTTCCAGATTATCGCCTGATCTTTCTTTAGCAGTTTGAACATCGGTTCACACGTGGCCGTGAGCTGAGAAATAAACCTTGCAATGTAGTTTATTCTGCCCAAGAAACCACAAACTTCTTTTTCTGTTTTTGGCGCTGGCATTTCTTGTATTGCTTTTATCTTCGCAGGATCAACCTCGATGCCTCTTTCACTCACGATAAACCCCAGTAACTTTCCGGACCGTACTCCGAAAGTACACTTGTTAGGATTCAGCCTCAACCTGAACTTCCTAAGCCTCTCAAAAAGCTTCAGCAAATTGACCAGATGTCCCTCCTCCGTTTGGGACTTCGCAATCATGTCATCAACATAGACTTTAATCTCATGATGAATCATATCATGAAACAAAGTTACCATTGCTCGTTGGTAAGTGGCCCCTGCGTTCTTCAGACCAAAAGGCATTACCTTGTAGCAAAATGTTCCCCAAGGAGTAATAAATGTAGTTTTCTCCATGTCCTCCGGTGCCATCCTGATCTGATTGTAGCCGGAGAAGCCATCTATGAACGAAAATACGGAGATATGAGCTGTATTGTCGACCAACACATCAATATGAGGCAGCGGGAAATCGTCTTTAGGGCTCGCCCTATTCAAATCCCGATAATCGCCGCACATTCGTACCTTACCGTCCTTCTTCGGTACAGGCACTATGTTGGCGACCCACAGAGGGTAAGTAGTGACCGCTAAGAAGCCAGCATCAAGATGCTTCTGCACTTCTTCTTTGATCTTAACGGCCATATCTGGTGGCATCCTTCTAAGCTTCTGCTTAACGGGAGGACAATCTTCTTGCAGCGGCAAGTGGTGGACCACGATGTCAGTATCAAGTCCGGGCATATCTTCGTATGACCAAGCAAAGACGTCACTATACTCTCTCAGCATCTGGACCAATCTCTGCTTGACATCACTCTGTAATGCAGCCCCTATCCTGACGTTCCTGACTAGTTCTTCAGAACCCAGATTCACGATCTCAATCTCTTCCTCATGAGGCAGAATAACTTTCTCTTCTTGTTTCAACAAGCGGGCCAACTCTTCAGGAAGGTCTTCGTCTTCATCAATCTCTTCTTCGGCTTGGTAGATCGGGCAATCAAAGTCGAAGTGAGTCGTAGAAGGTCCAGAGTCGATGTCATCTGTTATGTGGATCCTGCAATAACAAGGGTTAAGCTTAAGACAAGGATATGCAGGTTAGCACAAACCTCATTGCCATTTTATTGTTTTTCAAAACAAATATAAAACAGGAATAACAGAGATCACAATATTTGAATACGAAGAAAAACGCCTTTTGATGCATGTACATAATCAAACAAGGCCCTGACAATAAAACCACTATGCCCCGGGTAGGACATAGGGTTGTACAATGATTGGAAAAAGTAAATCATTACTCTTCGCTTGTCATCTGGATGATATCCTTGACGGACCAGTTGTTAAGGCTCTCGCCTGGCTTGCTTGGCTGGATCCAAGAGTCTAAGTCACAGTCGCTATCTCCGCTGTCTTCAGACGCCGCATTGACGCTTTCAAATATCACCCCGCCACTGGTAAACTCGATCGACCCTTTACCTCGCGACGCACTGCTAGAAGAGGAGGCTTCAGCTCCAGGAGAATATCCCAACCCGAACTTGTCTTGCTTGTTAGGTATCTCCAAAATTCGCCCCCAGCCTGGGGTAGATCCGGCTTGGACAATGGCTTGGGCTTCCTTGAAGGATGAGAGAGTCATCTCTGGCTTTTCAGTGACTACAGGAGCTACGTTCTTGACTTTAACAGCTTCGAATGCTTGGCTTAGGGTTTCGTGGATTTCCCCTTCCATTTCGACATACTTGAAGGACGACAAATGGCTCACCATTATGTCTTCCTCGCCACAAACAGTCACGATGCTACCTCCAACAACATACTTGAGTTTCTGGTGCAACGTGGAGGTCACGGCGCCAGCAGAATGGATCCATGGCCGGCCCAAGAGACAGTTGTAGGCAGGCATGATGTCCATAATGTAAAAGACCGCATCGAATGTTTCCGGCCCAACTTGGATCGGCAACGTCACCTCCCCGAAAACATGGCGTTTGGTTTCATCGAACGCTTTCACAACCAGATCACTGGGTGTGCAAATCACTCCACGAGTATCCAACTTCATCAATGCCTTCTTCGGAATAACATTGAGCGATGACCCTGTGTCCACCAGCACATGCGACATAATCGTTCCCCTACACTCTATCGAGATGTCCAGGGCGCTGTTGTGGTTCCTCCCCTTCGGCGTCAGCTCTAGGTCAGTGAACCCTAACCCATTTCCAGCATTCACGTGGGCTACGACCTCCTCTAACTGGTTTACCGATATTTCTGGCGGCACATATGCGACATTCAACACCTTCAGCAGCGCGTTGCGGTGTGCCTTAGAACACAGCAACAGATTCAGGATGGAAATCTTCGAGGGTGTCTGATGGAGATGATCCACGATCTTGTAGTCACTCTTTTTAATCAACCTCATAAATTCCTCGACGTCTTTAACGAGTAAGTCTTTTTCTACCCCACGCGGGATCTCTTCGACGACTTTACTCTTCCCTTTATCAGTTGCGTCAGCTCTGTCCGCCACGATCTCAGGTGGTGCAAACACTCTCCCGCTGCGAGTAATTCCGCTAACGCCCGCTAGGTTCTCCACAGACGACCCAAACGGTTCTAGTTCCAACTTCTGCCCGTTGCAATAGACCTCTGCCCCATAATGCCATGGGACAGCGTTGGTGCTTTCGAAGGGTATCGGCCCAGCTTTGGTGATGGTAATTGTGGGCGGTCTGGGTGCAGAAATAGTTATCGTCTGGCGAGGGATGGTGATGGTGGCAACCTCATCATCTTGCTTCAACATTACCTCTCCCGATCCGCTTTCGGCCCTCCGGCTAAACTGCAGGATTCCCTCAGTCATCAGACTTTGAATCCCCTCTATCAACTGTTCACATCCATCAGGACTTGTCGCACAGCCCATACACAGTTCTCCACAACCTGGAAAGAAACCTCTTTTCGTCAGCTTAGCCTTAACGAAGCTAAGCGGCGTCTTCAGATCTCTGACGTCAGTCAACAAATCCAAACTCTCGTCTTCAATAATGGCGTTTACTCCACCTCCCCTATGGTTCAGCATAGGGTTCTTCGTGACGTTTGGCACATTATCTGAGAAATTGATGATCTTGGCGTCCACCATGTCCTGCACCTTGTGCTTGAAGGCTTTGCAATTCTCTATTGTGTGGCCTGGTGCCCCTGAGTGAAATTCGCAAGTCGCATTTGCGTCATAACCTGGCGGAGGTGCCCCTGTCAAGGGAGCCAAGGTTCTCTTCTGGATCAACTGTAGCTGAAGCAAAGTCTGCAATAGTTGAGCGTACGACATGGGCGGTGTCTCGAGGTGACGGCTCGACAGAGGTGCCCTGTTCTGATACTTTCTGTACCCTTGTTGATTCGGTTGTTGCTGCTGCTGCGGCTGCCGCTGCTGTGGTTGTTAAACTGCCTGGATAGTTATGCTGGCCACCTGTTGGTGATGGCCTTTGCCTTCCTTCGAGCGTTGTTCACGGCGCTCATTTCTCCTTCCCGTCTTTTGCCACCACAAGGTTTCTTTCCGCCTCCTCCAGCTGAGGATGAATGGCCTTGAATTTTCCAAAGTTTGATCCCATTTTCAATGTGTTCACCCGTGATAATGAGATCTGAGAAAGTTCCGGACATACCGCTGACCAATTTCTCATAATAAACCCCTGGGAGGGTGGCCACGAACATTTGCACAAGCTCACGTTCAACCATCGGCGGCTGAACCCTGGCTGCCAACTCACGCCATCGCTGGGCGTATTCATTGAACCCTTCGTTGTTCCTTTGCGACAGATTCTGCAGTTGGACTCGGTTCGGGGCCAAGTCGCTGTTATATTGGTAGTGGTGCACGAATGCTTCAGCAAGGTCCTTCCACGTGCGCACACTGGTAGGTTCCAGACTCATGTACCATTCGAGGGAAGGTCCGGACAGACTGTCCTGAAAGAAGTGCATCAGCAACTTCTCGTCCTCAGAATGAGCCGACATTTTTCTGTAATATGATCTCAGGTGGACGCGAGGGCAAGTGGTGCCCTTGTACTTTTCAAAGTTAGGTACCTTGAACTTGGGAGGCACCTTGAAATCAGCAATCAATCCCAACTTGGACATATCAACGCCCAGGGTGTTCTGGTTCTCGATATTCCTCATCTTATCCTCGAGGGCCTTGAACCTTAGACGTGCTTCAGCAGTCAGCTCACCTTCGGCACCTCTCTGAGAGAACACATCGTCTTGACGATCTTCTAACCACGGCTGAGGCCCGAACAGATTCCCGACACCTGCATTGCCGTTGCCCAGCCCGACATTGACGTTAGCTTCAAAATTCCCATTACCGACGCCCTTCGTATTACCATTGAGTCCCATGTTAGCTATCACGTTGTCGTTGGCACTGCCATTCCCCCCGGTCACGGGGACGCCATTCTGAGGAGTTTCAACCGGTGGAGGGGTGTTGCACCCTAAAATTTGACCAACAATTATTTACCCATCAAGTGTTTGAAGGTTGATATCTTCATCAGAAAGTTCAGGAAATCCTCAGAGTAATTGTTTGAGACTAGAGTTATGTGCCTCATAGCTTGGGAGTTGTGGGAGCCCCTCAGATGATTCTGAGACTTTGAAGAATAGACTGGAAGCTTTGAGAAAGGCTATGAGATGTCTTGAAAGCCATCATGGGGCCTAGAGAGGTCATTATGCAAGAATTCTGAAGATTTAACCATGAATGGTAGAATTAGGGTTTTGACTGGGTCAACCCTAGATCAGCTGAAGATCTGGAGAAGGTTGAAACTTAATCCAAGGGCCATGAGATCATGGAATGATGTATGGATATGTTATAAAGATGAGTCCTAGACCAACTCATCATGATTGAAGAGTTTGAGAAGTTTTGAGTTAGGGTTTCCAGAGATTGTCAGTGAAAAAACCCTAATTTGATCCCTATCTTCCAGACAGTTTTAGCTTAAGATGTGATTGATATCTCATCTTCCCCACAACATGAATGTTGTAGAGCTTGTTCATAGATTTAATTTGAGTGGTATAAGTCCTTGATAGGAGTTGCAGAGCTCAAGTTATGGTTTTGACAAATTACAGGTCAGCAGAGGTGTGTGAATCTGGGGCCTTGAGAGTCACCCAACTTGCAGACAACTTTTGCCCTAGTAGGATGATTCCTATGATCTCTTGGTCAACATAAATGTTGAAGAGAATCTTCTTAGCTTTCTATAGAGTACTATAAGTCCTTGATAGGATTTGTAGAACTCAACTTATGGTTTGAACAAGACAGGGGTATTTTGGTCATTTGGTGATTATAGGTCATTTTAAGCAAAGGCCATATCTCCTAGTTCCAAGCCTCAAATGAAAAAACTCAAAACATGAAAGTTGTTCAAAATGGCATTTTAAGCCTAGAAAAGAGATCATGAGTTGTTGTAAAAGCTCATAGCATGGAATGACAAAGTTTGGTAAATTTGAACTAAAAAAGGCATATAAGTTAATTCAAGTCAAGTTGAAATTTGGTTTGGGAGATCTATGAATCCAAAATAGGTCATCCAATATACCATTTTGAGTGCAAATAACATTCTAAAAACTTTGGTTTAAACAGAATTTTGATTTGAGGCTCAAAAATGAAGGTTGCTTTGAAAAATTGTAACTTGTATCTTAAGGCATCCTTGGAAGGTTCTACACAAGGCAAGTTTGGCCTGATTTTTGCACATATGATCTCAATATCTCTTGTAATGAGATTTTGACACAAGTTTACAAGGCCTAACTCATGAGATATGGTATGTTCAACTTGTCACCAAAGGAGAAAATCCAAGCTTTTCTAGTGGATTCTAGATGATTATAGAAGTTTCCATGGATTGCTATTTAAAGAGTACCTCATAGTGTGATGAGAGGTTGGTGAAAGTTGCTGAGTTCATTGGAGAGAGATAGAGAGAAAGTGTCATTGCAAGGTTTCTTCAAGATCAAGCAAGATCCAATTTCTTCTTCTACAAGCCTCATTCACCTCAACTCTTGCAAACAGAAAGGTATTCATCATTGGAGGAGCATTTGGAGAGGATTTCAAGCCCTGAACCAAGCCCTAGCACCACTCACCATTGATTTTTAGCAGGTTGGTAACTTGATCTATAGGTCTTTATTCAGGTGCATTCTGTTAGAGTTCTAGGTGGAAAGATAGCATGCTAGGTTAGTTGATGGTATTCTGAGAAGTAGAGAGCTTGGCATAAGGTTTCATGGCAGGACACGATTTTTTCAAGATTCAATAGCAAGCTGTTTAATGTGCATTAATGGATATGATATAGTGTAGTTTGGTTAGGGTAACATGTAGAACAATTCTGGATCGTTAGTTTGAAGTTACATCAAGATTGATAGCAGAGGAAAAATTGAAACCCTAAGGTTGGAGCTTTCTGTTAGAACGGTTTGAGGAGTTTCAGGGAAAACTATGGGTATCATCGTGTTCTGGGTGGTTAGTAGAGCAAGTTTGCTCTTGGAAGTTTTGGATTTCATTGAGGGATCAGAGAGAACGAGTTGATGGAAACTCTGGCATGGAGTTAGGGTTTCTGAAAACCCTAGGGGGTGTTTGGGGACGATGACCCCTAGCCATTGGATCATCTCAATTCGTTTGACTGGATCATCTCATCGCATGGCCAGAATTCAATTTCAGAAGTGGAGGGAAGACTCAGCATCAAAACGCAGCGCTTAACTTAAATGAAGGTCTTGGGCTCAGCATCCTTGTGCTATTCACACCCTACTCAGAGGCCCAACCCAGATTTCAACATAAAAACATTGCTATTCATACCGTCGTTTTACCAATTTCTGTTTAATTTTTCCTTCATTTTCTGAGCGCAGGTGGGCCTTAATATTTTGATATCTGCACCACCCTTTCCTGGCCCAATGGTCAATATAATTGGGCGCAGTTACTCATGACACCCCCCACCCCTTTTTCTTATATTTTCATATTTTAATTTCCTTTATATTTTTTGCATATTAAAAAATCCATATAAAAATAGAAAAATTAATATTTTTCACTTCTTGTTTTTTTCACATATTCATGATTTTGTCTAGAAAAATGTAAATAAATAAAATCCCATTTTATTTTCCTTTTAATATTTTTAGCATATTATTCTTGTAAATAGTCTTTTTAATTGATTTTGGTTAATACTTAATTTTGTACAATTTCTTTTAGGACTTTCCCTTAGGATTTTTGAGCCATTCTTTTTGGCATAGTTAGATGTTGAATCATAGTTCCCCATGGGATTTAATTCTCAATTTTTAGATTAAAATTTGATATAGTTTGCTTGTTTGGCATTTAGGTGCTCAAATTAGGGTTTTAGGTTGTATAACTAGATTCAACAATTTTGTTTTGGGGTTTATAGGCCAAATTAGTGTATGGGGAATATATGGGTTAAGGGTAAGTATGTATAGACTCCCCTAGAATTTTACTTGAATATTGTATGGTATTTTAGCATTTTTAATTGATTTTTGAATGTATGGTTAGTATGTGTGTTGCTTGAAGGCATAGTTTGTATTGTTGTGCTTGTTCTTCTTCTCCTTTGAGTGTGTGAGCCTTGAAGATTGAGTTGAAGACCTTGTGGATCATCATTGAAGCCTTGAAGACCTTGCAGAGGAGCTTAGCTTAGCTTTTGTTTGTTTTGTTTACAGGATCATAAGTGCATAGGTAGAGCTTTAGATAGAATAATTCCTTTCAATAAACAAGGAGTGTCTTGTTCACCTCCTTCCTTCTCTGTGACATAAAGTCCCTTAAGGGTATTCACCTCTCTCCTTTGGAGGGATTAGTGACCTTGCCCTCTGAGGTAGAACTTTGAGAGAGCCTTTCCCTTTGATGTTAAGTCCTTAATGGCATCCTTTGGAAGTCAGTGAGCACTCTAACATCCTCACCTCATCTTGTTGATTGAATCTTGCTTGTTGGAGCATTTGAGCCATTGAAGATAGAAGCTGAAGCTTTGGATAGGATGATTCCTTGAAGATTGTTGTAGTCTGAAGACTTTGTGAAGATCAAGTTGATGCTTGAAGATCCCTGAAGATAGTGAAGCCTGAAGGTGGAGCTGATCAAAGAAGCTGAAGCTTAAGGGAGAAGATGAGTTGATACTCATGTTGTAGGGTTGATACCTGGAAAGCAAGTGATCTCTGAAGTCTGAAGACTGAGTTGCTGCTGAAGGAGCTGAGGCTTTCTTCTGTTTTTCTTTTCTGTATTGTTTGTTTTGTTTGATTTGTCTGCTGCATTAGACTAAGTTCATCTAGAATAAGTTCAGTCTAAGAGCATGATTGCATTAGAGGTTGAGTTGCTCCCTCTGCTTGTATTGTTATTGCGTGGCTTTGCTTGCGGGTATTCGGTAGAGCCCAGCTCCCTTGCCCATGTGTTTATCTTGCCTGATGGCATTTCATTTCTTTTATCTGTATGATTGCAGTTTACTGTTTGTTGCTTGATAGCATGTTGTTTATTTTCCAGTATGATTACTGTTATTTCATGACTGGCTTGAGGTTGAGATGAGCTTGTGGAGGCTGAAGCCCCACACACATTTCCTCCCTCACTTGCATTGCATGCATTTTACTGTTAAGCTGATGCTTTGTCTGTTTTGGTGTATCATTGACATGATCCCTTAGGACTCTCATTTCCTTGGATAAGGATTTGATGATAGACTTTTAGGTTGAAACCTATGCATGACAACATCTAGGAGTTCCCTGTTCAAACCTCAACCATAGGATGAATCCATGGCATGATAACAGTAGGACTTGATAGTCTCCCTCCTAGTTAGGCCTGTTCTCTTCTCATCTCAAAACAGTTTAAGATACAGTAATCATGAATGATTTCTTTCGTACGTTACGAGCCTTAAGCTATCTGAGAAAGGATTGTGGGAGAGTTTCTTTTCCATAGTCTGGATGTTTAGTATGGTACCCTTTGGGTGACATGCGACGCATTCACTCTCAGGTCATAGTCTCTAGTGCGGTTGAAATCGCAAACACAATAAAAAACACTTCTTTCAGAACAGGAAATAAACCGTAGTTTCCCGAACTACGTGAGCTCTGATCTCTCATGCCTGTTGAGAGTACTTAGGCACAAGATGGCGAAGTCTTGGCGAGCAACCTTCCCCCATAATCCTTCGTAGGCCGAACTACATTGACTCTGATTTCTCATTCTCTGATGAGAATACGTAGGCATAAAGTGCGACGCTTTGCCGAGTCATTTTTCTCTTCTTTTTCAGCCAGCCTTGATAGGTAGATAGATTAAAACCAACCCGTCCAAGTAAACAAACAAGCGAGGATCCCGTCGAGTACGACGGACGTGAGGGGTGCTAATACCTTCCCCTTGCGTAACCGACTCCCGAACCTAGACAATGGTTGCGATGACCTTGTCCTACCCTTTTTCGTCAGGTTTTTCCGATCGTTTCCTTTCCCGCTCTGAGGGATAAATAACGAAAGGTGGCGACTCTTCTGTCATGCCGGCACCTTATTTTCGCGCAAGCGATAGCTGGCGACTCTGCTGGGGACTTGATAGTCTCCTAGGGATCCAACGTCCCGAAAGCGAGTCAGTTTTGGGATCCAACGTCCCTTAAGAGAGTCAATCCTACCGCTTGTGTATTTGCTTGTTGGGTTGCGTTTATTTATCGCATTTTTTTTACTTCTCGCACTTTATTTCCCGCATTTTATTTCCAGTATAATATGATTATTTGTGCTGTTGTGGGATGGGAGTTCTGATGAGTGAGAAGCCAGACCCAGGCTTGAGTGCACCATAGACTTAGAGTGGAAATTAGTGGGCGCGTGCTTGCTATGCAGGCACTAGTGTCTCATGAAATCCACGCTCAGACGAGGTTCATCCGGTTGGCTTCACTTTCAACCCTTTGGGTTGAGACGGTTGCTGGTTTGGTGGATTGTCGACTCTGGGGACCGATCATTTGTGATTCAGCTGAGGGAAGCCTCTTCAAGACTTGATGATGCCACTCCTTCTGGGAATCGTATCATCAGTTTTGAAAGTCTGTGACGCTGATGAACGCATAGGATGCCGTACCTTGAGTCAGTCTAGGTCCATACCTGTGAGCGGGACTGGGTTTATTGCAGGAAACTTAGACCTTCAGACTACCTGGTTTTCTTGATAGTGAATCAGTTATGTTAGTACCAAGGTTTCTCAGTTGTAGACTCGTCTGTTCTTGATAGAGCAGGGTTTGATCAGAGGATCTTATCATCGGGTGTATGTCTGTTCTTGATAGAGCAGGCTTTGATCAGTGTATTATTATTAGTGGTTTGTTCTGGATGGAGCAGATTTTGAGTGAGGTCTGAAGACCTCATCAGCAGATGTTATTTGTTCTTGATAGGGCAGATTTTGAGTGGGGTCTGAAGACTTCATCAGCAGATATTTCTTGATCATACACCCGGGGTCCTTATTATCAGGCACTTATTCTTGACAGAGCGGAATTTTGATCTTGGTCCTGTCAGAGGGTTATTCTCAGTAGATCAGATTAGTGGTCTTACACCGGGGTTTTTCTTCTCATCAGTGACTGTTAATACAGAATCTCCACAGCAGCTATCCGGATATATTATTGCATGCCTGCATTTTGCATTAGTTTGCATATCCATTTGCATTCCATTAACGTGTGTCTGTGTTGCAGGTACCGTTTCCCCGATCCAGGATTTCCCGCCTCCTACTGTTATTATGGCTTCCCTCAGGAAGACTGTTGCGTACAAGTTCCCGACCCCTGATGTGTCGAAGCTGACTGGTTTGATAGCCCTGGCAGGGGATTCTGTGAAGGATAGGTTCAGGAAGTCTTATGGCAGGTTGCTTAGTCTGGTTTGCAAACCTTCTACGTCCGAGTTGAATGGGTTACATGCTCTTCTGCAGTTTTATGACCCTCCCTTGAGGTGTTTCACTTTTCATGACTTCATCCTCGCGCCGACATTGGAAGAGTATGCTGATATGCTGGGTGTGCCTATCAAAGGGCAGATGCCTTTTGTCCACATGGATGCTGAGCCTGATCTGGCTGGTTTAGCTTCCTCACTCCATTTGGGCGCTTCTGAGTTAGTGGTGACGAGCTGGAACAAGGTCCCAGGGTTCTCCCTACAGTTTCTGATAGCTAAGGCTCAGCAGTGTGCTAAGGACAAATGTTGGGACGCATTCAATGCCATCCTTGCTTTATGTATATATGGCATTATCCTATTCCCCAACATGCCTGATTTCGTGGACTTTGATGCATTCCACATCTTCGCCTCAGGGAATCCAGTCCCTACTTTGATCGGAGACGTATATCACTCAGTGCATTACAAGAATGAGAACCGGAGAGGGAAGAATGTCTCATGCTGCGTACCGTTGTTGTACAAGTGGTTTGATAGTCATTTGCCCAAGAGGGGTTCTTCCGTCTTGTATGCAGCCACAGCTGAGTGGCCTGAGCGTCTGATGAGTTTGTCGGCAGAAGACATTGATTGGTTCGTTGACAGAGACAGGTTGGGCACCGAGGTGATCTTCAGTTGTAGTGGGTTTCCTAACGTACCTCTGATAGGTAGGAAGGGTTGCATCAACTACAACCCGTCATTGCTAGTTCGTCAGTTCGCATATGCTTTGAGGACTCCACCGAAGGAGGAAGAGGTACAGGAATCTCTGTACCTCACGGGTACTCTAGAGGGGGATTTGTTGTCCAAGCTTCAGCATGCGTGGAACAGTATCAGCAAGAGGGGAAAGCCTTTGTTGGGAAAGAGCAACAGCCAAGCCTACCCTCCTTATTCAGATTGGATCAGAGCCAGAGCCAGCGCTATAGGGATGCCATTCCCTCATGTCAGACCAGAGAGTCCTCCACCAGCCGAAGAGCCTACCACTGTGTCCATTCATCAGCACAACCAGGTATTAGCCGAGCGGGATGAACTGAAGAGGGCGAATGCAGAATTAGAGAAGGAGTTAGCTCAGCTTCGAAGTGAACGGAATGAAGCCGTGCATGCTCTCAAAAAGCAAACAGAGTCGGTGAACCAACTGGGTGCAGACTTGGCAAAGCAGATTGCTGATCGGGAACGCTTAGGTCAAGACTTCAGGGCTGCTAATGATGTACTAGCTACGAAGAAGCAGCATCTGGAAGAGGCATATCGGAGGATATCTAAGTTCGACCAGCATTGGAAGACTTCCATGGCCACCAGGAAGGAGCGAGAGGACAAGCTGATGCTGCAAATTTCTAAGCTGGAAACCGAAGTGAGGGACAGTGAGCGGAGGTTTGATGAAGAGACCGCCCGCAGATACGCCGCCGAAAGTCGTCTCAATAAAGCTCTTGCTAACCTGAAGGAGCATAAGCTGATGTTTGAGTCTAAGAAGCGGAAACTGGAGGATTGCTTTGGCGAAAGAGCTTGGGAGAGTTCAGTTCAGGGGCTTCAGCATACCATCAGGCAGAGGGAACTACTCGTCGAGGGGTTGCTCACCTTGCCAGATCATCCAGAGACGAAGGAATTATTAGCAGAGTATCGCGCCCGTGGTCGTGCTTGACTAGTTGTATTCCTGTTGTTTTGATCTTTGATGTATGTTGACCATCACCAGACTTGTTGGCTGAGGTCATGCTGTTGATTTGTTTATACTCGCTGATACTGTGTACTGCCTTGACAGGCCTTTCCATATATATATGAGATTGATGTTTCCATGATTGGGCTCGGATTTCTTCGTCTTCTTATTATTATCAGCACTGGCACTAAGGCACTAGGATCGGGGGAAAACCTCCCACGCACACAGACACACGCATGCATCTGCATGAAGCATATTTGCATGGCGTATATCTTATTGCTTTTCCTAACCTTTATTGAAGCTTGACAGGTTTTTCAGGTTCCGAGCTGTCTCCGGCCTCCAGGATTGATCAAAGACTCATCCACCGCTACTCGACTCGCGCTAATCAGACAAGGATAATGGACCAGGTGCAGTCAGATGTTCAAGAACTCCGTGAACGGATGGATCGCTTTATGGAACTGATGCAGGTGGTCGCTAATGGTCAGGACCAGCTTCGCACTTTTGTTCAACCTCTGATCTCCAGGGTTGACAGTAATGGCATACTTCATGGAGGGGCTGTGCCTACTCCTCCTCCAGTGGACGCTCCACAAAACGTTGTTCCTGTTGTCGGGGGCAACGACAGTGCTAACGGCAATCTGATGACTAACATCGGGCTCAACACGGCAGGCGTCAGCAATGGTAGTCTGGGAGCCAATGTTAACATAGGGCCGGTCAACGGCAATGCTGGTGTAGGAAATCTGTTGGTGCCTCAACCGTGGCTGGAGGACCATCAGGATGGCGTATTCTCTCAGAGAGGTGTGGAAGCAGAGTTGAATGCTGAAGCTCGACTCAGGTTCAAAGCGCTGGAAGACAAGATGAGAGACATTGAAAATCAGAACACATTGGGCGTTGACATGTCCAAGCTCGGGTTAATTGCTGATTTCAAGGTACCTCATAAGTTCAAGGTGCCTGTCTTTGAGAAGTATAAGGGTACTACTTGCCCCCGTGTTCACCTTCGATCTTATTACAGAAAGATGTCCGCTTATTCTGACGATGAGAAGTTGCCGATGCACTTCTTCCAGGATAGTCTTTCTGGTCCATCGCTCGAGTGGTATATGAGTTTGGAGCCCACTACTGTGCGCACCTGGAAAGACCTCGCAGAAGCGTTCGTCCTCCACTATCAATACAATAGCGACTTGGCCCCCAACCGAGTTCAGCTTCAGAATCTCTCACAGCGGAACAATGAAAGCTTTAAAGAGTACGCCCAGCGGTGGCGTGAATTGGCTGCTCGGGTTCAACCGCCGATGGTTGAGCGTGAGCTAGTGCAAATGTTCGTGGCTACCCTTCCCGGAATATACTATGAAAATCTGGTCAGTGGCATGTCTGGGACATTCTCGGCTCTCATCACTATGGGCGAGCATGTCGAGAATGGTATAAAGATCGGAAAAATTCAAGGCGAATCATCCTCAGCTGAAGGAAGTAGCAAGAAACCTTACGCTGGCAAGCGTCGAGAGGGAGATGCCAGTGCTGTCACTAATGCTCGGAGAAAGGGCAAGGGCCCTCAGCCTCAGATTGCTAGCATAAATATCCCAGCTGCTCCACCGCAGCCGCAGCAGCAGCAGCAGCCTCAACAGCAGAATCAGCAGGGGTATAGAAGATATCAGAATCGGGCTCCTCTGACAAATCGTCATTTTGAAACTCCACCTATGTCGTATGCACAGCTCTTGCAAACGTTGCTTCAGCTTCAGTTAGTTCAAAAGAGGACCATGGCTCCCTTAACAGGGGCACCGCCGCCGGGGTATGACGCCAATGCTACTTGTGATTTCCATACTGGGGCACCAGGCCATACGATTGAGAATTGTAAAGCTTTTAAGCACAAAGTGCAGGACTTGGTGGACGCCAAGGTTATTAACTTTTCTGATAGTGTGCCCAACGTTACCAAAAACCCTATGCCTCATCATAGGGGAGGCGGAGTGAACGCCGTTATCACTGAGGAGAGTGCAGACTTGCTGACTGATGTCAAAGATTTGAAGACGCCGCTTAGTTTTGTCAAGGCTAAGTTGCTGAAGAAGGGCTTCTTCCCTGGATGTGGAGAGTTATGTATGGCTTGTGTTACACTTCCTGATGGGTGTGAGCAGCTGGTCGAAGGTATCCAAAGTCTGATGTCTGAGGGTATTTTGCAGTTCAGCCGGAGCATTGAAAGTGCATCAGGGGAGGTTATGCTGAGACAGGCAGATGAAGTCGCTACCATTACTATTCCTCGTCACCCTATTACTATTTCTGCGCCCCAACCGCCTACCATCACTATCACCAGGGCCGGGCCAATCCCATTCGAAAGCACTAACGCCGTTCCATGGCATTATGGCGCCGAAGTCTATTGCAATGGTCAGAAGTTAGAGCTGGATCCGTTCGGATCGACGGTGCAGAATCTTGCCGGAGTCAGTGGCATTACTCGAAGCGGTAGAGTGTTCGCGCCAGCGGAGGTTGCGGCAGAGAAGGTAGTCAGAGCTGATGCTGTGGATGAGGGTAAAGGCAAAGCTGTCGAAGGGGCCCCTTCTGGGGCAGAAAAAGATTTGCTAGTTAAAGATGCTGAAGAATTCATGCGGTTAATCAAGAAGAGTGACTACAAGATTGTAGATCATCTTCATCAGACTCCGTCAAAGATCTCTATTCTTAACTTGTTGCTGTGTTCTGAAGCGCACCGCAACGTGTTACTGAAGGTATTGAACACTGCCTACGTGCCGCAGGAGATATCAGTAAATCAGCTGGAAGAGGTGGTAGCCCATGTTAATGCTGGTAATGGGCTGGGATTTACAGATCTAGAGCTGACTCCTAAAGGAAGAGACCACAACAACGCCTTGCACGTCTCGATAGAGTGCAGAGGCACGATCATGTCGCATGTCCTAGTGGATACGGGTTCGTCGCTTAATGTGCTTCCGAAGAAGGCACTGATGAAGTTGGATACCCGTGGATTGCTTTGCACACCCAGTGATCTGGTAGTGAAAGCCTTTGATGGAACTAAGCGCCACGTCTTCGGAGAGTTGACCCTGCCGATTCAAGTTGGTCCAGAGACGTTCAATACGGTTTTCTATATCATGGATATCATGCCTGCCTATAGTTGCCTTTTAGGTCGGCCATGGATCCATGCCGCTGGTGCCGTGACGTCCACGTTGCATCAAAAACTTAAATATGCTGTCGGGGGTAGCATAGTAACCGTCTGTGGTGAGGAGGACATTATGGTGAGCCACTTGTCATCCTTTAAATATGTTGAAATGGATGGCGAAATCCATGAAACTCTCTGCCAAGCATTTGAAACCGTCAGGGTGAAAGAGGTAGCTCCTGTCGTCGTAGAGAAGCAAGAGATGAATCTCTTCTCGTTTAAAGAAGCTCGGGCCGTCGTCGAAGCCGGTTCCACCCCAGGCTGGGGGCATGTTTTGGATATACCAATCAAGCAGGATAAGTTTGGATTGGGGTATTCTCCTGGAGCTGAAGCTCCATCTTCTTCGTCTAGCAGTTCATCTCGTGGGAAGGGGCCGATCCTATTCACCAAGGGCGGAGTAATTTTCGAGAGCATCAGCGCAGCGTCTGAGGACAGCGGGGATAGTGATTGTGATCTTGACGCCTGGATTCAACCGAGCAAGCCGGGCGAGCGCCTCAACAATTGGACCATCAAGGAGATTATCCAGCTGACAAGTGAAGAGTAATGATTTGCTTTTCACAATCTTTGTACAACCCTATGTCCTGCCCGGGGCATAGTGGTTTTATTGTCAGGGCCTTGCTGGATTATGTACATGCATTTTGTTAATAAATCAAAGGCGTTTTCTTCGTACTCAAATATTGTGTTCTCTGTTATTCCTGTTTTATGTTTATTTTGAAAAACAGTAAAATGGCAACGGGGTTTGTGCTAACCTGCATATCCTTGCTTTAAACTTAACCCTTGTTATTGCAGGATCCACATAACAGACGACATCGACTCTGGACCCTCTACGGCTCACTACGACTTCGATTTCCCGATCTATCAAGCCGAGGATGAGATTGATGAAGACGAAGACCTTCCAGAAGAGTTGGCCCGCTTGTTGAGACAAGAGGAAAAATTTATTCTGCCTCACGAGGAGGATATCGAGATCGTAAACCTGGGTTCTGAAGAGCTCGTCAGAAATGTCAGAGTAGGGGCTGCGCTGCAGGATGATGTCAAGCATAGACTGGTCGAGATGCTTCGAGAGTATAGTGACGTCTTTGCTTGGTCATATGAGGATATGCCCGGACTTGACACGGACATCGTGGTTCATCGTTTGCCGTTGCGAGAAGATTGCCCTCCCGTCAAGCAGAAGCTTAGGAGGACGAGACCAGATATGGCTGTAAAAATCAAAGAAGAAGTCCAGAAGCAGTTGGACGCAGGATTTCTAGCCGTTACCACTTACCCTCCGTGGGTCGCCAACATAGTGCCTGTACCGAAGAAGGACGGTAAGGTACGCATGTGCGTCGATTATCGGGATTTGAATAGGGCGAGCCCTAAGGATGATTTCCCGTTGCCTCATATCGATGTGTTGGTCGACAATACAACCCAGTTTTCCGTGTTTTCGTTCATGGATGGCTTCTCCGGTTACAATCAGATCAAGATGGCGCCAGAGGACATGGAGAAAACGACGTTCATCACCCCCTGGGGAACATTCTGCTATAAGGTAATGCCCTTCGGTCTGAAGAACGCAGGGGCCACTTACCAGTGAGCAATGGTAACTTTGTTTCATGATATGATTCATCATGAGATCGAGGTCTATGTTGATGACATGATTGCAAAGTCCCAAACGGAGGAAGAGCATCTGGTCAACTTATTGAAGCTTTTTGAAAGGCTTAGGAAGTTCAGGCTGAGGTTGAATCCTAACAAGTGCACTTTCGGAGTGCGGTCCGGAAAGTTATTGGGGTTTATCGTTAGTGAACGGGGTATTGAAGTTGATCCTGCGAAAATAAAAGCTATTCAAGAAATGCCAGCGCCGAAAACAGAAAAAGAAGTTCGTGGTTTCTTGGGCCGAATAAACTACATTGCAAGGTTTATCTCTCAGCTCACAGCCACTTGTGAACCGATGTTCAAGCTTTTAAAGAAAGATCAGGCGATTACTTGGAATGAGGATTGCCAGAAGGCATTCGACAAAATAAAGCAGTATCTTCAAGAACCTCCAATCTTGATACCCCTAGTGGCTGGACGGCCATTAATCATGTACCTGACAGTTCTGGAGAATAGTATAGGGTGTGTTCTCGGTCAGCACGACGAGACGGGCAGAAAGGAGCATGCCATTTATTATTTGAGTAAAAAGTTCACTGAGTGTGAATCTCGATACTCGATGCTGGAGAAGACGTGTTGTGCACTAGCTTGGGCCGCCAAACGACTATGACAGTATATGCTCAATAACACCACTATGCTAATTTCGAAGACGGATCTGATCAAGTACGTCTTCGAGAAGCAGGCTCTTTCGGGCAGGATTGCCAGATGGCAAATGGTGTTAACAGAATATGATATTCAGTACGTCTCCCAGAAGGCCATTAAGGGAAGCGTATTGTCTGATTACCTTGCCGAACAGCCAATCAAAGACTACCAGCCGATGAAGTTCGAATTCCCTGACGAGGATATTATGTTTCTCAAAACGAAGGATTGCGATGAGCCATTGCCCGATGAGGGACCAGATAGGAAGTCTCAGTGGAAGTTGATATTCGACGGAGCGGTTAATTCCTATGGAAGTGGTATCGGGGCTATCATCACAACTCCTCACGGATCCCACATCCCGTTTACTGCGAGACTGACGTTTCCAGTTACCAACAATGAAGCAGAGTATGAAGCATGTATTATGGGTCTAGAAGAGGCAATTGATTTGAGAATCAAGAATCTAGACGTCTATGGTGACTCGGCGCTCGTAATCAATCAGATTAAAGGGGAGTGGGAAACTCGTCAAGCGAATTTGGTGCCGTACATGAATTATGCCAGGAGACTGCTTCCATTCTTCGACCGAGTGGAACTTCATCATGTACCCAGGGCTGAAAATCAGATGGCTGATGCCTTAGCCACGTTGGCTTCAATGTATAAGGTCAATTTTTGGAATGAGGCTCCAAGAATTGTGCTTTCGCGTCTTGACAGACCGGCATTTGTCTTTGCAATCGAGGATGCCAATGACGGCAAGCCATGGTTCCACGACATCCAGACCTTCCTTATGACTAAGGAGTATCCTGCGGGTGCGTCCACCCAGGATAAGAAGACTCTGAGGAGGCTATCCGGAAACTTTTATCTCAATCCTGACGGAGTGTTGTATAAGAGAAACCACGATCTCGTGCTACTCAGATGTGTAGATGAGAAAGAGGCAAATATGCTCATGGAAGAAGTCCATGAGGGCACATTTGGTACGCACGCCGGCGGGCATGCCATGACGAGAAAGATCCTGAGAGCAGGATATTACTGGTTGACGATGGAGTTGGATTGCTTCAGATTCGCGAAGAAATGTCATAAATGCCAGATTTATGCTGATAAAGTTCATGTGCCGCCGTGCCCATTGAATGTCATGTCCTCCCCTTGGCCGTTCTCCATGTGGGGCATCGACATGATAGGCAAGATCGAGCCCACTGCATCCAATGGTCATCGTTTCATTCTGGTAGCTATCGACTACTTCACCAAATGGGTGGAGGCAGCCTCGTACACTAATGTGACCAAGCAGGTGGTAGCTAAATTCATAAAGAGGGACACAATCTGTCGCTATGGAATTCCCGAGCGGATCATTACTGATAATGGTTCGAATTTGAATAACAAGATGATGAAGGAGCTGTGCCAGAGCTTCAAGATTGAACACCACAACTCGTCTCCTTACCGGCCGAAGATGAATGGCGTTGTTGAAGCGGCCAACAAGAACATCAAGAAGATTGTTCAGAAGATGGTTGTGACGTACAAAGATTGGCACGAGATGCTGCTGTTTGCCTTGCACGGTTACCGTACATCGGTGCGTACGTCGACCGGGGCAACTCCTTTCTCCTTGGTGTACGGTATGGAAGCTGTCCTACCGGTAGAAGTGGAGATTCCTTCTTTGCGAGTTTTGGTTGATGTGAAACTCGACGAGGCAGAATGGATTACGAATCGTTTGAACCAACTCAGCCTGATGGACGAGAAGAGGTTAGCATCGATTGCATTTGGTCGCCTGTACCAAAGCCGAATGAAGAAAGCTTATGATAAGAAGGTGCGTCCTAGAAGCTTTCAGACGGGTGATCTCGTCCTGAAGAAGATTCTTCCACCACACTCCGATCACCGGGGCAAGTGGACTCCGAATTACGAAGGGCCGTATGTCGTTAGCAAGGTCTTCTCGGGAGGAGCTTTGTTGTTATCCACGATGGATGGTGAAGATTTCGCATCCCCGGTGAACGCGGACGCAGTTAAAAAATACTTTGCTTGAAAGAGACCCGCTAGACAAAAAAGGAAGAGTCCAGGCAAAAAAGGGGCATCCCGGCGAACCAAAAACAGAATAAAAGGTTCGGAAAAAAATTAGGGATATATTAAAAAATGTACACCCGCGAAGTCGAAAACCTACACTGGGCGGCTTCGGCAAAAAAGGGTATCCTGGTGAACTGAAAACCCGTAAAGGGCGGTTCACGCAAAAGTTAGGGATTTGAATAAGCAAATGACTGCGTTCCGCGTGGACTTTCATTGTTTAGTGGTTTGGAGGACCTGAGGGCCGTTTATCTGAATCAATCTCTTCCGAAGCCGACGCGTCGGAGAAGTATCAAAGTCGAGTGGGTCTTAGAGGGATCAACTCATGGTGTTCGTCTACGCCTCGTTGCCGACATTTGTATATACTGATGTATATTTATGTTTTATTTTTGCGCGGCTTCCTCATTCCAGGAGCTTGCCTCTGTTGTAAAACATTTTTTTGCCCATTCAGGGGTTTCACCATCAATAAAATGCACATTATTCAGCAATTCTGCTTTCCTATTTAGCATTCATCTGTTTTGTTTGCGAATGAAAACACCGATGTTTTTTGATAAAATGCGCATACATAAACTTGCGGGCCTAGGCCCATCGATTGTTGAAACAATTAATCACTTAAATATTGTCATGAGATAATAACCTTGATAGGCCCCTTTGAGGAGGGTATCTTGTCTGTTTGTTTGTGTTGTTGCAGGAGTAGCGCATTCCAGAAGATGTGTCGGGCGCATCCCCGAAGCAGGGCGAGCCCTCCTTCTCCAGCAGAGTTCAGTAGTCTCTCCACCGCAGAATCTGAACGCAAGAAAGTGAGCATTGATATGTCTCCCCACGCAGAGAGGATTCTCTTCCCCAAGCAGACGCATCCTGAAGGAACGTCACCTCCCCAATTGAGTCGCGCGCCGAAGCTCGTATTCTTCCCCAGCACCGGGTCACAAGTGTAGATCTCGCAGAAATGTTCGGGTGCCGAAGCTCGTATGTCCCCAGTAAAGTCGCCGCAGCAGGTGTTGCCCCAGCACCGGGTCACAAGTGCAGGATTCACAGGAGATTATTCATACGCCAAAGTATGTAGTAACTCATGGTGCCAGACTGAAGTCTCCAGCGGAATTGAGACTCCCCCACCAGAGCCGCATTCTCTCCAGAAGTCGGATGATTCCCTCTTCCCCAGTGGAGTGTGGAGCAGCTGAAGTTGTTTCCCCACAGCGTCCTCATCCCCAGAAGAGCAGCCGAGACGGCCACGCAGTTTATTCTCGCGATTGATATCAGCAAGTCTGCTTTCTCGTAGAGCTTCGTTCTCCTGCAGTGATCAACTGAAGTTGTTTTCCCTGCAGCAGTCAAAGGAAGATCATTTCCCCAGATGGAGTCCAATTGATATTGGCGTGTCCACGTTCTCCTCAGCAGGATGATTCCTCTACCTGAGGGGTTCTTTCTCATTGACAAGATGATTTCCCCCTCGACACTTATTTTGCTGACGGGATCGCATCATTGTGCATGATTGCATAGCGTTGTGCATGATTGCATAGCATTTAGCATTTACGCATAGCATTCCCACCGTGTGGGGCATGGCGCCGAAGCATACGCACCATAAGCATGATCTAGGTCATTACCATTCTTGTTTTACAGGTGCTCCACCAAAAAACCAGTTGCTCAGGATGATTCCTGACGCTCTCCCCAACGAGGTCGTTTTCTTAAGATGATTCTTAGGACCCCGGTGTAATTCCCACAGTCGCTCGCTCAAGATGATTTTTGAGATCCCCAGCGAAGTCTGCAGTTCAAAACGATTCTTGAGCTCCTCAGCAGAGCCGTTTGCTTAAGATGATTCTTAAGACCTCAGTACAGCTTCCCGAGTTGTTTGCTTAGGATGATTCTTGAGCTCCCCAGTAGTGTCCCCAGCAAGAGTTGCCCAGGAAGATTCCAGGGATCCCTAGCAGATAAAGTCTCCAGAAAGGTCAGCAGTTCAGGATGATTCTTGAAGGTGCCCGACGAAGTTGTTCGTTCAAGATGACTCTTGAAGTCCTTAGCAGCGTGATATGTGTGCTCCAACAGTGATGTCTAATCTGAAGATTGATTTCGTAAATGCCTGAAGGCAATACCAGAACGTTCCTGTGCATTCAGGTTTCCGTGCTGATGAATCAGCGCTTATCTGAAGACAAAGTTCAAAATTTGTAGATACAGCTTTTGTTTGCAAAGTGATCCATGCTGGCCTGAAGACCAAGTCGGTTGTCCTGAGGTGATGATTGATCGCGATCAAGTGGATAGTTTTTCTTCTGACTGAAGTCGAAGATGTTTCTCCAGCTGAAGCGGAGTTTTGCCTGAAGGCAAAGTGTTTGAATCCCCGTAGAGCCATGAATGGCTCAGGATACCATTTCTCTAACTGAAGTCATAGATTTCCCAAGCTGAAGCGAGGGTGCCTGAAGGCAAGGTTACCCCCAAGGTTATGAATGACCTAGGATTCATTTTTCGGACTGAAGGCCGAAGTATATCCCTGACTGAAGTCTCGGACACTCTATAGCAGAGGCGAAGTTGCCTGAAGGCAGATCCATGTATCCTTGAAGGCCAAGGACCATTTCTTCAGACTGAAGTCGAAGATACCTCCTGCAGAGTTGCCATCCTTGAAGGCCAAGGATGCTTATCTTCAGAAGTACTTGAAGATCTTTTCTAGCTGAAGCTGGAAGTGGCCGGGGGCCAGGGTTTCATATAGCTCTGATGTTGAAGTTCTACAGTGGGATCATTGTGCCATAGTACCCCGATGTTCGTTATGGTTCTGAGGGTGAACCCCAGATCAGAGTGTGCTCGGTTAAGTCTCTCATTCCCAGCGGAGTAGTTTCAAATACGCAAGTGTACCTTTTGTTCCATTTACCAGGGGTGAACCCTAGGTCAGAGTATGTTGAATGTGTTCGACGGCGAGGTTGGATATTTGTTTGACGGCGAGGTCAGATTATGATTGGTTCGACGGTGATGTTGAATGTGTTCGACGGCGAGGTTGGATGTTTGACGGCGAGGTCAGATCAGGTTTGTGTTCGACGGCGAGGTTGAATGTTTGTTTGACGACGAGGTCAGATTATGATTGGTTCGACGGCGATGTTGAATGTGTTCGACGGCGAGGTTGGATGTTTTGGCGGCGAGGTAAGATTAGGTTTGTTTCGACGGCGAGGTCAGATTATGTTGGTTTCCGGCGGCGATGTTGGAGGATTATGTTCGACGGCAATGTCAGACTCGTTAAATCCCCAGCAGAGATGATGTTTGTACGACGGCGACGTCGAGTGTCTCTCAGAGCGATGTTTGTTTCCGACGGCGATGTCAGATTCAGTTTTCCAGCGGTGATGCTGGGCATGTCAAGTTGATCCAGTCTTCTGACGGCGATGTTAGGTGATGCAGATCCTTTAGTTCTCCAGCGGCGATGCGGGGTATTTTGTCAGATTTAGTTCTCCAGCGGCGAGGCGGGGTGTTTTGGGCTTCTGACGGTGATGTCAGGTGGTTTAGTCTTCCAGCGGCGATGTTGGGTGTTTGGTTGTCTGAAAATGATGTCAGAAGAAGTTAACGTGGATAACTGACGGCGACGTCAGATCGATATTTCTCCAGTTAGTTGCCGTGCAGCTAGTGTCGCAGTTTTTCGAAGATTTGTTCCCCGCAGAGTATCGTGTGCTCGTGCAGTTGGCAAATTTTCGGGTTTATCGGTATTCAACCGTCTCGCACCTTGATTGGCTGAGAGTCGTTCGCTCCTCACCCAGTCAGGTTCAAGCCGTTTGAATAGGGGCAGCTGTTGCACCCTAAAATTTGACCAACAATTATTTACCCATCAAGTGTTTGAAGGTTGATATCTTCATCAGAAAGTTCAGGAAATCCTCAGAGTAATTGTTTGAGACTAGAGTTATGTGCCTCATAGCTTGGGAGTTGTGGGAGACCCTCAGATAATTCTGAGACTTTGAAGAATAGACTGGAAGCTTTGAGAAAGGCTATGAGATGTCTTGAAAGCCATCATGGGGCCTAGAGAGGTCATTATGCAAGAATTCTGAAGATTTAACCATGAATGGTAGAATTAGGGTTTTGACTGGGTCAACCCTAGATCAGCTGAAGATCTGGAGAAGGTTGAAACTTAATCCAAGGGCCATGAGATCATGGAATGATGTATGGATATGTTATAAAGATGAGTCCTAGACCAACTCATCATGATTGAAGAGTTTGAGAAGTTTTGAGTTAGGGTTTCCAGAGATTGTCAGTGAAAAAACCCTAATTTGATCCCTATCTTCCAGGAAGTTTTAGCTCAAGATTTGATTGATATCTCATCTTCCCCATAACATGAATGTTGTAGATCTTGTTCATAGCTTTAATTTGAGTGGTAGAAGTCCTTGATAGGAGTTGCAGAGCTCAAGTTATGGTTTTGACAAATTACAGGTCAGCAGAGGTGTGTGAATCTGGGGCCTTGAGAGTCACCCAACTTGCAGACAACTTTTGCCCTAGTAGGATGATTCCTATGATCTCTTGGTCAACATGAATGTTGAAGAGCATCTTCTTAGCTTTCTAGATAGTACTTTAAGTCCTTGATAGGATTTGTAGAACTCAACTTATGGTTTGAACAAGACAGGGGTATTTTGGTCATTTGGTGATTATAGGTCATTTTAAGCAAAGGCCATATCTCCTAGTTCCAAGCCTCAAATGAAAAAACTCAAAACATGAAAGTTGTTCAAAATGGCATTTTAAGCCTAGAAAAGAGGTCATGAGTTGTTGGAAAAGCTCATAGCATGGAATGACAAAGTTTGGTAAATTTGAACTAAAAAAAAGGCATATAAGTTAATTCAAGTCAAGTTGAAATTTGGTTTGGGAGATCTATGAATCCAAAATAGGTCATCCAATATACCATTTTGAGTGCAAATAACATTCTAAAAACTTTGGTTTAAACAGAATTTTGATTTGAGGCTCAAAAATGAAGGTTGCTTTGAAAAATTGTAACTTGTATCTTAAGGCATCCTTGGAAGGTTCTACACAAGGCAAGTTTGGCCTGATTTTTGCACATATGATCTCAATATCTCTTGTAATGAGATTTTGACACAAGTTTACAAGGCCTAACTCATGAGATATGGTATGTTCAACTTGTCACCAAAGGAGAAAATCCAAGCTTTTCTAGTGGATTCTAGATGATTCTAGAAGTTTCCATGGATTGCTATTTAAAGAGTACCTCATAGTGTGATGAGAGGTTGGTGAAAGTTGCTGAGTTCATTGGAGAGAGATAGAGAGAAAGTGCCATTGCAAGGTTTCTTCAAGATCAAGCAAGATCCAATTTCTTCTTCTACAAGCCTCATTCACCTCAACTCTTGCAAACAGAAAGGTATTCATCATTGGAGGAGCATTTGAAGAGGATTTCAAGCCCTGAACCAAGCCCTAGCACCACTCACCATTGATCTTTAGCAGGTTGGTAACTTGATCTATAGGTCTTTATTCAGGTGCATTCTGTTAGAGTTCTAGGTGGAAAGATAGCATGCTAGGTTAGTTGATGGTATTCTAAGAAGTAGAGAGCTTGGCATAAGGTTTCATGGCAGGACACGATTTTTTCAAGATTCAATAGCAAGCTGTTTAATGTGCATTAATGGATATGATATAGTGTAGTTTGGTTAGGGTAACATGTAGAACAATTCTGGATCGTTAGTTTGAAGTTACATCAAGATTGATAGCAGAGGAAAAATTGAAACCCTAAGGTTGGAGCTTTCTGTTAGAACGGTTTGAGGAGTTTCAGGGAAAACTATGGGTATCATCGTGTTCTGGGTGGTTAGTAGAGCAAGTTTGCTCTTGGAAGTTTTGGATTTCATTGAGGGATCAGAGAGAACGAGTTGATGGAAACTCTGGCATGGAGTTAGGGTTTCTGAAAACCCTAGGGGGTGTTTGGGGACGATGACCCCTAGCCATTGGATCATCTCAATTCGTTTGACTGGATCATCTCATCGCATGGCCAGAATTCAATTTCAGAAGTGGAGGGAAGACTCAGCATCAAAACGCAGCGCTTAACTTAAATGAAGGTCTTGGGCTCAGCATCCTTGTGCTATTCACACCCTACTCAGAGGCCCAACCCAGATTTCAACATAAAAACATTGCTATTCATACCGTCGTTTTACCAATTTCTGTTTAACTTTTCCTTCATTTTCTGAGCGCAGGTGGGCCTTAATATTTTGATATCTGCACCACCTTTTCCTGGCCCAATGGTCAATATAACTGGGCGCAGTTACTCATGACACCCCCACCCCTTTTTCTTATATTTTCATATTTTAATTTCCTTTATATTTTTTGCATATTAAAAAATCCATATAAAAATAGAAAAATTAATATTTTTCACTTCTTGTTTTTTTCACATATTCATGATTTTGTCTAGAAAAATGTAAATAAATAAAATCCCATTTTATTTTCCTTTTAATATTTTTAGCATATTATTCTTGTAAATAGTCTTTTTAATTGATTTTGGTTAATACTTAATTTTGTACAATTTCTTTTAGGACTTTCCCTTAGGATTTTTGAGCCATTCTTTTTGGCATAGTTAGATGTTGAATCATAGTTCCCCATGGGATTTAATTCTCAATTTTTAGATTAAAATTTGATATAGTTTTCTTGTTTGGCATTTAGGTGCTCAAATTAGGGTTTTAGGTTGTATAAGTAGATTCAACAATTTTGTTTTGGGGTTTATAGGCCAAATTAGTGTATGGGGAATATATGGGTTAAGGGTAAGTATGTATAGACTCCCCTAGAATTTTACTAGAATATTGTATGGTATTTTAGCATTTTTAATTGATTTTTGAATGTATGGTTAGTATGTGTGTTGCTTGAAGGCATAGTTTGTATTGTTGTGCTTGTTCTTCTTCTCCTTTGAGTGTGTGAGCCTTGAAGATTGAGTTGAAGACCTTGTGGATCATCATTGAAGCCTTGAAGACCTTGCAGAGGAGCTTAGCTTAGCTTTTGTTTGTTTTGTTTACAGGATCATAAGTGCATAGGTAGAGCTTTAGATAGAATAATTCCTTTCAATAAACAAGGAGTGTCTTGTTCACCTCCTTCCTTCTCTGTGACATAAAGTCCCTTAAGGGTATTCACCTCTCTCCTTTGGAGGGATTAGTGACCTTGCCCTCTGAGGTAGAACTTTGAGAGAGCCTTTCCCTTTGATGTTAAGTCCTTAATGGCATCCTTTGGAAGTCAGTGAGCACTCTAACATCCTCACCTCATCTTGTTGATTGAATCTTGCTTGTTGGAGCATTTGAGCCATTGAAGATAGAAGCTGAAGCTTTGGATAGGATGATTCCTTGAAGATTGTTGTAGTCTGAAGACTTTGTGAAGATCAAGTTGATGCTTGAAGATCCCTGAAGATAGTGAAGCCTGAAGGTGGAGCTGATCAAAGAAGCTGAAGCTTAAGGGAGAAGATGAGTTGATACTCATGTTGTAGGGTTGATACCTGGAAAGCAAGTGATCTCTGAAGTCTGAAGACTGAGTTGCTGCTGAAGGAGCTGAGGCTTTCTTCTGTTTTTCTTTTCTGTATTGTTTGTTTTGTTTGATTTGTCTGCTGCATTAGACTAAGTTCATCTAGAATAAGTTCAGTCTAAGAGCATGATTGCATTAGAGGTTGAGTTGCTCCCTCTGCTTGTATTGTTATTGCGTGGCTTTGCTTGCGGGTATTCGGTAGAGCCCAGCTCCCTTGCCCATGTGTTTATCTTGCCTGATGGCATTTCATTTCTTTTATCTGTATGATTGCAGTTTACTGTTTGTTGCTTGATAGCATGTTGTTTATTTTCCAGTATGATTACTGTTATTTCATGACTGGCTTGAGGTTGAGATGAGCTTGTGGAGGCTGAAGCCCCACACACATTTCCTCCCTCACTTGCATTGCATGCATTTTACTGTTAAGCTGATGCTTTGTCTGTTTTGGTGTATCATTGACATGATCCCTTAGGACTCTCATTTCCTTGGATAAGGATTTGATGATAGACTTTTAGGTTGAAACCTATGCATGACAACATCTAGGAGTTCCCTGTTCAAACCTCAACCATAGGATGAATCCATGGCATGATAACAGTAGGACTTGATAGTCTCCCTCCTAGTTAGGCCTGTTCTCTTCTCATCTCAAAACAGTTTAAGATACAGTAATCATGAATGATTTCTTTCGTACGTTACGAGCCTTAAGCTATCTGAGAAAGGATTGTGGGAGAGTTTCTTTTCCATAGTCTGGATGTTTAGTATGGTACCCTTTGGGTGACATGCGACGCATTCACTCTCAGGTCATAGTCTCTAGTGCGGTTGAAATCGCAAACACAATAAAAAACACTTCTTTCAGAACAGGAAATAAACCGTAGTTTCCCGAACTACGTGAGCTCTGATCTCTCATGCCTGTTGAGAGTACGTAGGCACAAGATGGCGAAGTCTTGGCGAGCAACCTTCCCCCATAATCCTTCGTAGGCCGAACTACGTTGACTCTGATTTCTCATTCTCTGATGAGAATACGTAGGCATAAAGTGCGATGCTTTGCCGAGTCATTTTTCTCTTCTTTTTCAGCCAGCCTTGATAGGTAGATAGATTAAAACCAACCCGTCCAAGTAAACAAACAAGCGAGGATCCCGTCGAGTACGACGGACGTGAGGGGTGCTAATACCTTCCCCTTGCGTAACCGACTCCCGAACCTAGACAATGGTTGCGATGACCTTGTCCTACCCTTTTTCGTCAGGTTTTTCCGATCGTTTCCTTTCCCGCTCTGAGGGATAAATAACGAAAGGTGGCGACTCTTCTGTCATGCCGGCACCTTATTTTCGCGCAAGCGACAAGGGGTAGGCACGGTCCCACCATGGAGTACGCCATTGCTATCAACCCTTGAAATCAGAGGCTGAACCAAGGTTCTGAGCCGATCCTGGCCATTGGCGACCGCTTGCATGAGCTCCATGAAGCGGTCCATTCTTTCGCGGAGTTCTTGAACATCAGTTTGCACTTGCTCCATGATTCTGGTTTGATTTGCTCTGGTCGGATAGCGGTGGATTGGTCTCTGATCAATCCTGGAACAACCTGAAACAGCCTGTAAACACAAAAGGGTTAGGAAAAACGATAAAGTGCTCGTTATGCAAATGCTTCATGTAAATGCAAACGTGTGTCTGTGCGTTAGGGAGATTTCCCCTGATCCTAGTGCCTGAGTGCCAGTGCTGATAATAAGAAGTTCGAGTCCAGTCATGGAAATAACATCTCATATATAGAAAGAAAGCCCATCAAGGCAGTACGCAACGTCAGTGAGCACAAGATGAATCAATAGCATGACCTCAACCAACAAGCCTGGTGATGGTCAGCATCCAACAATCATCAACACAAAAGGAATACAAATAGTCAAGTACGGCGACGGGCCCGAAACTCTTCTAACAACTCCTTCATTTCTGGATGATCAGGCCGAGTGAGCAACCCTTCGACGAGTAACTCTCTCTGCATAATGGTGTATTGAAGACCTTCGACCGAATCTTCCCATGCTCCTTCGCCGAAACAATCTTCTAACTTCCACTTCTTGGATTCAAACATCAGTTTGTGCTCCTTCAGGTTAGCAAGAGCTTTGTTGAGCTGGCCTTCAGCGGCATATCTGCGAGCGGTTTCTTCATCAAACCTCTTCTCACTAGCCTTCACCTGGGCTTTCAGCTTGGAGATCTATTGCATCAGCTTATCCTCCCGCTCTTTCCTGTTGGCTAGGGAGGCCTTCCAGTGCTGGTTAAACTTGGATATCCTCCGATACGCTTCATCCAAGTGTTGCTTCTTCGTGGCCAGTACATCGTTGACAGCTTTGAAGTCTCGACCCATACGCTCACGCTCAGCTATCTGCTTAGTCAGATATGTCCCTAACTGGTTCACCAGCTCGGTCTGCCTCTTGAAGGAATGAACGGCTTCGTTTCTCTCACTTTTGAGTTGAACCAATTCTTTCTCCAATTCTTCATTTGCCCTCTTCAATTCATCTCTCTCAGCTAACACCTGATTATGCTGCTGAATGGGCACGGTAGTAGGCTCTTCAATCACTGGAGGGCTTTCTGGTTTGGTAGGAGGGAACGGCATCCCTATAGCGTCTGCTTTGGCTCTGATCCAAGTCACATATGGAGCGTAGGCCTGACTATTGCTTCTCCCCAGCAATGGTTTTCCCCTCTTACTGATACCATTCCAAGCGCGCTGAAGCTTAGATAACACATCCCTTTCTAGAAGACCAGTGAGGTACAGAGATTCATGTACCTCTTCATCCTTCGGCGGAGCACTCAAAGCATAAGCAAACTGTCGGACCAGCAAAGACGAATTATAGTTTATACAGCCCTTCCTGCCTATCAAAGGCACGTTCGGAAACCCGCTGCAGCTGAAGATAATCTCAGTGCCCAACCTATCTTTGTCAAACCAGTCAATATCCTCCGCTGATAGACTCATCAAACGCTCAGACCACTCAGCTGTGGCTGCAGACGAAGCAAAGGGACCCCTCTTGGGTAGATGACTATCAAGCCATTTATAAAGCAAGGGCACACAACACGAGACGTTCTTACCCCTTCTGTTCTCGTTTTTGTAGTGGATGGAGTGGTAGACATCTCCTATCAAGGTAGGGAATGGATTCCCTGATGCAAAGATGCAAAAAGCGTCGAAGTCCACAAAGTCGGGCATATTGGGGAACAGAATGATGTCATATATGCACAGAGCGAGAATGGCGTTGAATACGACCCAACATCTGTCTTTGGTGCACTGCTGAGCCTTTCCCACTAAGAACTGCAAAGAGAAACCGAGAACCTTGTTCCAACTAGACAACACCAACTCAGAGGCATCCAGATGAAGTGACGGAGCTAGACTAGCCAGATTAGGCTCAACCGTTAACCAATCAAAACAACGAGACAGACACAACTGACTCAACACTGGCTCTGATACCACTTAATGTAACACCCCCTTTCTATACCCCCAAATAATACAATTAATTATTTAGGCACAAATTCAAAATTTCATCAGAGTAAGTTTATAAAACGGTATAAAAGGGACATGCCACATTATCCGAAAATCACACATATAAAACACCTGCTCATATATAATGATATGCAACAACGGGGTAACACCCACGAGAAAATATCTAGAACAAAGGCGGAACATCCAAATATTTCATAATTCTCTAACACATGTATTCATATATACAAATCATCAACCAACATGGTTACATAACTTTCATCAGCAGATACATATACACATGCATCACAAAAGAAACAAAACAACTCCTAGCTACCCGGTGCTACATATCAGAGCCGACCAACTACAGGATGAAGCCACGCCTCACAAAAGATCTCCAGTAATCTGATCTGCAATGCCTCATAGAGCATTATAAAACAGCAGAAGGGTGAGAAACAATATCATAACAAATAATGCATAAAGGCATATATACATATATTCATTCATACATATATATCATATCCACAATCATGCATCTTACGCTTTCTCACCACGACTCACATCGTACATCGCAATGTATCCACTAAAGTCTATTTACAAATAGAACATCAAGCATAAACAATATGCATCATTAAGGTTTATATCCATTCAGGAACATTCATACATGTTACACACATATACATATATACATATATTCATTCATACATATATATACATATATATATCTTCAAGCATTTCATTATGTCATTCACACCTTTCACATTATTCTAATAAACATACACAACACGCTTATTTCGCCATACATCATGCACAGATGTCAACACGCAAATCATAGAGGCCAACTCGCTACTCTACGCGAATGCAACACATTATCGACTTAATCGTCCGTCAGATTCTCCTAAGAATCAATTCACTCCCACCCCTCATGGGTATCCTATAACTCATTAGATCTTCCTAGAAATCACATCACTCATCAGACTCTCCTAGGAATCACACCATTCATCAGATTTTCCAAGGAATCACACCGTTCATCAGATTCTCCAAGGAATCACACCGTTCATCAGATTCTCCAAGGAATCACACCGTTCATCAGATTCTCCAAGGAATCACACTGTTCATCAGATTCTCCGAGGAATCACACCGTTCATCAGATTCTCCAAGGAATCACACCGTTCATCAGATTCTTTGAGGAATCACACCGTTCATCAGATTCTCCAAGGAATCACACTGTTCATCAGATTCTCCAAGGAATCACACCGTTCATCAGATTCTCCGAGGAATCACACCGTTCATCAGATTCTCCGAGGAATCAAGTCATTTAGCAGATTCTCCGAGGAATCGCATCTTTCATCAGATTCTCCGAGGAATCAATTCGTTCATCAGATTCTCCTAGGAATCACTTCATTCATCAGACTCTCCTAAGAGTCACACCACTCATCAGACTCTCCTAAGAGTCAACAGCACAAGAATGTACTTCATACACTTCTTGAAATGCAACCACGTTTGCGAACATGCTCATGCATTCTTCACATTCATTGCATATATTCATTATGCATCCACTATATATACATATCACAATACATACATACAGTCATCATATAATCTCATCATGCATTTCTATTACATTCAAGTAATGCACCAAAATACCAAACGGCCACATTCCACACTTCACAATTCATAAACTAGGATTCACGCCATACGGCTACCCACAACACACATAACAACATATAATTAATCATCTCAAACAAGGAATGATCGCAACCAAACCACACAACCAATCCACGAATGGAAAACACAAAAAAGAAAAATATGCTGCTGTGTTCGCTAACGTTCGCCTTGCGAAGCCTCTGGCGAACCTTCGCTACTTCGTTCGCCTGGCGAACTTGCCAGCGAAGACCACTGGGATTTATTTTGGAATTACTCGCTAGCACTCGCTAGCATACTCGCCTGGCAAACCTTCGCCACTCTCATTCGCCTGGCGAACTTGCCAGCAAGGACAGGGTGGATGCTACTGACTTGGTTCGCTGCTGCTCGCTGGGCTTCGCCCGACGAAGCTTCGCTGGCATTCGCCTGGCGAACCTGCGAACTCAGAACTCCCATGGCTGTCCAAAAGCCCAAACCTCACAAACCGACCGATTTAATCCAAATCAGTTCCAGTAGTACAACCCACTCATCATCCGACTATACTACACCGTCTATTCTAAATTCTAACCGATAAAACTCAGTTTCTACCGATTAAATCAACTTCCGACCTAGAAATGGAAACATAGAAGATAATCCAACAAATCCAATCTAGCACATACATGATCATACACATTATGAAGATGATAAAACTTCTCACCCTTACCTGATTAATCGCAAGCTTTGGTTGATCTTGAAGAATCTAGTTTTTCTCTTCTTTCTCTTCTCTTTCTCCTCTTCTTCTTTCCTTTTTTTTTCTTTCCTTTCTATTTCCTCTTTTATATCTTTCTCATTATTTTCCAAAACATCAACTAATTCCATATCTCATAAAATATCTCACTTAACATTAAATAGGAAATGTCCAAAATACCCTCCAAACTATTTTCTCCGAAAACTCCCAAAATCGGTTAAAATAGAATAATATGCAAACTTAACATATTTCCACACAATTTCCACATTCAAATAATATTCGCCCAATTAAACCAAAAAGGACTCAACTAAAAAGGAATAGTCGAAATCAGGGCATTACAACACACACATAGGACCATAAATCTGCTCTGTCAAGAACAAACATCTGATACAGGACCTCTGATACAGGACCAAAACTTTGCTCTGTCAAGAACAAACATCTGATAATAAGGACCTCTGATACATGACCAAAACTCTGCTCTGCTCTGTCAAGAACAAATACACATCTCTGGATATAAGGTCCTCTGATACAGGACCATAACTCTGCTCTGTCAAGAACAATCATATATCTGATGATGGGAACCTCTGATACCAACAAAACTGATTCACTATCAAGAAAACCAGGTAGTCTGAAGGTCAAGGTTTCCTGCAATAAACCCAACCCTGCTCACAGGTATGGACCTAAACTGACACAAGTTCGGCATCCTATGCGGTCATCAGCGTCACAGACATTCAAGAGGGGTGATACGATACCCAGAAGGTGTGGCATCACCAGCTCATGAAGCGGCCTCACTCGGCTGAATCCCAAATGATCGGTCCCTAGAGTCGACAATCCTCCAAACCAACCACCCCCTCAACCTAAAGGGTTGAAAAAGAAGTCAACCGGGAGAACCTCGTCTGAGCGTGGATTTCATGAGACACTAGTGCCTGCCAAGCAAGCACGCGCCCACTAATTTCCACAACTAATGCTATGTTCACTCAAGCCTGGGTCTGGCTTCTCACTCATCAGGATGCCCCTCCCACAACAGCATAGATAATCATATCATACTGAAAATAAAGTGCGGGAAATAAAATGCGATAAATAAACACAACCCAACAATTAATCATACAAGCGCTAGGATTGACTCTCGCAAGGGACGTCGGATCCCCAAACTGACTCGCATTTGGGACGTTGGATCCCAGGAAACTATCAAGTCCCCAGCAGAGTTGCCAGCTGTCGCTTCCGCGAAAATAAGGTGCTGGCAAGACAGAAGAGTCGCCACCTTTCGTTATTTATCCCTCAGAGCGGGAAAGGAAACGATCGAAAAAACCTGACGAATAGGTATAAGACAAGGTCATCGCAACCGTTGTCTGGGTTCGGGAGTCGGTTACGCAAGGGGAAGGTATTAGCACCCCTCACGTCCGTCGTACTCGACGGGATCCACGCTTGTTGTGTTTACTGGACGAGTTGGTTTTATCTATCTACCTATCAAGGCTGGCTTAAACAGAAAAGAAAATGACTCGACAAAGCATCGCGCTTTATGCCTACGTATTCTCATCAGAGAATGAGAAATCAGAGTCAACGTAGTTCGACCTACTACGGGTTACGGGGAAGGTGGCTCGCCAATACATCAGTATTGTGCCTACGTACTCTCAACAAGTATGAGAGATCAGAGCTTATGTAGTTCAGGCTACTACGGATTACGAGAATTCAGATTCATCTGTTTTATCGAGTAGGGTTAACAAATAGTTCCAACAGTTAGGGACAAAGCCTGTTTGTGGTAGAACTAGGAGTTAACGACACTCTTTTCTTCAGAAAAGCTTCCTTTGAATTATGGGCCCACGGGGCAAAAAGGTTTGAAGTTTGTTTTCTATCTTTTACGGAAAAACTGTTTTTTATGGTTGTTTGCAATTTCAATCGTACTAAAGACTATGACCTGAGAGTGAATGCGTCGCATGTCACCCAAAGGGTGCCATACTAATCATTCAGACTGTTGAAAAGAAGCTCTCCAACAATTCTTTCTCAGATAGCTTAAGGCTCGTAACGTACGAAAGAAATCATTCATGATTACTGTATCTTAAGCTGTTTTGAGATGAGAAGAGAACATGCTCAACTAAGGGGAGACTATCAAGTCCTACTGTTGTCATGCCAAGGATTCATCCTACAGTTGAGGTTTGAAACAGGGAACTCCTAGAAGTTATCATGCATAGGTTTCAACCTAAAGTTCTAATCATCACTTCCTTATCAAGGGGAGTGAGATTCCTAAGGGATCATGTCAATGAGATACAAGAACAGATAAAGCATCAGCTTAAACAGTAAATAGATATACAGTAAAATGCATGTAATGCAAGTGAGGGAGGAAATGTGTGTGGGGCATCAGCCTCCACAAGCTCATCTCAACCTCAAGCCAGCTATGAATAACTGCAATCATACAGAAGAAACATGCTATCAAGCTGAATATAAGTGACTGTAATCATACAAAGGAAATAACAGGCTATCAAGCAAGATATAAGAATAACTGCAATCATACAGAAAATAACATGCTATCAAGCACACACAAACCACATGGGCAAGGGAGCAGAGCTCTATCGAATACCCGCAAGCAAAGCCATACAGTAAAAATACAAGCAGAGGGAGCAACTCAACCTCTAGTGCAATCATGCTCCTAGATTACATCAGTCTAAATATGGACTTATTCTAATGCATCAAGCAAGTCAAACAAGGCACATCAATACAAAAAAGAAAACAGACAAGAAAGAAAGCAGATCAACAACTCCCTCCTTCAATTCCAAGCTTCAGCTCTTCTGACAGCAGTCTAGTCTTCATACTTCAACCACCCTTCAAGGCTATCATCCTCCATGACAAGTATCAACTTGCTTCTCTAAGGTTTCAATCCATCAAACATAAGTGTTAACTGGTTCCTTCTTCCTCAAGCCTCAACTCTTCAGCAAATTCCACCTTCAGGCTTCACTCTTAACTACAAGTATCAATGATTCCTTCAAGTTCTCAATGCCTCAATGCAAGTTTCAACTTGTCCTTTATTCCTCAAGCCTCAGCTCTTCACTCAATCTCAATTGAATCCTCTTCATAAGTATCAACTTGTTCTTCTTGCTTCAGCTCTCTTTGCTTCACCAGTATCAACTAGCCTTCCTCTTCATCTATAAGCTTCAGCTTCTCAGAGTAATCTTCAATCACAGGGAAGTGTCAACTTCATACTTCAATCTTCTTCAAGCAAGGAACTCCATCCTCTAACAAGGGAGAAATATTCATCTATCCAGAGCAAAATTTGGATGATTGGTAGCAGAGTGAAGACCCAAGGTCACCACTGAGCATCCTGTCATCAGAGAAAGGGACCCTCAAAGGTTCTACCAATTTGCAAAGAGCCACACATCCTACCAAAGGAGGGATTAGGCCTTTACAAAGGTACCTTTCATCATAGGTAAGAATGGAATTGATCAACATATTCCATGTTTATGAAGGAAGAGAACTATCTAGAAGCTCTGCCTACAAAACCCTAATCTTAACCTAATCAAAACTACACCAAAAGAAGGGAAGATCTTCAAATCCAACTCTCTTCAAGCAATCCAATGCATCTTCAACTTGTCTTCATCCTCATCCAAGAGCAAGCAAAGCACAACCCTAATCTAAGGGACCTAAAGATGTTAGTCTAGTTGAGTTAGTGCCTTAGAATCATCTAAAACTAGCACCTAAACTAAAATCAATCAAAAATAGGAAACTATCCTATAAATTTCTACAAAAATTCCTAAGGGATCCTAATTCAATTAATAATGCCTCATACAATAACCAGGGACTAAATCATCTATTAAGCCCTAAAATTAAATCCTAAATCCAAAGGTATCAACCATAAACCCTAAAAATGGAGCTTCTAAAGGTTTCAACCTAAACTACCACCTATGTTCATCAAAAAAATGTGAGAAAATTCCATAGGGAGCATGCATATCTATGCTAACAACTCACAAAAAATCAGGATCAAAATCTTCATCACATGATCACACAAAATTCCACAAAATCAAATACCAAGCATAACTATTTTAATATCAATTAAAATGTAAAACTTCCCATAAAATCAGAAAATGCATGAAATAAAAATATTTTTTCTCTAAAAAATACTAGATTCAATCATCAATATAATGCAAAAAGAATGGGATCAATTGGATTAATTTTCAATTTTATATGATTTAATCAAGAACCATGAATAAAATGGAAAAATAAAGAAAATCAAAAGAAAAAGAACAAGCACACGGTGCAGATAGAAATAAAACACAATTCAATTCAGGGTTGGGCCCAACAAGGGGGTGTTGATATCAATCTGACTTAAGCCCAAAACCACAACTGATTAATAAAACGCATCGTTTCATCTAGTTCAGAAATGCTTCACAAATTTCATGCACGCGTGGCCGTTGGATGAAGTCTTTGGTCCAAGTCAAACCCTGATCCAATGGTCCTGGGATCATCTTCCCCAATTCAAACCTCTGCAACTCAGGCCACCTGCGCGCCCAAAGTCACCGTCGGTGACATTTCCAATCACCATTCCACAATCCTAGCTTGCTATAGAATCCACCATAGGCCACGATTCCTTGATCAAACTTGTCCCAAACTTCACAAGGAACTCAATCATACCATTAATTCAACCTAAATCCTCAAGACTTGCAAGAACCACTTCTCACCCGAAAATGGTAACATCCCTAATTGGTCACTAACTCTCAAATTAACTATCTGAAAACCTTCCTACACCGTTCTACAATGCATCTAACACCCTAATTCGTATTGATTCTACCTAATTCATGTTGTAGGCAGAAGTTTACATACCTGTCAATTCTTGATGAACAGATGCACTAAACCTTCAAATCTAGCTCTCCAACCTTCCAGACACGGTCAATGGATCATTCCCTTGCTTCTATATGCAATAGAACTGGTTGAAAGCTCCTGAAACTTGAAACTCGATGGTGAGTTGCAGATGGAAAAATCTGAGCTCAAGAACACCAACCAGCCACAAATTCCCTTGGATTATGATTTGGAATCAATCCCTAGCATCCATGGAAGAGGTTGCAATTAAGAAAATGGATGGAAAGTGAAGAAATTGGTGAAACCGAATTCAGTTACAAGCCATGAAATCTCAATCTCAATCTCTGCTCTCTCCTTCAATCATCACCAACCTTTGCTTTGGATCACCTCTACTCAATATATAGAACATGTATGAGTGATCTAGAACCCTCTAGATCCTTCTAATGAGAAATCCAATCTCTCATGTCATGAGAATTTCAACCATATGCCATGGTATGCATAGCTCTGTTTGCAGCTTGAAATCCATCACATTCTCTTCCAATTTCTCCCCTAGTGACATTTTGGATGTGTTTGGCTTGCAAGGGATCTTGCTCATGCCTTGATTCTAGGTTTTGCAAATGTTACTTATGATGTAAGTAAATACTTTTCAAAGCAAGTCCACAAATTAAACCTCAACTCAAAAATGTGGCTAAACCAATGTTCTTAAAATGTTTTCTTGAGTCAAAATGATATATTACATGCCTTGGTTTGGATGGGTAGATCAAAAATATCAATTTCCAACGTTGGTTTATTTAACTTATACCCTTATTTTAGGTCATTTTTGCAACTTTGAGCTACAAGCACTTCCAACAACTCATGACCTCTTTGCTAGCCTTAAAACATCATTTTGAACAAGTTTTATGTTGAATAGTTTCCCATTTGAAGCTTGGAAATGGGAGTTATGGCCTTATGGTTGAAATGACCTGTAATCTCCAAATGACCAAAATGCCCTTGACTTGTCAAAGCCATAACTTGAGTTCTACAAATCCTATCAAGGACTTCTAGTACTCTATAGAAATCTAAGAGGATAATGAACAACATTCATGTTGACCAAAAGTTCATAGGAATCATCCTTCTTGGGCAAAAGTTTGATGCAAGTTGGGTAACTTTCAAGCCCCCAAATTCACATACCTCAGATGACCTGTAACTTGTCAAAGTCATAACTTGGGTTATACAAATCCTATCAAGGACTTCTAGTACTCAAATTAAAGCTAAGAGCATGCTCTACAACATTCATATTGGGGGTAAGATGAGATGACAATCACATCTTGAGCTATATTGCCTTGAAGATAGGGGTCAAACTAGGGGATTTTACACTGTCAAGCCTTAGAAGCCCTAGCTTGAAACTTCTCAAACTCTTCAATAATGATGAGTTAACCTTGGAATCATCCTTATAACATCTCAATGCATCAATCCATGATCACATGGCTCTTGGATTAGGTCTCAACTTTGTCCAAATCATCAGTTGACTTAGTCAAACCCTAATTGCATCAATCATGGCTGAGTCTTTTTAATCTTGCACAATGACCTATCTAGGCCTCATGATGGCTTTCAAGACATCTCATGAGCTCTCTCAAGGCTTCAATTCCACATTCCTGGCTTCAGAATCATCTGAGGAGCTCCCCCAACTCTCAAGTTAGGAGGTACACACCCTTGGTTTCAACCACTCTCTCTGAGGATCTTTTGACTTCTCTGACAAGGATATCAACCCTTGAACACTTGAATAAGCTTCTTAGCTAGCTTCATAGTCTTGTGTAGCTCTTAATTGATACTCGTACCTCTTGCTCTCCTGCATACATGTCAATGAAATGCAAATGATAATGCTGATGTGAATGAAATGAAACATAAGCTAGGTAAAGAAATGTTGGGCAAATTTTGGGGTGCAACAATTGGATACACGAATTTGGGCTTCAAACACATTGCAAAGGCCCATGAAACTCTTCTATATATTCATTAGAGTGAGTTCAGATCAATTTTGAGTAACATTTCGCGCCAGAGCAAGAAAGAGCAAGAAAATTTTCTCAACTGCAACTTGAAATCGGATTCTGAGTTTGGAGCCAATTCAAGCCAAATTGAGGTGTGCAATCTCTTCCTTGTGGATCATTGAAGCTATCTGGAGCATTTGGAAGCAAGCCACGAGCTCTAAGGACCTCTGTTTCAAGATCTATACCAGGTTTTCATTTCTCAAAATTCAACATGATTTAGCATGAGATGATTAGGTTTAGACTTGTGGTTCGGATCTACACATGACATAGATCGTTTTAGGCTTGATTTGAACTCAATTGGTGATGATTGAAGATGACATAGCTGACCTGTTTGGACTTGAATCTCTTTATTCATGAGGTGTTAATGTTAGATGTTTAGATCAGATTGATGTACGCAACGAGATGAAGAGATCTATACCATTAGTTTTGAGTTTAGTGAAGGTTGTTGAGGATGCTATTCCTGAACTTTGCTTCGTGTTTGATTATATGTTGAGAATTATATGATTTTGAGTGGAGATTTGGAATGTACATGAAAAACTGAGTTGATTTGGTATTTTGTTTGTCATTTTTGGTTGCCTGAAACTGGACTCTCGCCGGAGAAGACGACCGGAGTCTTCTCCGGCCACCACGCACCACCGCCCTGTGTCTCCACTCAGATGACCTGAAAAGTGAGGAAGATGATGTGAGAGCCCTTAGATATTGCCTTGACCTTTGACTGCAGCCACGATCCAACGCATGTGATTTAAAGTTGATTTGGAATTTCTGATGGCAAAACGCTGTGTATCATTTAATTGCGTGGCATCACCAGCGCGCTTGGATTCCTTGACTTGTTGACTGATCCAATGGCTTTTGTTTTATCTCAGCTTTAATTCAATTTTTATTTTATTTTGCTTTATTTTAATTGTTTATTGATTCCAAAAATCATATTAATTCCAATTTTGATCAGAAAATTATTTTAAAAATATCCTCATGATCCTTATGGAATTTGTAATTTTCTGGGATTAAAAAAAATACAATTTCATGCATTTTTCAATTTAATGTGATTTTTCTTATTTTTGTTATTTCTTTTAATTTGGCATAATTGACAATGTGTTTTGTGAAATTTAATTCTCCCAATTGGTTTAGAGTTTGACTTTGATTTTTTAATATGTATTAGGGTAGACATTAATGTTCCCTTAGAATTTTTCTTGGATTTTTAGAACAATATTAGGATCTGTTTTAGGGATTGAGATTAGGACCCTCCCAAATTTGTGGATTCCCTTGACCTATCTCAATGTAGAAATTGTTTAGATGACATAGAAGTTGATTTAGGCTTCAACATTTTTACATTAGGTTGTTCAAACATTCATGTTCCCCTAGGAATTTTATTAGATTTTTGTAACTTGATTTTCTATTTTAGTTGTATTTTGCAAGTGGTTTGTGTTTATGAATTCCTCTCTTGAGTGCTTTGGTTTGTTTGGCTTGGTTGGCTGCCTTAAAGTTGGTTTGAGCTTGGATTCTTTTTGGTGGAGCTTCTGGATTCATTGAAGATGCTTGGGATTGAGGATTGGAGCTTGGAGTTGAAGGCTTTTCCTCTTGTGGAGTTTTTTGTTTTTTAGGAGTTTAGAGAATTAGGGTTTTAGGAAGTGCCTTAGACCTAGTTTTGATTCTTTCTTCAAACATGGAGTGCATTATTTGCCTCCATTCTATCCAATGATACAAAGTCCTTCTTGGGAAGCTCCATCTCTCCTTAGGAGGGATGAGTGGTATGCCCAAGTGAGTAGAACTTTGAGGATACCTTTCATTTGCAATGTTGAGTTCTTAGTGATTTCCTTTGGTTGTCATTAAGTTTCTTAACATTATAATTTGATCTTGATGATTAATCCTCCTCTTGGAGTGTGCTCGTGGGAGCTTAAAGATTGATGAAGATTGAAGATAGAAGCTTGCTTGAAGATGAGGCCTTTGCTGTCAACTTTGCTGTCCATTCAACTTTGATGTTGCTGTTGCTGTTTGCTGTAAGAGTTTGGTACTGCTGTTTGGGCTGCCTCCTCAGTGTCTTTTGTTTTTCTCTGTATTGTCTTTTGCTTGTGTTGATTACCTCTAGGTTTGAGGTGGAGCTTGTCTCCTCTTGCCTATTGTTTTCTCTCTTGCCTCAATGGTATTGCTGCATTGCATGCATGTTTACTGTTTACTGTATTTGCTTGCTATCTTTTGCTGTTTATCCCCTAGGATCTCTGATTTCCTCTGTGCAAGAGGAAATTATGACAGACATTAGGTTTGTAAACCCTGCATGACAACATTAGGTGAGTTCCCCTTTCAACCATAGTTTTAGGGTCTTTCTCCTCTCATCTTAAAACACTTCAAAAACACAATAATAAGGATAACGCGTGCTGTACGCTACGAGCCTTAAGCTATTTGAGAAAAGGTTGCTGGAGGGTCACTCTTCAGTAATCTGACTGCTTAGTATGGTACCCTTAGGGTGACATGCGATGTAGTCACTCTCAGATCACAAGTCTTTAGTGCAGTACAAGTTACAAACAGACTAAAAAAACATTTCTTTCGTAAAAAACTCAAACAAACATTCAAACTCTGCTTTCGTCCACTTGTACCTTTAATCAGGAAACCCTTTTCAGAAGGAGATAAAAAACTGTCAGACAAACTTGTGTCCTCCGTAGCCCGAGCTACGTTTGCTCTGATCTTTCATGCCGTATGAAGGTACGTAGGCATAGGATGCGATATCCTAGCGAGCAACCTTCCCCTCCTTTCCCGTAGGTAGGCGAACTACGTTGACTCTGATTTCTCGTTCTAGACGGGAATACGTAGGCATAAAGTGCGATACTTTGCCGAGTCATTTTCTTTTCTTTTTAACCCAGACCTATAGAGTAGATAGAATAACACACCCTTAGATAGAAAACAAGCGTGGATCCCGTCGTGTACGACGGACGTGAGGGGTGCTAATACCTTCCCCTTGCGTAACCGACTTCTGAATCCAGGATTTGGTTGCGATGACCATTCCTTTCCCTCTGTGCATTAGGTTTACTCTGAGCGTTTCCTTTCCCTCTTGTGGGATAAATAACACGCGGTGGCGACTCTTCTATCATTGCCGGCGCTGATTTTCGCAGTAGCGACAGCTGGCGACTCTGCTGGGGACTCCAACGGTTCCCTATGCGAGTCAATCCTAGCGCTTGTTTTCCCGTCTGGGGTTTTGTATTTACCTTTCTGCCTTTACTTTCAGTATTATATTATTGTTGTTGTGTTGGGAAGAGGGTTAGATTAAGAGATAAGCCGGACCTGGGCTTGAGTTTGCACATAGACTTAGAAGTAGAGAGTAGTGGTTAGCCTGCTTGCTTAGCTCGCACCAGCTAGCCGCGAAATCTACGCTCGGACGAGATTCTCTTTGATGCTTCTTACCTGGCCCTTAGGGCTCGACAAGTTGTCTGACCCGAGGATTGTCGACTCTGGGGACCTATCAATTGGGATTCAGCTAAGTGAGGCCGCTTCAAGGGATGATGATGCCACACCTTCTGGGTATCGTGTCACCACTCTTGAAAGTCTGTGACGTTGAACCCGCATAGGATGTCGTACCTCGTCTGCGAGTTAAGTACATACTTATGAGGGGTAGGTAGGTCTGTTTGCAGGACACCTTTGACCTCAGAGTACCTGGTTTATCTCTGTCAGGGAGATGTGGTTACAGGGTTCTTTTGAGTGGTTGGTTTGGTTTGAGGAGAAGATTTGGTGGTTCTCAGGCTTCAGTACAGAGCAGCACAGTTCATCAGCATTGGACTTGATCTCCTGTTTGCATATGCATGTGCATTTTCATGTTTGCATTTCATTAACGTGTATTTATGTTGCAGGTGTGATCATTACCCTCTAATTCTAGTGTATTTTTTGGCCAGACATGGAGTCCACGAAGAGGACAGTTGCTTACCGGTTGCACTCGCCAGATATCAGTTCCTTGCTGGGATTAGTTGCTCTAGCAGATGAGAGAGTGAGGGCTGAGTTCAGAGTATCTTATGGGAGATTGCTTAGTTTGTTGTACAGACCTTCAGCATTTGAGACGACTGGGGTGTATACTTTGATGCAGTTTTATGAGCCTCAGTTGAGATGCTTCTTGTTCCCCGATTATATTCTGGCACCCACTTTGGAGGAGTATTCTGCTACGTTAGGAGTTCCTGTGTTAGACCAGATGCCCTTTATACATGTTGATACTGAGCCTGAGTTGGCTACACTTGCTGAGATTGTCAGTTTGGACGCTTATGAGTTCCCTGGAGGTTTGGTCAAGCTGAATGGAGCTTATGGTTTTCACCTGTCTGTCCTGGTTGAGAAGGCTACACAGTGCGCGAAGAGCGGATGTTGGGTTGCCTTCAGTGCCATTCTAGTTGTCTGCATCTATGGGATTGTCTTGTTTCCCAATGTACTGATTTTGTTGACTCACATGCCTTCAGGGCCTTTTGTTGATACTGTTGATACTTTGGATTGGTCTTCCCGGTTGATGGGGATGTTTGCTGAGAACATCATTTGGTTTGATTGGAGTATGCTTGGCACTGATATTATATATAGTTGCAGTGGCTTTCCGAATGTCCCTTTGATTGGACGGAAAGGCTGTATCAACTATAAACCTTCTCTGCTGGTGAGACAGTTTGGTTATGCCTTGAGAGATGCTCCTATTGAGGTTTAGATACAGGAATCTCTGTATCTCACGGGCTTATTAGACGAGGCTGTTTTGATCAGGTTGAGACATGCATGGGCTAACATCCATAGGAGAGGGAAAGCTTTGCTTGTTAAGAGCAATAGCAAAGCTTATGATCCTTATTTGGCTTGGATCCACAAAAGAGATAGGATTTCCTTGATACCATATCCTGCTGTAGAACCTCTGTATTTTCCAGTGATTGAGGTACCTACTTCGGTAGAGATTGAGAGGTATAACAAATTGTTGGCTGAAAATGAAGAATTGAAGAAAGCCAATGACGAGTTAGAGAAAGAGATCTTCCGGTTGCGTCATGAGAAGAATGAAGCTACCTTCACTATGAAGGAACAGACGGAGTTGATTAATAGGTTGGGTTCAGAGTTGACTGAGGAAACCAACAAGAGGGAAAAAGTGGGAGTAGCCTTGAACGGTGTTAGCAAGGTGCTTGCTTCCAAGAAGGAACTTTTAAACAAAGCTTATTCCTGACTCGGCAAGTGGGAAACATTGTGGAATACCACGCTTACCAAGCGGAAGGAGCGTGAAGATGAGTTGAAGCTGCAGATTGCCACGCTAGAGGCGCAAATTAGAGCCCAGGATGCGAAGATTGCTGAAGAGACATCACTTAGGAGCGCTGTTGAGCTTAGAGTAAATGACCTTGGCAAGGAGCTGAGAGGTTGTGAATTGAAGGCCGGCTCCAAGAGATGCAGACTCGACGAGTGTTTTGGCGAAGGAACCTGCAAGGACGACGCCAAAAAGCTGAGGTCCACTGCTGAGCGACATGCATTACTGATACAAGTGCTAATCTTCAGACTAGGTCATTCAGAGACGTTGAGGATATTGGAAGATGTCAGAGTGCGCCATTTGGCCTGATTTATATTTGCTTTGCTTTTGTTATATGTACTTGTATTTTGACCATCGCCAGGCTTGTTGGCCGAGGTCTTTTCAGTTGTATTCAGTTATATCTTTGTACTTTGCCTCTTGGCATTTGTCTATGTATGAGGATTTTCTGATTCCTTGCTCGCTTGACTGGGACTCCATTGTCGTGATGTCCTTCTCTCTGAAACTAGAATCGGGGGGGGGGGGGGAATATAACCTGTAGCATATTTACACATTTGCATTTGCATACTCATATTGCATGACCGGTTTTTTGAATCTGTATCTTATTTCCTGCATCTCACAGGTTTCAGGATTGACAACCCGAGAACACATCGTTATTCTACCAGGAACAACTGCAAGATAATCATGGATCAAGTTCAAGTCGAGATGCAGGAAATTCGTGAGAAGTTGACACTTTTCATGCAAGCAATGAAAACTGTGGTCAAGGGCCAGGAGAATCTCCAGACTCTGGTGCAACCGCTGCTGGTGCGGGCAAATGGAAATACTGATTATCACTCTGTTGGAACTCCTCATAGAGAAGACGGGATACCTACAGTGGTCGTTCCCACAAGTGGTGGAGTTGGTGCCGGTGATGGCAATGGTAATGGAAATACTGGTGCTGGTGCTGGTAATGGTAACACTGTTAATGGTAACATTGGTACTAGAAACGCTGGAAATGGTGATGGGAATGTTGTTAACAATACAGGCAATGCTGGAGATGCTGATCAAGGGTTAGGTGATAACACTGGTTTTGGGAACAACAATCAAGGCTTTGGCTACGATGGCTATGGTAATAACAATCAAGGGTATGGAAACGATGATGTTGGCTTTGGTAACATGAACAACAATGGTGCTGGGATGGTGCCTTTCAACACTAGGTATGGACTAGGTAGGGTCAACCAAGAATTCGGTAACAGAGGACGGGGTCCTATTTTCAATCAACAGAGATATGGCCGTAACGCTGGTTACGAGGGATATGGCAATGAGAATCTGAACTGGGGCGAGGATTGTCAGGAAGATGCCTTCTCCGGGCAAGGCGTGGGATTTGAAAGGCCTAATGATAATGATACGAGGTTCAAAATGCTGGAAGAGCAGATCAAAGGCATAGCCAATCAGAATTTTGCTGGGTTAGATATGACCACCATGGGACTAGTGCCTGGGCTGAGGGTGCCTTTGAAATTCAAAGCTCCAAGATTTGACAAGTATAAGGGGGATACATGCCCTAGAGTTCATGTACGTTCTTATTACAGAAGAATGTCTGCATACTCTGACGACGAGAAGATGCTTATGCATTTCTTTCAAGACAGTTTATTGGGGCCATCGCTGGAATGGTATATGGGGCTGGAGCCCACCCAAATTAGAAGCTGGAAAGAATTGGCTGATACTTTTGTTAAACATTACCAGTATAATAGTGACTTGGCGCCAAACAGGGTTCAGCTACAGAGTTTGTCTCAGAAGAATGGTGAGGGCTTCAAGGAGTACGCGCAGCGTTGGCGTGATATTGCGGCTAGGGTGCATCCCCCTTTGGTTGAAAGAGAGTTGATTGATATGTTTATTGGAACATTCTCTGGAATGTATTACGACAAATTGCTCAATGTCTAGATGGGTAGTTTCTCCGACATGATTCTCATGGGAGAACAGATTGAAAACGGAATTAAGGTTGGGAAGATTCAGGCAGGTGAATCCACCTTAGCTGGAGGTGCAAGGAAAGCCTTTGGTGGAAGGAGACAAGGCGACGCCAGTGCGGTATATGGTGGTCGAGGTCGTGGAAGAGGTAGGAATCAGTATCAGCCACAGCAAGTTGCTAGTGTTACTATCCCGATACCTCAGCAAAAACCACAACAGCAACAACAGCAACGACAACAACAGCCACAGCAATAGAGAATGCACCCTACTTAGCGTAGAATTCAAGAGGGTAGGCCGAAGAGAGTATTTGAAGCACCTCCTTCAACTTATGCTGAACTGCTTCAAACGCTGTTGGGTTTGAATTTGGTTGAAAAGAGAACAATGGCCCCGTTGACGGGCACTCCTCCATTTGGTTTTGACGCTGGTAAACATTGTGATTTTCATTTCGGGGCGCCCGAACATGATATTGAAGGTTGCCATGCTTTCAAACATAAGGTTCAAGATTTGCTTGATAGTAAGGCCATTAATTTTGGTCAGGATGGCCCCAATATTGTACAACAACCCATGCCGAATCATGGAGCAAATGCTATCATAACGGAAGAGAATTTGAATTTGGTTATGGATGTGAATGAATTGAAGACACCGTTGAGTTGTGTTAAAAGTAGACTGTTGAAAGGGGGAGTATTCGCTGGATGTGATGAATATTGTCTGGATTGCTAGACCCAACCAGAGGGTTGCTCGGATTTGAAAAGAGGTATCCAAGCCATGATAGATGAGGGGATTTTGCAATTTGATCGGACTGCTGTTGAGAAGCCTGTTGAGGCATTATTTGAAAAGCAGGATGAGATTGCAACTGTTATGATCCCAAGGAAGACTATTACGATATCAGCGCCCGCCAAGCGGCCGACTATCACAATAAAAAAAGCAGGACCTGTTCCTTTTGAAAGTACAAAAGTTGTTCCATGGACGTATGGGTTAGAAGCATATTGTAATGGAGAGAAGATTGAGGTGAATAGCCGGCCGGCAGAGGCAGTTGACAATGTTGTTGGAACGGGAGGCATGACCCATAGTGGAAGAATCTTCACCGCACCTGAAGTCGAAGCAGAGAGGATTGCTAAAGGCAAGGCCAAGGTGAATGAAAGTGGACCATCTCAGTTGAAAGAGAAAGACACATCGCTCAAGGACGTAGAAGAGTTCATGAGACTAATTCGCAAGAGCGATTATAAGATTGTTGAGCACTTACAACAGACACCCTCAAAAATCTCAATCCTATCTTTGTTGCTGTGTTCTGAGGCTCACCGAAATGCTTTATTGAAGATATTGGACACGTCATTTGTACCTCAGGAGGTTTCTGTCAACCAGCTAGAGGGGGTACTGGCGCATGTCAATGCTGGACATAGTTTGGGTTTCACTGATTTTGATCTAACACTCAGAGGCCGAGAGCATAATATGGCTTTGCACATATCGGTGGAATGCCGGGGCACCGTAATGTCGCACGTTCTTGTGGATACCGGATCATCTCTGAAAGTATTTCCTAAGAAGGCTATGATGAAGTTAGATATCTGGGGAATTATTTGCACGCCAAGTGGCTTGGTTGTGAGGGCGTTTGATGGAACGAGAAGGTCGGTGTTTGGATCGATAAGGTTGCCGTTGCAGGTCGGGCCGGAAATATTCGACACTGAATTTTATATCATGGATATTCATCCAGCCTATAGCTGTTTACTTGGGCGTCCATGGATACACTCTGCAGGGGCTGTGATGTCCACGCTGCATTAGAAGCTTAAGTTTGAAGCCGGTGGTGGCATCATTACTATTTGTGGGGAAGAGGACATCTTGGTTAGTCATCTATCATCATTCAAGTACGTTGAAGTGGATGGAGAAATCCATGAAACGCCTTGCCAAGTCTTTGAAGGGTTGCATATCGAAGACAAGTCCAGTGTTCCCAGCAAAGTGACAGAGGTTGTCGTGGCTTCGTACAAAGACGCTCAAGCTTTGGTCCAGACTGGTGAGACCAAGGGTTGGGGTCAAGTACTGGAAATTCCTGTCAAGATGGATAAGTTTGGACTAGGGTATCGCCCAACATCAGCATCTTCTTCACAGAAAGCACCCAAGTTCAAAGGACCGGTGGTGATTACTCCAAAAGGAGTCTGCTTTGAGACGATTAATTCTGTTCTGACTCGGAAGACGGAGATAGTGATTGCGACATGGACGCGTGGATCAAGCCTAGCGTGCCAGGACAAAGTCTCTACAACTGGTCCATCCGAGAAATTGTCCCAGTGACTACAAAACAGTAATGATTTGTTTTCTTGATTATTGTATAATCCTGTGTCCTACCCGGGGCATAGTGATTTTGTTTTAGGGCCACCTGCTTATGTGTATGCACTGTTTAATCATTGAATAAAAGCGTTTTTCTCATACAAATTTTGTGCTCCCTATTTTTCCTGTTTTTATTTTAACAATAAATGGAAATGTGGTTATGAGCTTTGTTTGCGCTCATTTGAAGCATTTAACCATTTCCTTTGCAGGATTCATATTTCAGATGACACCGAACACGAACTTCCTATGACTCGCTTTGACTTCGAGCACCTGGTATTTCAAGCTGAGGAAGAGATTGTTGAGGATAGCGACTTGCCAAAAGAGCTGACTCGACTGTTGAAACAGGAAGAAAGAATCATTCTGCCTCATCAGGAAGAAATTGAGATTATCAACGTGGGATCTGAGGGAGTTGTCAGGAACATCTGGATAGGGGTTGCGCTGCAAAGCAACATCAAGCAAGGTCAGATTGAGATGTTGCAAGAGTACAGTGATATCTTTGCTTGGTCGTACGAGGATATGCCAGGATTGGATACTGACATGGTTGTTCATCGTCTACCATTGCGAGAAGAATGTCCGCCTGTTAAGCAGAAACTTAGAAGAACCAGACCAGATATGTCTGTGAAGATTAAGGAGGAAGTTCAGAAACAGTGGGATGCTGGTTTCCTTGCTGTTACAACTTATCCCTCATGGGTCTATAATATAGTACCGGTACCAAAGAAAGATGGTAAGGTACGGATGTGCTTAGACTATCGTGATTTGAATAGGGCGAGCCCAAAGGACGACTTTCCGCTTCCTCATATCGATGTGCTGGTCGATAACACTGCTCAATTCTCCGTATTCTCCTTCATGGATGCCTTCTTGGGCTATAATCAGATAAAAATGGCGCCAGAAGACATGGAGAAAACAACCTTCATTACCCCATGGGGAACATTTTGCTACAAAGTGATGCGCTTTGGTTTGAAGAATGCTGGGGCAACATATCAACGTGCTATGACGACGCTCTTTCATGACATGATGCATAAAGAGATCGAGGTTTATGTTGATGATATGATTGCCAAATCCCAGACGGAGGAAGAACATTTGGTTAATCTGCTGAAATTTTTCAAGAGGCTTAGGAAATTCAGGCTGAGGCTGAATCCTAACAAGTGCACCTTCGGGGTGAGATCCGGTAAACTATTGGGGTTTATTGTGAGCGAAAAAGAAATTGAGGTTGATCCTGCTAAGATAAAAGCAATACAAGAAATGCCAACGCCTAAAACAGAAAAAGAAGTGTGTGGTTTTTTAGGGAGGTTGAACTACATTGCTCGGTTCATATCTCACCTAACCGCTACATGCGAGCCATTATTCAAATTGTTGAAAAAGAATCAGGCTGTGACCTGGAATGAAGATTGTCAAAGGGCGTTTGAAAAAGTAAAAGAATATTTGCAGGAACCTCCAATATTGATACCCCCAGTAGCCGGGAGACCATTGATTATGTATTTGACGGTTCTTGAGGAAAGTATGGGTTGTATTCTCGGTCAACATGACGAGACTGGACATAAAGAGCATGCGATTTACTACTTGAGTAAAAAGTTCACGGATTATGAATCCCGTTACTCAATGCTCGAAAAGACGTGTTGTGCGTTATCCTGGGCTGCCAAACGTTTGAGACAGTACATGTTAAACCATACAACCATGCCAATTTCAAAGATGGATCCGATCAAATACGTATTTGAAAAGCAAGCACTCTCCGGGAGGATTGCTCGATGGCAGATGGTGCTGACAGAATATGATATTTAATATGTTTCTCAAAAGGCTATCAAAGGTAGTGTTCTGTCAGAGTACCTAGCGGAGCAGCCGATTGAAGATTACCAACCAATGAGGTTTGATTTTCCTGACGAGGATATCATGTACTTGAAAATGAAAGATTGTGATGAGCCATTGCCGGATGAAGGTCCAGAGTCGGGTTCCAAATGGCAGTTGATATTTGATGGCGCTGTTAATTCTTGTGGTAGTGGAATAGGGGCAATTATCACTACTCCTCAAGGGACGCACATTCCCTTTACTGCCAGATTGACATTTCCAGTTACCAATAATGAGGCTGAATATGAGGCGTGCATCATGGGTCTTGAGGAGGCTATTGATTTAAGAATTAAATATCTTGATGTATACGGGGACTCTGCTCTAGTGGTCAACCAGATTAAAGGAGAATGGGAGACGCGACAGCCCAATCTGATACCCTATATGAATTATGCAAGGAGATTGTTGCCTTTCTTTGACAAAGTAGAATTGCATCATGTGCCACGAGCAGAAAATCAGATGGCCGACGCTCTTGCGACATTGTCTTCAATGTATAAAGTAAACTTCTGGAATGAAGCTCCCAGGATTGTTATCTCTCCCCTTGATAGGCCCGCCTTCATCTTCGCCATTGAGGAAGCATCCGATGGAAAATCATGGTATTTCGATATCCAGCATTTCCTGAAGACCAAAGAGTATCCAGCTGGGGAATCCAGGCGAGATCGGAAGACTCTTAGGAGATTGGCTGGCAATTTTTATTTGAATCCGGATGGCGTCATGTACAAGAGAAACCACGACTTGGTGTTGTTGAGATGTGTGGACGAGAAAGAGGCTAAGTTGCTCATGGAAGAGATCCATGAAGGTACATTTGGTACGCATGCTGGTGGACATGCAATGACGAGAAAATTGTTGCGGGCAGGTTACTATTGGCTAACGATGGAAACAGATTGTTTCAAGTTTGCGAAGCGGTGCCATAAATGTCAAATTTATGCGGACAAAATTCATGTGCCTCCGAGCCCTCTGAATGTTAAGTCATCACCGTGGCCTTTCTCGATGTGGGGCATTGATATGATCGGCAAGATTGAGCCCACGGCATCAAACGGACACCGGTTCATTTTGGTAGCTATTGATTACTTCACCAAATGGGTTGAAGCAGCGTCATATACTAATGTCACCAAACAAGTGGTAGCCAGATTTATCAAAAGAGATATTATCTGCAGATATGGAATCCCGGAGAGGATTATCACCGACAACGGTTCAAACTTGAATAACAAGATGATGAAGGAATTGTCTCAGAATTTCAAGATCGAGCATCACAACTCTTCTCCTTATCGGCCCAAGATGAATGGCGTTGTTGAAGCGACCAATAAAAACATAAAGAAGATTGTTCAGAAGATGGTTGTGACCTACAAGGACTGGCATGGGATGTTGCCTTTTGCTTTGCACGGTTATCGTACGACGGTACGCACATCAACCGGGGCAACCCCTTTCTCATTGGTATATGGCATGGAGGCAGTGTTACCATTGGAGGTTGAGATTCCTTCTTTGAGGGTTTTACGCGATGTCCAACTTGATGAGGCAGAATGGGTAAAAGATAGACTGAACCAGCTCAGTTTAATGGATGAGAAGAGACTGGCTTCTCTCGCATATGGTCGGTTGTATCAGAGCCGGATGAAGAAAGCTTATGATAAGAAGGTATGCCCTCGAAGCTTTCAGACGGGCGATCTTGTGCTGAAAAAGATTCTCCCACCATAATCAGATCACAGGGGCAAATGGACTCCCAACTACGAGGGTCCATATGTCGTCAGAAAGGTTTTCTCTAGAGGAGCCTTGTTGTTATCCAACATGGATGGTGAGGACTTTACGTCTCCTGTGAATTCGGACGCAGTTAAAAAATACTTTGCTTAAAGTGACCCGCTGGACAGAAAAAAGAGAGTCCAGGCAAAAATGGGGCATCCCGGTGAACCATAAAAAAGGAATAAAAGGTTCGGGCAAAAGTTAGGGATAAAATTGAAAAAATGTACACCCGCGAAGTTGAAAATATGAAAAGGGCAACTTCGGCAAAAAAGGGTATCCCGGTGAATTGAAAACCCGCAAAGGGCGATTCACGCAAAAGTTAGGGGTTGAAAAAGCAAATGACTGCGGTCCGAGTTTGATACTGTGTTGCTTAGTGGTTTGGGAGTACCTGAGGGTCTTTCATCCGAAACAATCTCTTCCGAAGATCGAGTACCGGGAAAGCGCCAGAGTCAGGCGAGTCATAGGAGAATCAACTCATGGTGTTCGTCTGTACCACATTACCGACATGTATATCAAATTTGTTTTGTATCTTCCTTTGTGCTTCTGATGCATATGTTGTATTTTGCTTGTGCGTAATTTCCTCTTTTCAGGAGTTACGTCCAGTGTACAAAGCTTTGCCTATTTACAGGCCCATTCAATAAAGCATGTTATTCAGTACTTGATGCTTGTTCTTTACTGTTTTGTTTGTGAAAAACGCCGATGTTTTTGATGAACTTGCACTTGCATAAACTTGCTGGCCCTTGCCAATAATTGCTAAAACTTCGAATTGACTGAATAAACGTCACAAACATTAACTCGGATAGATTTTGTTGTGTAGATTTGTTTTGTCTCATTTGTGTTTTGCAGGGTCCTTACCTTTGAAGCAAACGGCCAGGAATTGCATTCCCCCAGCCAAAGTCTCTTGACGAAGGGTCTGACTTCAGTTGATGTCGTTCCTTAGCAAGTCGTATCTTATCCCCAGAGAGTGGAGACGGCGCTTATTCCTACCTGATGTGGAATTGTCCTCCCCGAGAGAGTATCGCCAGGAATGTCGCTTGAGGAGTATCCTCATGGAAGTGGTCCATAGGATATCCCCAGCAAATCAAAATCAATATCCCCTGCAGAGGACGCCTCCCCAGAGGATGGTTATTCCCTTCCCTGTAGGTCGTCGTTCTTTCGGAGAGTTATCCTCAATAGAGTTTGTAGCTTCGAGTTTGTAGACTGTGTCCCGACAGTGTTTTTCTTCCCCCAGAAGGGTCGCATCTTTCCCCAGCAGGGCTTGTGTTTTCTTCCCAAATGTCTGATCTCTCCCCAGCAGAGTTGGTTGTTGTTTCTGGCATTTATTCTGCCGGAATATTTTGTGATACCCGTTCATTCTCAGCGGAGTTGGTTGTTCTCAGACATTTCATACCAAAGTGTTTCTCAGCAGCTTGAGCCTGCATTAATATTTGCATATATCATCATATTCGCATCTACCCAAACGCGTAGCATTTCCATGTTGAATGGAGCATTACGCCATTGTAAAACATACGCATTTTGAAACATAAGCCAGGTTGGTTAACCTTTTGTTTTCAAGTGTTGTTTTCCCTACAGGTGGAGGGAGCTCTTGCTCAGATTATTTACCAGATAAGCAAGGTCTCGGCGGGAGACATGTAATGATAATGTTCGTTTTGTCATTATTCCCCACAGAGTTGCTTGGTTAAGTTTCTCTTACCCCTCCAGCGGAGTATTTTCTTCAAAATTGTTGCTATGACAGTATCAAAAGATTCCGTGAATCATTTTTTTTGGAAGTTGCCACCTATGTCGAAGTAGGTGTCTGGAAGTTTGGGTTCAGAAAATCCCCAGTAGAGTCCTTCTCAAATTTGCTGCCATGTCCGCGCTAAAAGTTTGAAGATCGGACCAGTATTTTGTTACCTATTTGATTGATGGAGTTAGCTACTGCAAAGATAGGCAGAGAAGCTATATTCAGAGTTATTTCCCGTAGTGATAACAAAGTTATTTTCCTGTATTTGGCAGAGTTATTTTCCTGTATTGTTGGACAGAGTTATTTGCCTGTAGTGGTGACGGAGTTATTTTCCCGTAGTGATGGCGGAGTTATTTCCCGTAGTGATGACGGAGTTATTTTCCTGTATTTGGCAGAGTTATTTTCCTGTATCGTTGGCAGAGTTATTTCCCGTAGTGGTGACGGAGTTAGTCCCTATGTTGTTGGCAGAGTTGTTTCCCCAGTAAAAGCGTCAGAAAAGATGGTTACCTATAATGGACAGAGATCGCGCCTGTGTTGATAGAGATTGTTACCTGTGATTAACAGTGATTCGCGCCTGTGTTGACAGAGATTATTACCTGTGATTGACAGTGATTCGCGCCTGTGTTGACAGAGATTGTTACCTGTGATTGACAGCGATTTGCACCTGTGTTGACCGTGATTGTTACCCGTGTGGACGGAGTTATTATCCGTAATCGATGGATTATCCTCAATGGAGTTGTTACCTGTGACTGATAGAGATCGTTATTCCCATGTTGATGGAGTCCTTCCTCGTGTTGACGAAGTTTAGTCCCGTTGTGGACGGGATTGTTTCTCGTAAAGTTAACTCGATGCTTGTGGCGTCACACAGGGAGTTAATGTTGAAATCAAAAGTTTTATTAGAAGATTGATCAGTTGTTGCCGTAACAACTGGGTTCAGCAGAACGGATGTTGTTCACCAAGCAGTTTTTGCAGTTCGTGTCTGCAGTTGGCAAATTTTCGGGTTTCTTGGTATTCAACCGTCTTTTACCTCGATTGTTGGAAGGTTGTTCGCTCTTCACCCAGTCGGGTCCAAGCCGTTTGAATAGGGGCAGCTGTTGCACCCCAAAATTTGCTCAACATCTTTTACCTGGTTTATGTTTCATTGCATTATCATTTGCACAGTTCTATCATTTGCATATCATGGCATATCATTCATCCAACAGGAGATCAAGTGTAATTATTATCAAGAGAAGCCTAGCAAGAAATCTTATCCAAGCTTGAGAGGTCATCCAAGTCATCAAGAGGTGGTGAGAGTTCTTGATCAATTGAAGTCCACCAGTGAGATGTGAAACTTGGATTGTGAATAAAAGATGTGTATAGAGCTCATGGAGTGCCTAGAGGGCCATGTTGGAGATCAACCAAGTCATTGATTCAAGTGCAAGAGCCACAGTTGAAGTGCAGACAATTAGGGTTTCATCTGGATCAACCCTAGGTCAATTATGCAATTGAAAAGCATTTAAGCCTACTTTGAGGTCATGGAATTCATGGAATGATGTGATAAGACATTTGTGGTGTTGTTCCAAGATCAAATCAAGAAGAATCAAGAATGTGGGAAGTTGCTAAATTAGGGTTTCAGTGCAAATTACCCTATTTAGTGCCTAACTTCAAGGCCACCTAAGTCAATATACAAGTTTCAAATGGATATTTTGCCAACATGAAAATTGTAGAGCATCTCAATACCTTTAATTTGAGTATTAAAAGTCCTCCATTGGATTTGTAGAACTCAAGTTATGGTCCAGACAAGTTACAGGTCACCAGATGAATGTGAAATTTATCTGTGAAAGTCACTTGACGTCCAAGCAACTTTTAACCTAGAAAGAGGTTTCACATGAACTTTTGGGTAACATGAAAGTTGTTCCTCATGATCTTAGATTTCTAAATTGTACTAGAAGTCATCCATCTGCTTTGTAGAACTCAAGTTATGAGGTTTATAAGTCAGGGGTATTTTGGGAAAGTGAGATTATAGGTCATTTTCAAGCATAGGCCAAAATCTTTAACTTGCAAGCTTCAAATGGAAAATTGCTCAACATGAAAGTTGCTTGGAATGATGTTTTGAGTGCAACCAAGTGGTCATGAGAGGTTGTTTTGGCTCATATCAAAAAGACATTTGAAATGGCTTGAAAATGAAGAATTTTCAAATATGAAAAGGAGGGAAAATGGGATTTTGTGTTACAAAACCAAAAACAAGCAAGTAAGTGCATTTTTTGATTGGAAATTGCATTCTAAGATCATTGGCAATACCAGAATTTGGAGTTTAGTTCAACTTTTGAGAGATAGCATATGGTTACTTCACTTGTAAGTTACATATGCAAAATCAAGGTACAAGGCAATTCAGGCCAATTCCTCCATCCAAACTCATTCTAAATGACATGTGCAAGGTGTTAGAACTTTCTAGAATCACTGCAAAGCTTGCAAAGCACGACTGGTGTATGAATTTGTAAGCAAAAAATCAGAAAATTGGATACACGGATTTGGGCTTCAAACACATTGCAAAGGCCCATGAAACTCTTCTATATATTCATTAGAGTGAGTTCAGATCAATTTTGAGTATCATTTCGCGCCAGAGCAAGAAAGAGCAAGAAAATTTTCTCAACTGCAACTTGAAATCGGATTCTGAGTTTGGAGCCAATTCAAGCCAAATTGAGGCGTGCAATCTCTTCCTTGTGGATCATTGAAGCTATCTGGAGCATTTGGAAGCAAGCCACGAGCTCTAAGGACCTCTGTTTCAAGATCTATACCAGGTTTGCATTTCTCAAAATTCAGCATGATTTAGCATGAGATGATTAGGTTTAGACTTGTGGTTAGGATCTACACATGACATAGATCGTTTTAGGCTTGATTTGAACTCAATTGGTGATGATTGAAGATGGCATAACTGATCTGTTTGGACTTGAATCTCTTTATTCATGAGGTGTTAATGTTAGATGTTTAGATCAGGTTGATGTATGCAACAAGATGAAGAGATCTATACCATTAGTTTTGAGTTTAGTGAAGGTTGTTGAGGATGCTATTTCTGAACTTTGCTTCGTGCTTGATTATATGTTGAGAATTATATGATTTTGAGTGGAGATTTGGAATGTACATGAAAAACTGAGTTGATTTGGTATTTTGTTTATCATTTTTGGTTGCCTGAAACTAGACTCTCACCGGAGAAGACGATCGGAGTCTTCTCCGGCCACCATGCACCACCGCCCTATGTCTCCACTCAGATGACCTGAAAAATGAGGAAGATGATGTGAGAGCCCTTAGATCTTGCCTTGACCTTTGACTGCAGCCACGATCCAACGCATGTGATTTAAAGTTGATTTGGAATTTCTGATGGCAAAATGCTGCATATCATTTAATTGCGTGGCATCACCGGCGCAATTGGATTCCTTGACTTGTTGATTGATCCAATGGCTTTTGTTTTATCTCAGCTTTAATTCAATTTTTATTTTATTTTGCTTTATTTTAATTGTTTGTTGATTCCAAAAATCATATTAATTCCAATTTTGATCAGAAAATTATTTTAAAAATATCCTCATGATCCTTATGGAATTTGTGATTTTCTGGGATTAACAAAATACAATTTCATGCATTTTTCAATTTAATGTGATTTTTCTTATTTTTCTTATTTCTTTTAATTTGGGATAATTGACAATCTGTTTTGTGAAATTTAATTCTCCCAATTGGTTTAGAGTTTGGCTTTGATTTTTTAATATGTATTAGGGTAGACATGTATGTTCCCTTAGAATTTTTTTTGGTTTTTTCGAACAATATTAGGATCTGTTTTAGGGATTGAGATTAGGACCCTCCCAAATTTGTGGATTCCCTTGACCTATCTCAATGTAGAAATTGTTTAGATGACTTAGAAGTTGATTTAGGCTTCAATATTTTTACATTAGGTTTTTAAATCATTCATGTTCCCCTAGGAATTTTATTAGATTTTTGTAACTTGATTTCCTATTTTAGTTGTATTTTGCAAGTGGTTTGTGTTTATGAATTCCTCTCTTGAGTGCTTTGGTTTGTTTGGCTTGGTTGGCTGCCTTAAAGTTGGTTTGAGCTTGGATTCTTTTTGGTGGAGCTTCTGGATTCATTGAAGATGCTTGGGATTGAGGATTGGAGCTTGGAGTTGAAGGCTTTTCCTCTTGTGGAGTTTTTTGTTTTTTTGTTTAGGAGCTTAGAGAATTAGGGTTTTAGGAAGTGCCTTAGACCTAGTTTTGATTCTTTCTTCAAACATGGAGTGCATTGTTTGCCTCCATTCTATCCAATGACACAAAGTCCTTCTTGGGAAGCTCCATCTCTCCTTAGGAGGGATGAGTGGTATGCCCAAGTGAGTAGAACTTTGAGGATACCTTTCATTTGCAATGTTGAGTTCTTAGTGATTTCCTTTGGTTGTCATTAAGTTTCTTAACATTATAATTTGATCTTGATGATTAATCCTCCTCTTGGAGTGTGCTCGTGGGATCTTGAAGATTGATGAAGATTGAAGATAGAAGCTTGCTTGAAGATGAGGCCTTTGCTGTCAACTTTGCTGTCCATTCAACTTAGATGTTGCTGTTGCTGTTTGCTGTAAGAGTTTGGTACTGCTGTTTGGGCTGCCTCCTCAGTGTCTTTTGTTTTTCTCTGTATTATCTTTTGCTTGTGTTGATTACCTCTAGGTTTGAGGTGGAGCTTGTCTCCTCTTGCCTATTGTTTTCTCTCTTGCCTCAATGGTATTGCTGCATTGCATGCATGTTTACTGTTTATTGTATTTGCTTGCTATCTTTTGCTGTTTATCCCCTAGGATCTCTGATTTCCTCTGTGCAAGAGGAAATTATGACAGACATTAGGTTTGTAAACCCTGCATGACAACATTAGGTGAGTTCCCCTTTCAACCATAGTTTTAGGGTCTTTCTCCTCTCATCTCAAAACACTTCAAAAACACAATAATAAGGATAACGCGTGTTGTACGCTACGAGCCTTAAACTATTTGAGAAAAGGTTGCTGGAGGGTCACTCTTCAGTAATCTGACTGCTTAGTATGGTACCCTTAGGGTGACATGCGACGTAGTCACTCTCAGATCACAAGTCTTTAGTGCAGTACAAGTTACAAACAGACTAAAAAAAAACATTTCTTTCATAAAAAACTCAAAGAAACATTCAAACTCTGCTTTCTTCCTCTTGGACCTTTAATTAGGAAACCCTTTTCAGAAAGAGATAAAAAACTGTCAGACAAACTTGTGTCCTCCGTAGCCCGAACTAAGTTTGCTCTGATCTTTCATGCCGTATGAAAGTACGTAGGCATAGGATGCGATATCCTAGCGAGCAACCTTCCTCTCCTTTCCCGTAGGTAGGCGAACTATGTTAACTCTGATTTCTCGTTCCAGACGGGAATACGTAGGCATAAAGTGTGATACTTTGCCGAGTCATTTTCTTTTCTTTTTAACCCAGACCTATAGAGTAGATAGAATAACACACCCTTAGATAGAAAACAAGCGTGGATCCCGTCGAGTACGACGGACGTGAGGGGTGTTAATACCTTCCCCTTGTGTAACCGACTCCCGAATCCAGGATTTGGTTGTGATGACCATTCCTTTCCCTCTGTGCGTTAGGTTTACTCTTAGCGTTTCCTTTCCCTCTTGTGGGATAAATAACGTGCGGTGGTGACTCTTCTGTCATAGCCGGCGCCGATTTTCGCAGTAGCGACACCATGGTCTGGATACCATACGGGCAAAAACAAGTCAACCATCCGTTGGAGATACATCTGAAAACACAGAGATAATAACCTGGCTTATGTTTCAAATGCATATGTTTGAATATGGCGTAATGCTCCATACGAAATGGAAATGCTACGCGTTTCTGAGAATGCTATGCATAATGCAGATGCACCGGGACCGAATCAACAAAATAAATGTTGAAGGGACAATAGCCACCCTACTGTGGAGGGATGCAACATGCCAATTACAATTGGACTTAAACTGGGGAAAACAAGCCTTAGATGGCCTTCTGAAAAAGAACCTTCCTGGATAATATTGCTCTGACGAAAACAAAAATTCACCCTGTTGGGGATTAACGCGAACTCTACTGGGGAAATTTCCCTAAACGGCTTACCAGAATACACCTCTTTTGGGGCTCGCACGACTCAGTTGAGGAGAACAAATCCACTCTACTGGGGAGATATCACAACATGCTAAATAATAACTCTACTCTGTCAGAGATCAAATCAAATCCTACTGGGAGAAAATTCCCTGAACGGCCTTCCAAGATACAACTCTCTTGGGGGAATAGACGACCCGACCGGGGAAAGACAACCAAGCGCTGGAGATAAGTCTAACCTACTGGGGAAATCAACGAATCTGTCGGGGATAACAATCAACCACTGAGATTAAATTTGCCTTACCGGGAAAAACAGCCCTGAACGGCCTCCTAGGACACCAAAGTCCTTCTAGAGTACGAAACACAATGCTGGGAACAATCCTGCTCTGCCTAAGATCAAAAATCTAACCTACCATGGATTACTCAGCTGGGGATAACCGAATAAGATTGGCTGGGAAATTATCCCACACTCTCTCTGCTGAGGATAACAATAACAATCCTCAGGGAGTAACTTCACTCTGCGGGGAAGAGAACCTTCTCCACTGACTCCGCTGGGGATTAGATAATAAGAGGAAACCTCTTCGACCCCTGCTTGGGGAATGAATCAACAAAATAAACCCCGAGGGGATATCAAATCATATGCTTAGACACTGTGGGGAATCAAAATCCTGAACTTGGTCCGCTGCTAGGAAAACAGTTCCAACCTGCTTGGTGGAAAGAAATCTAATCTCGACTTGCTGAGGAGTAAGTGCGTACCTACAACCTGCTGGGGATACGGACACATACCTGACCTGCACGAGGGATATCAATCTCGATGCTCTGGGAATGATTCTACCTTGTTGGAGAATTTCGTCTTGAACTGCCGAGGAACGAGTGTATACAAACAATCTGCTGGGGAGAAGTGTACACCCTCTACCTGCACATCCTTTTCTGGCAGAAACCAGCCTCTGCTGGAGATAAAACTGGGTCTCAACTACACACCTCTTTTGTATGGGAACGGTGATCCTACCGGGGATACACCTCTGGAAATCCGCCCCAAGGCTAACGACCCTGCAAATGATCAAACAACAAGATATCCTGCACAAAGGGAACTATCCCGGTCATCATCCGTGACATTGTTCAAATAAATCAAAGTTTTAATGATTATCGGCCAAAGCCTGCAAGTTTATGTATGCGCAGTTTTATCAAAACCATCGGACATTTTTCGCAAACAAAATAGTAAAGATTAAAGTAAGACGAACAAATTACTGAATAGTATATGTTTTATTGATAAATGGCCTGTAAATAGGAAGATTTTACAACAAATGCAACCCTTGAAAAGAGGAAGCTGCGCTAAAATTTACAGAAATGCACAAAAATATACAGAATGTCGACAATGTGGCACAAACAAACACCATGAGTTGATCCATTTATGACTCGCCTAACTTTGATGATTCCCCGATGCTTCATCCTCTGAAGAGATTGATTCAGATAAACGACCCTCAGGTCCTCCCTCAATCCACTATACTCTGAAGATCAATACGCAGACCACAATCAGTTGGTTTTCAAATCCCAAACTTTTGCCTAAATCGCCCTTTCGGGTTTTCGATTCACCGGGATACCCATTTTTGACAAAGTCGCCTTTTCAGGTTTTCAACTTTACGGGTTTACATCTTTTTATTTTTATATCCCTAATTTTTTCCCGAACCCATTCTTTTTATGGTTCGCCGGGATGCCCCATTTTTGCCTGGATATTATTTTTCATTCCAGCGGGTCTCTTCAAGCAAAGTATTTTTTAACTGCGCCTGCATTCACAGGGAATGTGAAATCTTCACCATCCATGGTTAATAACAGTAAGGCTCCTCCAAAGAAAACCTTCCGCACGACATATGGACCTTCATAGTTGGGAGTCCATTTGCCCCTATGGTCTGTTTGTGGAGGGAGAATCTTTTTCAATACTAACCCGTCCGTCTGAAAGCTTCGAGGGTGCACCTTCTTGTCAAAAGCTTTCTTCATCCAGCTCTGATATAACCAACCATATGCAATAGATGCTAGCCTTTTATTGTCCATCAGGATGAGGTGATTCAATCTATTTCTTATCCATTCTGCCTCATCAAGCTTGACGTTAACTAGGACTATCAAAGAAGGAATCTCGACTTCCAATGGTAGGACAACTTCCATACCATACACCAGCGAGAAAGGAGTTGCCCCAGTTGAGGTACGTACCGAAGTACGATATCCATGCAAAGCAAAGGGCAACATCTCATGCCAATCTTTATAGGTTACAACCATCTTCTGCACTATCTTCTTGATATCCTTGTTGGCCGCTTCAACAACACCGTTCATCTTCGGACGATAGGGAGATGAGTTGTGATGCTCAATTTTGAAAATCTAGCACAATTCCTTCATCATCTTGTTATTCAAATTCGAACCATTATCAGTAATGATTCTCTCAGGCACTCCCTAACGACAGATGATGTCCTTCTTGATAAGCCGGGCCACCACTTGCTTAGTGACATTAGCATAAGAAGTTGGTTCCACCCACTCGGTGAAGTAATCAATCGCTACCAGGATGAAGCGATGTCCATTAGATGTGGTGGGCTCAATCTTGCCAATCATGTTGATGTCCCACATGGAAAAGGGCCAAGGCGACGCCATGACATTCAACAGACTCGGCGGCACATGAATCTTGTCAGCATAAATTTGGCATTTATGGCACTTCTCTGTATACTTGAAGCAATATGACTCCATAGTCAACAAATAATACCCTGCTCGTAATAGCTTTCGAGACATGGCATGCCCACCAGCATGTGTACAAAGGCACCTTCATGGACCTCTTCCATAAGTAGACTCGCTTCTTTTTCGTCCACGCATCTTAAAAGTACCAAGTCATAATTCCTCCTGTAGAGTACACCATCTTGGTTCAGATAAAAGTTCCCAGCCAACCTCCTCAGAGTCTTATTATCCCGGGTCGACGCCCCTGGCAGATATTCTTGATTCTTGAGGAAATTCTAGATGTCATAATACCACGGTTTGCCATCAGAAGCTTCCTCAATGGCGAATACAAATGTCGGCCTATCAAGGCGAGAGATGACTATTCTTGGAGCATCATTCCAATAGTTCACCTTATACATCGAGGATAAAGTGGATAAGGCATCCGCCATTTGATTCTCTGCTCTAGGCACATGGTGGAACTCTATTTGGTCAAAGAAAGGTAACAATATCCTTGCATAGTTCATATAAGGTATCAGGTTAGGCTGTCGGGTCTCCCATTCTCCCTTGATCTGATTAACAACTAGCGTTGAATCGCCATACACATCTAGATTCTTGATCCTCAGATCAATGGCCTCTTCCAACCCCATAATGCACGCTTCGTATTCGGCTTCATTATTGGTGCAGGGAAATGTTAACTTGGCAGTGAAGGGGATATGAGAACCATGAGGTGTCGTGATAATTGCTCCAATTCCACTACCGTATGAGTTAACAGCACCGTCAAATATCATCTGCCATTAGAAACCCTTCTCTAGACCTTCATCGGGCAATGACTCATCGCAATCCTTCATTTTTAAGAACATGATGTCTTCATCGGGAAATTCAAACTTCATTGGTTGATAGTCATCAATTGGTTGTTCAGCAAGATATTCCGACAGAATACTCCCTTTGATAGCTTTCTGGGAGACGTACTGAATGTCGTATTCTGTCAGGACCATCTGCCACCTGGCAATCCTCCCCGAAAGTGCTTGTTTTTCAAAGACGTATTTAATCGGATCCATCTTTGAAATCAGCATGGTTGTATGATTTAGCATATACTGTCTCAGGCATTTGGCAGCCCATGCGAGTATGCAACACGTTTTTTCTAACATTGAGTACCTGGATTCACAATCTGTGAACTTTTTACTCAAATAGTATATTGCATGCTCGTTTCTTCCAGTCTCGTCATACTGACCGAGAACACAACCCATGCTATTCTCAAGAACCGTTAGATACATTATCAATGGTCTTCCAACTACTGGAGGTATCAGTATCGGAGGCTCCTGCAAATATTCTTTTATTTTATCAAATCCCCTTTGGCAATTTTCATTCCAGACAACCGCCTGATCTTTCTTTAACAATTTGAACATGGGTTTACACGTGACTGTGAGATGAGATATGAACCTAGCAATGTAGTTCAATCTACCAAAGAAACCACAAACCTCTTTCTCCGTTTTTGGCGCTGGCATATCTTGAATAGCTTTTATCTTTGCAGGATCAACCTCGATTCCTTTTTCAATGACAATGAAACCTAGCAACTTTCTTGACCTAACGCCAAAAGTGCACTTATTCAGATTCAACCTCAGCCTGAATTTCCTTAGCCTCTCGAACAGCTTCAAAAGGTTTACCAGATGTTCCTCCTTCGTTTGCGACTTTTCTATCATGTCATCAACATAGACCTCAATCTCATAATAAATCATATCATGGAACAAAGTGACCATTACCCGCTGATAGGTTGCCCCTGCGTTTTTCAACCAAAAGGCATTACCTTATAAAAGAAAGTCCCCCACGGTGTAATTAAAGTTGTTTTCTCCATATCCTCCGGTGCAATCTTAATCTGATTATACCCGGAAAAACCGTCCATTAAGGAAAATACTGAATACTACGCAGTATTATCAACCAATATGTCAATGTGGAAGAGTGGGAAATCATCTTTCGGGCTCGCTTTATTCAAGTATCTATAATCAACACACATATGTACCTTACCATCTTTCTTTGGTACAGGTACGATGTTAGCGACCCACGGAGGGTAAGTTGTCACGGTGAGAAATCCTGCGTCCAACTGCTTCTAGACTTCTTCTTTGATTTTTACCGCCATATCTGGTTTGGTCCTTCTGAGCTTCTGCTTAATAGGCGGACACTCTTCATGCAACGGCAAGAGGTGAACCACGATGTCCATGTCAAGATCGGGCATGTCTTTGTATGACCAAGCAAAGATATCAATATACTTTCGGAGCATTTCAACCAATCTCTGCTTTATATCACTCTGCAATACAGCCCCTATCCTGACATCTCTTCTGACCTCCTCGGTACCCAAGTTGACGATCTCAATTTCCTCCTGATGAGGCAGAATGATTTTCTCTTCTAGTTTCGAAAGCATGGCTAGCTCTTCTGGTAAGTCTTCATCTTCATCAATCTCTTCTTCGACTTGAAATATCGGACTATCAAAGTCAAAGCGAGTCATAGACGGCTCTGGAACGGTGTCATCTGCAATGTGAAACCTGCAATGATGATGATTTAATGCTTAAAATGATATGCAAACAAGCACAAACCACATCACCATTTTATTGTTAAAAATAAAACAGGAAAGACAAGAATCACAATATTTGAATGCAGAAAAACGCCCTTTGATTGATTGATAAAAAGATTGTTCAAACATAAATAATTAGGCCCTAAAGACAAATACCGCTATGCTCCAGGTAGAACATAGGGCTATACAATAATCAAAAAAACAAATCATTACTCTTCTGTCACCACTTGGATGATTTCTTCAACATACCAGTTGTTTAGGCTTTGACCAGGGATGCACGGCCGAATCCATGCATCCATGTCACAATCGCTGTCACCGTCTTCATCTGATATGGCATTAATCTGCTGAAAGATTACCCCACCGCTGGTAAACTGGACAGACCCCTTATAGCGGGGCGCACTCTGGGAGGAGGAAGATGGGTTGTATCCCAATCCGAATTTGTCTTGCTTGTTGGGAATGTTCAGCACTTGGCCCCAACCTTGTGATGCCCCAGCCTTCACCACTGCTTGGGCTTCCTTAAAGGATGACATGGCGACTTCAGGCGCTTTGCTCACGACTGGTATTTTATCCTTGATTTGTACAGTCTTGAAAGCCTGACATAACGTCTCTTGGATTTCACCATCAACCTCGACGTACTTGAATGAAGATAAATGACTAATCATTATATCTTCTTCCCCGCAAACAGTGACAACACTGCCACCCACCATGTACTTCAATTTTTGGTGCAGTGTGGACGTTACGGCGCCTGCCGAATGAATCCAAGGACGTCCCAACAGAAAACTGTAAGCTGGCTGAATATCCATGATATAAAACACAACATCAAACACCTTCGTACCGACCTGGATTGGCAAAGTCAACTCCCCAAACACGGACCTTCGAGTCCCATCAAAAGCTCGTATCACCAAGTCACTTGGCGTACACAGTATACCACGGGTATCTAACTTCATCAGTGCTTTCTTCAGTAGCACATTCAAGGATGACCCTGTATCAACAAGCACATGTGACAGAACGGCCCCTCGACACTCAATAGATATATGTAGCGCACAGTTATGATTCCTCCCCTTGGGCGTCAAGTCCAAATCAGTGAAACCCAACCCATTACCTACATTTACATGTGCCACCACTCCTTCGAGCTGATTAACAGATATCTCCTGTGGCACATAAGCTGTATTCAGGATTCTTAACAAAGCGTTCCTGTGCGCTTCCGAACACAATAACAAGGACAAAATGGATATCTTGGATGGAGTTTGCTGTAAGTGATCCATAATCTTGTAATCACTCTTTCTTATCAAGCGCATGAACTCCTCCGCCTCCTTCAACAAGGAACTCTTCTCACCAGCTTGAGAAGTCTCTTCAACCACTACTTTACCTTTCCCTTTGTCAGGCTTTTCAGCACTCGCCTCAGGAGGCGAAAACACTCTTCCACTCCGAGTAATTCCACCAGCTCCAACTAAGTTGTCCACAGAATCCACCGGTAAACTTTTCAACTCCTGCTTCTGTCTGTTACAGTATACTTCGGCTCCGTAATTCCATGGAATCTCCTTAGTACTTTCATATGGTACAGGACCAGCTTTGGTAATGATGATGGTTGACGTCCTCGGAGGCGCAGAAATCGTAATAGTCTTGTACGGAATCGAGATTGTTGCCACCTCATCCCTCTCTTCAACCACTAATTCCTCAGTCTTCTACTCAACAACTCTGTCAAATTGCAAGACACCACCATTCATCAACTTCTGAATATGGTTTTTCAGCTTCTTACATCCCTCGGGATGGCTCAAACATTTAGCAAAAGCTTCGTCACAACCTGGGAATACCCATCCCCTCAAAAACTTGTTCTTTACAAAACTCAGCGGTGTCTTCAACTCATCTACATCCAACACCAAATTCATGCTCTCATCTTCAAGGATAGCACTGACCCCAATTGCCCCATGATTAGGCATGGGGTTCTGCACGACATTGGGCGCGTCGTGAGAAAAACTTATAGCCTTACTGTCTATGAGATCCTGAACCTTGTGCTTAAACGCTTTACAATTGTCAATATTGTGACACGGAGCACCATAATAAAACTCACATTGAGCATTGGCATCATAACCAGGTGGTGGTACGCCTGTAAAAGGAGCCAGAGTTCTCTTCTGTATTAACTGTAACTGCAACAAGTGTTGGAGAAATTAAGAATATGGAATCGGAGGCGCGTCAAACTGCCTATTTATCGCCCTGCCTCGATCCTGAAATCTACGAGGAGCGTAGTTCTACTGATTCTGTTGTGGTTGTTGTTGTGGTACCGCAGGTATGGTAATACTTGCAACCTGAGGTTGTTGTTGACGGTATTGTTGACGCTGACTTCTGTTTCTTCCCCGAGAACTAGCTACTGCATTAGCTTCTCCCTCCCTCTTCTTATTTCCAAAAGCCTTTTTGTTTCCTCCTCCGGCTGAGGATCCTTCACTGGCTTGAATCTTTCCCAGCTTAATGTCGTTCTCAACCCTCTCCCTAGTAACGTGGCAACAAACATATCAATTAACTCCCTTTCCACCATGGGAGGCTGCACCCTAGCTGCCAGTTCACGCCACCTCTGGGCATACTCTTTGAAGCATTCACCATTCTTCTGAGACATATTCTACAATTGGACCCTGTTTGGTGCAAGTCGCTATTGTACTGGTAGTGCTTAACAAAGGCCTCAGCCAAATCCCTCCAGCATCGAATGTTGACTGGTTCTAAGCTCATGTACCTATTTGAGAGAAGGACCAGAAAGGCTGTCCTGGAAAAAATGCATAAGCAACTTTTCATCATCTGAGTAGGCGCACATCTTATGATAATAGGAACGCAGATGAACCCTAGGACAAGTAGTGCCTTTGTATTTATCGAAATCAGGAACTTTGAACTTCAAAGGTACTTTCAAGTCTAGGATCAGCCCCAGATTAGCCATGTCCAGTCCCATAGAGTTCTGATTTTCATAGCTCTGCATCTTCTCTTCGATCAGCTTAAACCTCTTATTTGCCTCAGACGGCAGTCCCGCACTAACATCCTGCATGGAGAACACATCTTCTTGATGATCTTCATCCCACTGAGGAACATTGTTGCCATGCACAACATACACCATCTCAGGTATAGGGATTCCACCTACATTACCTCCGTCCGGAGGGATAACAACTGGAGGAACAATATTAGCATGCAATGTACCACTATCATTACGAGGAGGATTAGCAGCAATTCCCCCGTGAAGCACACCATTCCTATCAACGTGTCGCTACTGCGAAAATCGGCGCCGGCTGAACAGAAGAGTCGCCACCGTGCGTTATTTATCCCAAAGAAGGGGAAAGGAAACGCTCGAGGTAAACCTACCGCAAAATGGGGAAAGGAATGGTCATCGCAACCAAAACCTGGATTCGGGAGTCGGTTATGCAAGGGGAAGGTATTAGCACCCCTCACGTCCGTCGTACTCGACGGGATCCACGCTTGTTTTCTGTCGAAAGGATGGTTATTCTATCTACTCTACAGGTCTGGGGTTAAAAGAAAATAAAATGACTCGGCAAAGTATCGCACTTTATGCCTACGTATTCCCGTCTGGAACGAGAAATCAGAGTCAATGTAGTTCGCCTACCTACGGGAAAGGAGGGGAAGGTTGCTCGCTAGGATATCGCATCCTATGCCTACGTACTTTCATACAGCATGAAAGATCAGAGCAAACGTAGTTCGGGCTACTCACGACACAAGTCTGTCTTGATTGTTTTTATCTCCTTCTGAAAAAGGGTTTTTCTGATTACCGGTCCAAGCGGACAAAAATGACGTTTTGATGAGTTCACATTCTTTTACGGAAGAAGTGTCTTTTATTGGATTTGAAATCTTATTGTGTTTTTCTGTTTGTTTGGAGAAAGAAGAGACAGAACTCTAACCTACGGTTGAAAAGGGAATCAAACTAACCTAATGTTATCATGCATGGGTTAAGACCTAATGTCTATCATGCTCCTCTCTTGCGCAGAGAGAAACAGAGATCCTAAGGGATAAACGGAAACAGAAATAATAGGATATATACAATAAAGTAGTAAAATGCATGGATGCAGCAATACAAGCGAGGCAAGGGAGTCCCACTCAACCTCGAACCTAGAAAACAACAGGCAAAAGCGAACAAAATTCGCTTTCAACCTAACAGATTAAATGGAAAACAATACAGTCAGGGAAATTCAAACAATACATCAAAAATTATAAGCAGCAAAAATAAACAACAAATAGCAATCTTCATCAACATTTTTCTTCAAGTCATCTTCAACCATCTACAGGCTTCAAGCAAGCATCAGTCTTCATCTTCACAGCCTTCAAGCAAGGTCTCTATATTCAATCTTTCAGGGCTTTTCTTCAAGTCTCACTCTCCAAGATGAGCAGCAGTTAAGAGGATGAACTGGAATGTTAAACAGTTAGTTGACCACCAAAGGTGGCAAACAGACTGTTAACAACATGTAGAATGTTTCTCTCAAGAGTTCTATCTCTTAGTCACTGTCACCAAGCCTTCCAAAGGAAGGGGGTGAGTGTCCTAGAGAGACTCTGCATCATAGAGAGGGATGGAGGCAAACAAGACCTTCCATGTTTGTGAATCAAGTTGCTATTCTAGAGCTCTGCCTAACTCCTAGACCCTATAACCTTCAACAGCTTCCAGCAAGATATACTCTTCATCAACTCCTGAACTGAGTCTTCATTCCTTTTGTCTTCAATGGCTTCATCAGCAAAGTCTTCAGCTCAAACCCAAACCCCAAGCAGGCCCAATACCCCACACAGTCAAACAATAACCCTAGAGAGGGCACACCACACAATCAATCAATTGCAGAAAGTATACTAGTAATATTAACATAATAGGGGAACTCCTAGCATTTTCTAAGGGATCTATCACTTACCCATAATACCCCTATAGTCCCCTCTTAATTTGTCCTAAAGAAAACCCAAAAAGAAACTTGTTTTGTATACCTATATTATATTCACAACCCTAAATGATTAGCCTAATGTTTTCTAACTAAACTACCTAAAATAAATCCTAAAAATTTGGTATAAAAATCAAGGGGGCACCTAATATATGTATCTAGTTATACTAAAAAAAATTAGCCTAAAAAGATTATGGGAAATACCTAAAAGAAATTCTACAAAAACTATATACAAACTATATCTATTTAAAAACAATTAAAATGTAAAATATAAGCAAAAAGAGAAAAAATAACTAAACTATTATTTTTTAATCATTTTAATTTTCTTCAAGTCTATGTTAAACTATTGCAAAAACTCTCATGTCAAAATTCCTATTTTTCTATTTAATATGGATTTTATAAAATGATAAGAAAATGAATTAAAACAAAAATATAAATGGAAGCCAGGGGGTGCAAGCAGCAACTTCGCCCAGTTCAAATGCTCCATGGGCCCAAAACCTGGGGGCGTGAGTAGCAACAATCTTAAGCCCAATACTCAACATAAAAACAAATCAGTAAATCAAAATAAAAAATAAAAACGACGGTGCAAATAGTAGCAAAAAACAGTTCAATTCGTTGGGCCTGGTGAAGGTGGGGTGCGAAAAAGAATGATCATTAAGCCCATAGTGACCATTAATGAAACGCTGAATGTCATTAAACTCAGCTTCCCTCCATTTTTCATCTTTTAATACAGGCCATTAGATCAAGTTCTCAGTCAACAATTAAGACCTCATCCAACGTGCATTGCTTGTCTTCAACCTTAGACCTAGGGTTTGTAGTAAGAACACCATGGAAACTGAACCTTCATCATCATCTTCCATCAATTCGTGCATCATCATCACAACATCAATTTCAAAAGTTCAAAGCCCAATTCTACTCTATTTTGCTCCCTGAACTCACTCATGTCATCAGCATCAATTCATATCGACTCTATCATGAAACACGATCACCATCTCCAACATGCTCAGAAATTTCATCATCACGAATCAAAAACCTAATTGTACTAATCTCTTCCTGGCCTCTTACTGAGCAATAATCACTATCAACTTAAGATTCTAACAGTTTATTCACCAAGTTCTAGGTCTCAACAGAATTTGTGCGCATATCTCAACCTTCACCAAATCTTGCCAAAAGTTCCAGATACGATCCTCTAATCATCTAGATCATGCTTATCCTAACCAAACTACATCATGCTATCTATTCTAGGTCAATTCGAAAGAAAAACCAACCTGGTGCAAAACTGAAAACAGATGGATGAACTCTTGGATTTACAGCTAGCAATGCTCTAGACTTGATCAATGGCTATGGATCTTGGTTCTGTATGCACTTGTTCTTGCTCAGATGCTCTGAATTCTTGTAACTGATTCTTCTTGCAACTTGGATGTGAAATTCGCAGCACACGAATCTTGCTTCAATTCAACCAGATCTTGACTGTGAAGTGATCAGTGATGATCATGGAGTAAAAAGAAATCGAAACTTTGAAGGATGATGATGAATTGAGAGTGTTTGGGTGTGATTTGCACAAAAGCAAAATGAATTGCAACTATGAAATTTCTACCAAATGAATCACCAACCCTGCATTGAATGAGCTCTAGGGTTTATATAGATGTGGATGGAAAGTTCTGGAAGATGCTGGAAGTTTCTTGTACACAAATCCCTTGTGATTTGGCATATGTTACTTTAATCATAAGCAAGCCATGATAACTCTCAAATTTTGAACTAAGCTCAAAAATCCACTATTGCCAATGTTCTCAAAACATCAATTCCAATCAAAATGACCTATAATTTCATCCCATTTGGACATGTATTGCAAAATCTCATTTTTTAAGTCACTTTTATTCATTAAATTCACCTTTATTTGACCAAATTTGCAACCTTGAGCTATGAGCATTTGCCAACTCCCATGACCACTTTTCTAGACTCAAAATGTCATTTGGAACAACTTTGATGTTTAACATTTTTCCATTTGAGACTTGCAAGTATGAGTTTTAGGCATATGCTTGAAATGACCTGTAATTCCCAAATGACCAAAATACCCTTTGCTTGCCAAAGTCATAAGTAGATTTCCACAAATCATATTAAGGCATACCATACCTTTATAGAAAGCTAAGATCATGAGGAACAACTTTAATGTTGGCCAGAAATCCATTTGAAAGCTCCTTGAAGGGTAAAAGTTGCTTGGAAGACAAGTAACCTTCACAGACAAAATTTCAGATGCCTCTGATGACCTGTAACTTGCAAGGACCATAACTTGAGTTCTATAAATCTCCTTGATGTCTTCCACCACTCAAATTAAAGGTCTTGAGATCCTCTACAAGTTTCATGTTTTCCAAGGATCCATTTGAAGCTTGAATTTTGAACTATCTTGCCTGGAAGTTTGACCTAAATCAGGGGATTTTACACAGAAACCCTAATTTAGAAACCTCTCTTCTTCTTGATTTCTCTTGATTCCTCCTTGGCACAACACCACATCCATATCTATATGTCAAAGGAAGCATCCCACATCTTTCAAACAGGCCTTGATGACCTTCAATCAAGCATTTGACCTAGGGTTGACCCAGAGTTAACCCAGATGAAACCCTAGTTGACTGTCTTCAACTGCAGCTCTTGCAATCACACCAATGACTTGTCTCACTTTCAAAATGACTCTCTAGGTCTTCCATGATGTCTGTATACCCTCCATGGCCTCAATTCATGACTCACAACTTCTCTGATGGTCTTCAAATACCCTCAAGATAGGAGATAGATCCACTGCTTGGTCCAATGACTTCTTTAGGTTTCAATTTCTTTCTGATGACTGGGCTAAGATTGAATTTGAATAAGAACCTCTTGATATGCCCATAGGGATAAGAATTGCATTTGGTCCCTTGTTGGATGGCTTGCCCATGCTATGCTATGCAGATGAATTAATTATGTACATGATCTAATATGCAAATGCTAATGCAATTGAAACATAAACCAAGTGAAGTAGGTTGAGCAAATTTTAGGGTGCAACACAACCCTAGCAATTAATGGATGCATCAGAGTCCTCAGCTGCTCTTATCCATTTGCAACGCCCTGCATCAAATCCATGAACTGGGCCATCCTGTCCCGGAGTTCCTGCATCTCAGCTTGCATCTGCTCCATGATCTTACGTTGATTTCCCCGAGTGACGTAACAGTGAGTTGTCTGGTTGTCAATCCTGAAACAAACTACAAACCACAGATATAAGGTTAACGGTTCTGGAGCACCTGCGATGCAAAAATGAAAAATGATGCAGTATGCAGACATGTATATATGCGTTAGGGAAATTTCCCCCTCAATTCTAGTTCCACAAGTATGGCGCGACAATGAAAAGCCAACAGATAAGCATAGAGCAAACTCCTCATAAATAAAATGAGAGCCAAGATTTAGATACAACAATACAATGGAATCAAAATGACCTCAGTCAACAGATCTGGTGATGGTCAATATAACAACAGACTGAAAAGAAATACAATCAAGTACGACAACTAGACTGGAAATCCTCTAACAGCTCCTTTGTCTTTAGATGGTCAGGCCTGACAACCAACCCGTGGATGAGAAACTCTCTCCGGCTAATAGTGGTCTGCAAACCCTGAGCATAATCCTCCCAGGCGCCCTCACCAAAAGCCTCCTCAAGCGTACACCTCTTCACATCAGCTCTAGACTTGCAATCATCCAACGTTGCAAGCACTTCATTCAGTCTACAATCATTATCACGTCGGAGTGAGGCTTCAGCTGCAATCTTCTCATCATTCACCTGGAGTTGAGCTTTCAACTTAGCAATCTGTTGTTTGAGTCCCTCTTCCCATTCCTTGTTATTAGTGTGGGTAGCATTCCACTGGTCATTAAACTTGGAAATCTCTAGATAAGATCTATCCAACTCCTTCTTCTTAGAAGTAAGGACATCATTGACAACCTTCAAATCTAAACCCAAACGCTCACGAGCGCGAATCTCTTTGGTAAGATCTGTACCTAGCTTGTTTACCAACTCAGTTTACCTCTTGCAGGAATAAGTAGCTTCAATCTTTTCACTTCGGAGCTGAATAATCTCTTTCTCCAACTCTTCATTTGCCTTACGTAACTCCTCTTTTTCAGACCACAACTGATTGTACCTCTGGATATCAACAATAGTGGGCTCCTCAATCATCAGAGGATATAAAGGCTCACAAGGTGGAAAAGGCATTAACACCCTCTCAGCTTTCTCCTGAATCCAAGTCACATAAGGGTCATAAGCTCTACTATTACTCTTCCCCAAAGAAGCTTTCCCTCTGTGGTGAATCTTGTTCCAAGCCTTCTCAACTCTAGTCAAGGTCTCATTCTCCAACAAGCTAGTGAAATATAGAGATTCCTGTATTTCCTCTTCCTTAGGAGGTTCTCTCAGAGCATACCCAAACTACCTCACTGCAAGGGATGGGTTGTAGTTAATGCATCCTTTTCTTCCGGCCAACAGGACGTTAGGAAAACCACCACAACTGTAGATAATCTCTGCACCTAGCTGATCTCTATCAAACCAAATGATATTCTCAGAAGTCAAGCCCATCACTCTCTCTGACCACTCTGAGGTACCTGCAATATCAACAAAAGGACCAGATTTGGGAAGGTGACTCACAAACCACCTGTACAACAAAGGTACACAACAAGACACGTTCTTCCCTCTCCGATTCTCATTCTTGTAATGCACAGAATGATAAGCATCGCCCAGAAGCGTAGGTACGGGATTCCCTGAAGCAAAAATATGGAAAGCATACAAATCCATAAAATCTGGAATATTAGGAAACATGATACCATAAATGCACAGTGCTAAGATAGCATTAAACACAACCCAACAACCCTCCTTCGTAAAGTGTTGAGATCTAGAAACCAGAAAAGATAATGGAAATCCAGGCATTCCATTTCTCTTGACCAACTTCCCTTTTGGCTCAGAAGCATCCAAATGAAGGGCACGAACAAGCTTAGTCAAATCAGGCTCAGCATCAGTATGATAGAAAGGCATCTGGTCCAAGATAGGAACTCTAAGTAGCACAGAGAACTCCTCAAAAGTAGGCAGTAATACATAACCTGGAAAAGTAAAACACCTCAAATGTGGATCATAAAACTGCAGCAGAGTATGGAGACCACCCAACTCATATACTGTGGGCTTGCAGACACAACTCAAAAGCTTCCCATATGATTGCTTGAAGTCTTCCATCACCTTCCTGTCAGCCACATAAATCAAACTGAGTAGAGATCCAATGTCAGGAGTGGGGAACTTGTACACCACAGTCTTCTTCAGGCTGGGCTCCATATTAGGAAAGGAATAAGATCACTAGAATCGAAGGGAAAATATACACCTGCAACATAAATACATGTCAATGTTAATATGCAAATGAAAAATGCAAATGCAATCGGGGATCAAGGTTGATGTGTTGTTGACTGAGAAGAACCAGCGCTTCATTTTGGCAAGCACATAGCACTGTCATAAGGACCCACTGTTTCAAGATCACAGGTTCATACTGACGAGAAAACCGGGTAAGTTGAAGGTCAAGGTTTCCTGCATAACCATCCCGTTCACAGGTATGAACCTATCAATGATAAGGTCTGACATCCTATGCGGTCATCAGCGTCACAGACTTTCGAGAAACAATGATACATTCACCATTTCTGGTTCGACATCATAATTTAATGAAGCGGCGTCACTTAGCTGACTTCCAAATGATTGGTCCCCAGAGTCGACAATCCTCAGATCCAACAACCTCTCAAATGTCCGAAACAGAGTGGAAAGATAGTCATCAAAGAGAATCTCGTCTGAGCGCAGATTTCGTGGGAACTAGTGCGTGCCAAATATACAGGTTCACCACTACTTTCCGCTTCTAATGCTATGGTTATACTCAAGCCTGGGTTTTGGCTTATCTAACAAGTGGAACATTCCCACCCAACAACACAACAATAATGATATATAACAAAGCTGGAAAGTAAAATGCGAAAGCACATAAAGTACAACACATATATACACACCCACAAGATAAACACACAAGCGCTAGGGTTGACTCGCATAGGGAACCAGAGTCCCCAGCAGAGTCGCCAATTGTCGCATCGCTGCGAAGGAGGGGCCAGCAAAGACAGAAAAGTCGCTACCATTCGTTATTTAGCCCAAAAGAGGGAAAGGAAATGATTAGAGAAAAGCTACGAAAAAGGAAAAGACAGTTCATTGTAACCAAATCTTGGGTTCGGGAGTCAGTTACGCAAGGGGAAGGTATTAGCACCCCTCACGTCCGTCGTACTCGACGGGATCCACGCTTGTTATCTATCTAAAAGGGTGTTAATCTATCTAAGCTACAGGCCATAGGGAAAAAAGAAAAGAAAAGAGACTCGATAGAGCATCGCCGCTCTATGCCTATGTACTCCCTCGTGCAATGGGAAAGTCAAAGTCAACGTAGTTCGGAAAACTACCGGTGAAGGTGGGGGAAGGTTGCTCACCAAGACATCACTGTCTTGTGCCTACGTATTCTCGTCTGGTACGAGGAATCAGAGCAAACATAGTTCGGGCTGAGACGACCACAGGTTGGTTGAAGTGTTTTACCCGAGTAGGGTTGAACCTTAGTTCTAGCAGTTAGGTGTATGCTGCTCAACCATTAGAGACTTAGGCGTTACCTGTTTGCGGTAGAACCAAGAGTTAACAACACTCTCCTTATGAAAAGGTTTTCCAAACAATCCCGAAGGATAAAAAGGTTTGATGTTTTGTTTTGTGTTTTTTAAGAAGAAGAAGTGAATTGAATTGTGTTTGTAATTCATGTTTCACTAAAGATTATGACTTAGGAGCGAATGTGTCGCATATCGTCCAAAGGACATACGCTAAACATTCTAGACAATTGAGAGGAGGCCCCCCAATCATCATTTCCCAAATGCTTAAGGCTCGTAGAGTACAACACTCATTATCCTTTATTAGATGCTTTGAAGAAGTTTGGATATGAGAAGAGAAGACACACTCTAAAAGGGAGACTAAACTCAACCTAATGTTATCATGCAATGTACACCTATGATTGAGATGAAAAGGGAAGACTACCCTAATGTTGTCATGCTTGAATTGAACTTAAGGTCTATCTCACCCCAAATGAAGTAGGGTGAGAGTCCTAAGGGATCATGGCAAAGGAAGACAAAAAGAAGAAGAAAGCAAGCACAAAGGAGAGAAGAAAAGTATGCAAACATGCAATGCAACACAAAGATGAAGAAAGAGGGAGGAAAAAAGTATGGGGAAGTAGCCACCACAAGCACATCTCAACCTCTTAAATGCAAACAAGAATATGCAAAACAAAGAAGGAAAGTAAACAAAAGAACTTAAATAAGTTCAAGCCAAAAGTGAGATGAAATGGGAGAAATAGAATTCCTACAACCATTTGCACATCAATCACTAAACCAAGAGGCAAGCAAATAAGAAAGAGAAGAAGACATGATCAAGATGAGGATGGGAGAATAGGCTTGGGCAGCAAGCAACATCAAATGAAATCTCAACCATAAACATCACAATGATCATGCAAGAAAGAAACCAAAAGAAAGTTTTCAAAGTGGCCTCTCATCCAAGTCAAACTCAAAGTGCAAATCAAAAGCACCAAATCAACTTGAATAAGTCCCAAAGGTCCTAGGATAGAAGTGAGAACAAGAGAAAAGAATTGGTAAACCAAAGAATAATGCAAAGCAAGGCAAGTTGCAATATGAGGCATGGTAAAGAACCTAGGTTCTAAACACTTTCAACATTCAACATCAAATGGAAAGCCATAAACAAATGCGACTTACAACAAGAACCAACCAACTTTAGGACCTATAAATTTGCAACCAAACACTTAAACATGTTAGAAATTTGAATCAAGAGGATTTGGAAGCATATGGGATCCACAAGGGTCATTTCCCACAAGAACTAAGTCAACTAGTATGTGTGAACCATCATTAGGGTGACTTGACTTTCAAGGTACACCAAAAATAGTGAAGTGGTTCAAATAAATCTAAATAAAATGCACAGAGCTCTCAAAGATGTTGGAAACCAGAGGTCAAAGCAACACAACCAAATTCCAATCAGAGCATCACCAAAGGAATTGATCCACTAGGGTGCTCCACTTTGAAGGAGGGTTATCGAGGGTCAAACAAATGGAAATGAAAGTCAACCAAAAAGAATCTAAACATTGACCAAAACCATCCTCTAAGACACCTCAACTCATTATCAAGATGAGGAAGAAGTCTCATTCATTGGTGGTTTCAATTGGTCAACAAAATCAAACAAGAACAAAGAAGAACAAATGAAGAACACATTAAAAACCCTTCCAACCATAAAATTCAATTTTAATTGAAAAATAAATGGAAAAAGAAATTAAAAATTATGAAAAATTAAATAACACGTTAAAGTGTCAGAAAATATTTTTGGCTGAATTTTATAATGATTGGAAGTATTTTTAATCAATTAAAATCAAAACAGAAATGAAATTAAAATAAAATAAAACAAATAAAAGGAAACGATGCAAATAGCAACAAGTCACGTTTAAAATAATTGGGTTGATCAAATAGGGTGTGCAAATAGCAACTTGAGCACAGATCCATTCAACTCAGCAAACTGAATAAAACATTGTGCATCATTAATTCACGTGGAAGTCAATCTCCACGCACGCAGGGTCAATCAAATCTGGACTACACATTTGATCAAGTCAACAAGTCAAGTAAGCATACGTCAGACCACCTGAGTTTAAACCAGACAACCGGAGCCCTAGCTCCGGTCGTCTTCACCGGCGAGGTGGTCGGAGTTCAGGTCAACAAACTTCACCAAATCATGCCAAATTTTATACAAAATTGAAGCTCTACTCATGTACATTCCAAATCCATGGTTCATTTGTTTTAAACAAGCTTAGATTATGAGAATTGAACGGATGAAACTTGGAATGTACATCAGCAAACTTCATCAAACATCACAATCAAACACTCAAACATTACCTACACGAGGTAGGGCTTCAGATGCAGCCAACAATGACCTAAATCAGTGCCTAACATGAGAGAAAAATGGATTGGAAGTTTACCTAACGGAGACACTCCGTTGGTGCTTCAATTGAGTGTTAGCTTGCTCTAAAATGTGCAGATAAACTCCAATTAGCTTGAAGAAGAAGAATCTTGCTTTAATTTGCTTTGAATTGCTCTAGATCTGGATTCACAATTTTGAATTTTCTCTCAAGTTTCCAAAACTGAATTTGCTCTTCCCTCCACGAAATTGCACTTCTGAGAGGTCCTTTCTAACTTTGAGCGTTTATATGTTGGATATGGAAATGAATTAGAGGCCCATGAAGCCTTGTTTGGCTGATTTTGCAAAATGTCCAAAAATTATGATTTTCTCAGGCACACGTGAAAACCAATGCATAAACACTTGCATTTCATTTGGTTTTGCAGCTGAGAACTTGAATTACACATTGGAATTGGAGTGGGCTTTGTTTGTGGTCCAAATTGCAAGTTTGGATGTGAAACTTTCTTGTGAAGGAAGCTTGAAATCCACGTGATTTTCCTCATTACCACCAAAAGGAATTTGTGCATTTTTCTTGTTGGAGCAATGTGAACAAAATTGAATTAAAATATGGCATGAAAAAGACCTATAACTTGTTCAATTGAATTCACCTTTAAAAGTTCAATTTTCACTTGAAATTCTCCACCAATCTCCATAACCATGCATAGTTCACACCAATATTGAGTTACATAATGTCATTGAAGTCATTTGGAACAACTTTCATGTTGGTTGAAGTTCCATTTGAAGTACTTAAGTGCATGAGAATGACCCATAATGAGAATGGCCTATAATCAATGTTTCCCAAAATACCCCTGCCTTGCAAGCTTCATAACTTGAGTTCCACAAATGATATCAAGGACTTCTAGGACTTTTTGGAAAGCTAAGATCATGAGTAATAACTTTAATGTTCATCAAAAGTTTAGAAGAAACATGATTCTAGGTTAAAAGTGCCTTGGAAGTGAGTAGAATTTTGTTGACTGAAAAATATGTTCATCTGAGACCCATAACTTGATAGCATCATAACTTGAGTTCCACAAACCCAATGGATGAGTTCTAGTACTCAAAAGAAAGCTTAAAACACTCCCTACAAGTCTCATGTTTACATGAAAATGAGATTTGTTAGAACACAGATTGGTTCTTAATAATAACTCTTTGTTTTGATGATAACTGTTAGGAAATTTTATATTTAAGAATTATATACTCTAAAATTTGTTTGAGAGTTTTACTGCAGATTGAAATGAAATTAACTCTCTAGAAGCAAATCTGAATTGTATACAAGAAGTTATCCTGACTCTGAAGCGCCAGATGCAATCATTAGAAGATTCTGATTGCTGTTTACAGAAGATCCTGAGCGTAGTCTCCAGAAGGATCTGAAGCAAGAAGCTCCAGAACATTCTGAAGCAGAAGCATCTGAAGCTAGTCAGAAGCATCTGAAGCAGAAGCATATGAAGCTAGTCAGAAGCATCTGAAGCTGAAGCATCTGAAGCAAAGAAGAATATTGTTTGAAGAGTTTCTCATAGCATAGTTTCTACAGAAGTTTCTGAAAGTACTAACGCTGCCAAGTACTGAAGTTTTGTGTCAAATATGCTCTGATGATCAACACGCTGAAAGCACACATGCTGCAGAAGACTCTGATAAGCAAAGGTTCTGAACATCATTAGAAGACTCTGACTCATTCAGATTCTGAAGAACTTGCTGAAAACTGAAGAAGATATATTCAAAGATTATATCCGTTGGAGTGAATCAACGTCTCTTTCCTCATTTGTGCTAGACACAATAACACAGACAAAAAGGATTTTTCTGTGCTATCTACTTCTAGGAAAGGTCACTTGATGTGAAGGCAAAAAGGCTCAGACCTTTTTGGGACTCTCTTTTCAACGCTCAACTTCCTTGGATCAGCTGCCTATAAAAGGAAGACTTCACCAAATTTTTCAGTTACACAATTTGCTGAAAAGAAATCATATTATTCTAAGCTCTCATTCTTTCATATTCTTCTTAGAATTTCTTGTACTTAAACTTAAGAGAAAAATCACTGTTGTGATAAAAGCTTTATAGAAGAATTAATACTCTTGTATTTGATTTACATTGATTGTAAAGGTTTTCCTTAAGAGGATTCAGTTGGAATCAGTAGCTCTTGAGAAGACTAAGAACAGTTATTCTTAGGTGTTACTATTGTAATCTGTTTGATTAAATAGTGGATTAAGTCCTTGTTGAGAAAGGCAAATCACTCTAGGAAGGGTGGACTGGAGTAGTTGTTTTAAACGAACCAGGATAAAAATAATTGTGTGATTATTTTTTAAGTCTTAATCTTTCATACTTATTCAACCCCCCTTCTAAGTATTATCTCACCTTCAGTTGGCATCAAAGCTCCGGTTCTGTGTGTGCTACCACTTAACAGTGTTAGTAAAGATCCAGAGAGAAATACTTTGATATATATTTATTTGTTACAATGGCTGATAATTCAATGTCCAATATTAACAATAAATATGAAGAAAGGGATAGGATCAGCACCAAACCCCCAATGTTTGATGGGGAGAAATTTGACTACTGGAAAGACAGAATTGAGAGTTTTTTCCTAGGATATGATGCTGATCTATGGGATCTAGTCATAGATGGATATGTCCATCCCACAGATGGGAATGGCAAGAAGATTGATAGAAAATCTATGACAGATGCTCAGAAGAAAGATTTTAGAAATCATCACAAAGCCAGGACTATATTATTGAATGCAATTTCACATACTGAGTATGAAAAAATTACAAACAGGGAAACTGCTTTTGATATGTTTGAATCCCTAAAAATGACTCATGAGGGAAATTCTCAAGTTAAGGAGACAAAAGCTCTGGCTCTGATCCAGAAGTATGAGGCCTTCAAAATGGAAGAATCTGAATCTGTTGAAGCCATGTTCTCCAGATTTCAGATACTCACTGCTGGGCTGAAAGTTCTGGACAAGGGATATTCTACATCAGATCACGTAAAGAAAATCATCAGAAGTCTGCCTACCAGATGGAGACCAATGGTGACTCCCTTGAAGATGGCTAAAGATCTGAACAAGATCTCTCTAGAAGAACTCATCAGCTTACTGAGGAGCCATGAGATTGAGCTTGAGGAAGATGAACCTCAGAAGAAAGAAAAAGGTAAATCTGTTGCATTAAAATCTAACAAAACTGCTAAAGCTTTGCAGGTCATTCAAGAAAGCTCTGAAGAATCTTCTTCTGAAGAAGAAGATGAGTTATCCATGCTGTCCAGAAGGATCAACAGACTCTGGAAGCACAAAGGAAAGACGTTCAACAACTTCAGAAGATCTGATAATAGAAAGGAATCTTCTGGACACAGAAGATCTGCCAAGAAAGAAGTTGTGTGCTATGAGTGCAAAGAACCTGGGCACTACAAGAATGATTGCCCCAAACTTCAGAAAGAAAAACCCAAGAAGAAGTTTAACAAAAAGAAGAAGGTTCTGATGGCAACATGGGATGACTCAGATGAATCTGAATCAGAAGAAGAATGTGCCAATGTTGCACTGATGGCCAGCACAGAGGATCAAGAGGAAGGTACCTCAGGATATGAATCAGATTCTAAATTTGATGATGACGCAGAAGAGGTAATGGCTAAACTTACCAAAGAAGAACTTATAAAAGTTTTAACAGAAGTTCTTAAAAGTTATAACAATATCAAACTCAAATACAAGAAGCTGAAAAGCAATCTTGAATCTGAGATTGATCTTCTGAAGACAGAACTTGTTGAGCAAAAAGAAATTAATCTGAAAATCAAAAATGACTTTGAAATAACTCAACAAGAATCTGAATCTGAGACTAAGTCATGTGAAAACATTTTAGAAAAATATGACTCTAGCTTTCAGAGATTTCTTACTAAGAGCATAGACAAAAGCAAGATGGCTTCCATGATCTATGGTGTTAGTGGAAACAACAAAAGAGGTATTGGATATGAATCTTCATCTGGAAGCAATCCAAAACCTGTTGACAAACTTTTCATCAAGAAGACACCTCTGTATTCTCAATTTAAATTTGGTCACTTAAATGACATTAAACACACAAGCTCTGAGAAGAATACTTATGTGTTTAAACCCAAGGCAAGTCAGAATAAACATTATGTTGAAAAACAGAAGTTTAGACAAACCTACAAACCAACTAACCCCAAAGGACCCAAGAAGATCTGGGTACCTAAAAACAAAATAATTCCTGTTGCAGATGTTCTTAGCAGCAAGGTCAGGACGCCAATCATGGTACCTGGACTCTGGATGCTCACGACACATGACAGGAGAAAAATCTATGTTCCAAAGCCTGGAACTTAGATCTGGAGGTGACGTGAAGTTTGGAGGGAACCAGAAGGGCAAGATCATTGGATCTGGCACTATTGGAAATGGTAAACTTCCCTCTATTACTAATGTTTTACTTGTTGAAGGGTTAAAGCATAACTTATTGTCCATAAGTCAATTAAGTGACAATGGTTATGATATTACCTTTAATCAAAAATGTTGTAAAGCTATTAGTCAAAAGGATGGCTCTATCTTATTTAGTGGTAAGAGGAAAAACAACATTTATAAAATAAATCTTTCTGAACTTAAAGTTCAAAATGTTAAATGCCTCTTGTCTGTTAATGAAGAGCAATGGGTCTGGCACAGAAGATTGGGCCATATTAATATGAGACGTATATCTCAGATTAATAAACTTAATCTTGTAGGAGGACTCCCTAATCTGAAGTTCACTTCAGATGCTCTTTGTGAAGCATGCCAGAAAGGGAAGTTTTCAAAAACATCTTTCAAATCAAAAAATGTTGTTTCTACTTCTAAACCACTAGAATTACTTCATATTGATCTGTTTGGACCAGTGAAAACTGCATCCATCAGAGGCAAGAAGTATGGATTAGTCATTGTTGATGACTTTAGTAGATGGACATGGGTAAAGTTCTTAAAACACAAGGATGAGTCACATTCTGTGTTCTTTGACTTCTGCAAGCAAGTCCAGAATGAAAAGAATTTCAAAATTATAAAAGTCAGAAGTGATCATGGTGGTGAATTTGAAAATAAATATTTTGAAAAATATTTTTCTGAAAATGGCATTGCTCATGATTTTTCCTGTCCTAGAACTCCACAACAGAATGGGGTTGTAGAGAGGAAAAACAGAACTTTGCAAGAAATGGCCAGAACCATGATCAATGAGACAAATCTGGCAAAACATTTTTGGGCAGAAGCAATCAATACAGCCTGTTACATTCAGAACAGAGTGTCTGTTAGACCTCTTCTGAAGAAGACTCCTGATGAACTGTGGAAGAACAAAAAGCCCAACATTTCATATTTTCATCCTTTTGGATGTATTTGCTATATGTTAAACACTAAGGAGAATCTGAGCAAGTTTGATTCCAAAGCACAGAAGTGTTTCATGCTTGGATATTCTGAACGCTCTAAAGGCTACAGAGTATACAACACTGAGACACAGATTGTGGAAGAATCCATTCATGTCAGATTTGATGATAAGCTTGGCTCTGAAAAGCCAAAGCAGGTTGATAACTCTGCAGATAGGGAAGTAGTCTTTATTGACTCTGAAGTTCCAGAAGTAGACAAAATTCAACTGAAGGAACTAGAAGCAACTCCAGATGCTACTCCTTTAACTTCTCAGATGAATAATCTAAACATTTCTGAAGAGTCAACTATTAGAGGATCATCATCCATAATTAAAGCTTCTCATCCAGAGGATGTCATTATTGGAAAGAAGGATGATCCCATCAGAACAAGATCCTTTCTAAGATCATCTGAAGCATCACTATTTGGACTAGTGTCAGAAATTGAACCATCTTCTGTAGAAGAAGCTCTGCAAGAGAATGATTGGATTATTGCCATGCAAGAAGAGCTAAATCAATTCAGCAGAAATGATGTATGGGATCTAGTTTAAAGACCTCAAGGACTCAATATTATTGGTACAAAATGGGTCTTCAGAAATAAGCTAAATGAGAAAGGAGAAGTTGAGAGGAATAAGGCAAGGCTGGTTGCTCAAGGGTACAGTCAGCAAGAAGGTATTGATTACACTGAGACATATGCTCCAATGGCAAGGTTAGAATCTATACGCCTTCTTATTTCATTTGCTGCACAAAATAACATCACTCTGTATCAGATGGATGTTAAAAGTGCATTTCTTAATGGTATTATAGAAGAAGAAGTTTATGTCCACCAACCTCCTGGTTTTGAAAATGAAAAATTTCCAGATCATGTTTTCAAATTAAAGAAATCTCTATATGGTTTAAAACAAGCTCCCAGAGCTTGGTATGAGAGATTGAGCAATTTTCTTCTGGAGAAGAACTTCATCAGAGGCAAAGTGGATACAACACTCTTTTGTAAAACAATTAAGAAAGATCTTCTAATTTGCCAAATTTATGTAGATGATATTATTTTTGGATCAACAAATATTATGCTTGGAAAGGAGTTTGCTACATGTATGCAGGCAGAATTTGAAATGAGCATGATGGGAGAACTCAAATTCTTTCTAGGAATCCAATTAATCAAACTCCAGAATGCACCTACATACATCAGACAAAGTATGTTAAAGAACTTCTGAAGAAATTCAACATGTCTGACAGTAAGCTGGCAAAGACTCCAATGCATCCTACTAGCTCACTTGGAAAAGAAGAGGTAAGTAAGAAAGTAGACCAGAAGCTCTACAGAGGTATGATTGGCTCTCTTCTTTATCTTACTGCTTCTAGACCTGACATATTGTTCAGTGTTTGCCTGTGTGCTAGATTCCAATCAGATCCTAAAGAATCACACTTGACAGCTGTCAAGAGGATTCTAAGGTATCTGAAAGGTACTTCTAATGTGGGTTTGTGTTACAGAAAATATGATGATTTCAAATTAGTTGGATTCTGTGATGCTGACTACGCTGGAGACAGAGTGGAAAGAAAAAGTACTTCTGGAAGTTGTCAATTTCTAGGAAGAAATCCAATCTCCTGGTACAGCAAGAAGCAACCCACAATTGCACTTTCAACCACAGAGGCTGAATACATTGTTGCTGCTGGATGTAGCACGCAGATGCTCTGGATGAAGAGTCAACTAGAAGATTATCAAATTTTTAAAAGTAACATTTCTATCTTTTGTGATAATACTTCTGCTATATGTTTGTCCAAGAATCCCATTTTACATTCTAAGGCAAAACATATAGAAATTAAGCATCATTTCATCAGAGACTATGTTCAGAAGGGAATCATAAACTTAGCCTTTGTTGATACAGATCATCAATGGGCAGATATTTTTACAAAACCCCTTGTTGAAGATAGATTCAATTTTATTCTGAAAAATATTGGTATGGATTTTTGTCCAGAATGATATTTATCAGAAGAAAATTTTTTTCAGATGCAAAAATGCTTAATGCTCTGAAGTATTTCTTCTGATTGCTTATTTTATTCTGATCAATATTTCTTTTGTGAAACTCTGAACTAACAATCTTTAGAAGATCTGAACGTTCACTAACGTTTCATTTCTTAAGAGAATTCAGAACAGCATGCAAGTAAACACGTGTCACACCAAATCTGAAGAGGTGGCGTGTACATAACTGAAGAGACGTTTGAGGTGAAGTTTGAATAGTGAGAATCTTGGTTTTCCCCCCAAATTGTCAGAAGCAATTAATGTTTTGAAATGATTTTTATTCTCTTCATTTAATGCTTGTTCAAACGTGCATATTTCTGACTGTTGATTTGCCTAAGTGTTTTAGTATATATACTTGACTTGTATTCACTTTCACACTTTTCACTCTCTCAGAAATTACATGCGTTTTCATTTCCTATTTTCTCTGCATAAAAACCCAAAACCTAAGTGTTTGACAAAGCATTCTTCAATGGCAACTTCATCATCAACAACTGCTCAATTCCAATCTACTATGGTTGTTGTAACTTCAGAAAACTTGGGTGTTGCTCCATATTCTCCTCCCAAAAGAACACTTCTAACGCCTGTTGATAAGTTGGAAGTTCTATGTGAATCTATGGTTGAGTTTGATTCTCTGGCAGAAAATGGGTTTGAGTTTCGTTCCATCATTGGAGCTCAAGGATGGGTTAAGTATTTTGATAGGCTCTTTGGACCAGTTTACCCTCTCCTTGTGAAAGAATTCTGGATCCATGCATCAGTTTATCCCAAGTTCATCTTATCTTCTATGCTGGGAAAAGAAATTATTATCACAGAAGATCTGATAAGAAAATTAATAGGTTATGAAGAAACAGATGGTGTTTCCCACTTGCTAGCTGGGCGTGTGGACATGGATGAGGTTTATGAAGAAGTTATGACTGCTGGTCAAGCTTCTAACAAATTCAAAGATCTGAAGCCTGATTACAAGATCTGGGCCAAGATCTTCATGGGATGCATCCACCATATGAAGTCAACCAATTCTCCAGACTATGTCAATAATGAACAGCTATATTTCATGTATTGCCTTAGTCAGAGCACCAAGGTAGATCTTCCATACATTCTGTTTATGCATCTGTGGAATCATATCAATGCATCTAGAGAATATGTGAAAGAGAAAAGACAGAAGATCAGAACTTGGATCCCCTTTGGAAGGTTGATCTCAGATCTTCTTACTGAGAATGGTTTGGTAACTGCTCTGTACGCTGCTGGAGTTACAGAGGAATTAGAATTTATAATGGGAAAGCCTCTGAATGCTAAAAGTCTTCTGAGACACAAAATTGTTGATGAACTAACAACAGCTCCCAAGAAGCTAAATATGTCAGAATTGAATAAGAGGGTTCCTGTAGATGACTTTCCTTTATTCTTTGCTGAAGAACCCAGACATATAGTGGTTATGTATATTGATGAATGCAAGAAGGAAGGAAAACCTGTTCCTGCTAATGTGATTCAGCTAGCAAGACAACCACTACCAGATGCAGGAGAAGAAGAAGCACAACTCCAGAGGAAAAGGACTCATCCTGTAGAAGAATCTGCACCTGTTCAGAAGAAGGTCAAGATTGCTGAGAAGCCCAAGAAGCTCTTGAAGAGAAAATATTCTGAAGAAGCTGCTTTTGTACCTGCCAAGAGGATCAAAGTAAAAGGTACTAAATCTTCTGTATCTTCTGCAAATCTTGTTATTAATGATTCTAATGTTAAGTCTGTTCCAAAACTACCTTCTACACAAACCACTTCTGTTACTGCTCCCAGTTCTGTTTCTCCACAAAAACAAACATCTGTTCCAACTCAAACAACTACACAAACACCAACACCAACAGTTTCTATACCAAAACCATATCAACCCAAAATTCATATCAAACATTTTGTTCCACGACCTCAACCATCAGAACATCAACCATCAGATCATCAACCATCAGATCAACAACCATCAGATCAACAACAAACCTCTGAACATCCAGAGAACCAATCAAAAGAAGTTCAACCAGAAAAATCCTCTGACAATCCACCATCAATTAATCCACCTTCAGAACCAATTGCACCTGTTACTTCTGAACCTACAAAAGTAACTTCTGCTCCTGTTTCATCAGAACAACCATCCAAACAATCTGATATTCCTTCAGAACCTACCAATACTTCTGAACCTCACATCCCTGAGACAGAAGTTCTTGATGTCACACCTTTAAAAACTGTGTTTCAAGTATCTTCTACCTCTTGTACACCAACAACATCCTCTAACACCTCAGAATCAGAAATCCACCCAGATTTTCTAATCTCTCCATCTGAAAAATACTCTGAGATAAACCAACCTGAACCTACCATACCTTCTAAAACTACCATTCCAGATCCTATGCCTCCACCTGCACCATCATCTGAGATATTAATCCCCAACTCCAATCCAACATCTTCTATATCTTGTGCCCAAGTTTCTTCTCTTTTTCATAATCTGTCTTATGGTTTCAAACTGAAATACTTTTATGACAGAGTTGAACCATCTGACCCCTTCAAACCTCTGAAACCAAAACTCACAGTGGCTCTTCCATATGTGCTTGTTTCATATATTCAATCAATGTCCAATGTAGGATCTTTAGCAACAATATCTGCAAAATCTGGTAAAGTTGTTGTTTCAGCTCTGCAAATTGCATCTAATAACTCTGTTGCATCTGCTGAACCACCAAAATCTGCTTTCAAACCCTACTCAAATGCATCTTTTGATGTTGTTACCCCTAACAGAAGACCAAAACCTCATTTGCTTAATGCTTTAGTAAGACCTAAAGAAAAAGCTCCTGAGATACCCTTCATTCCATATTATCCTCCTCCTCTGATTTCCATCCAAAAATCACTTTTTCCACCAGCTCCCCAACCCAAACCTATAACTCTAGAAACCTTGCTACGACCACAGTCCAGACTTAATATTGATCATTTATTTCAAACTTTTTTGCAAGAAATACAGATGTATTTAGGTACTGATCAGAAGAAATGTTCAGAAACAATGGATGCCAAAGAATCTGACATCATCTGGAACGGATTCATCAATAGATTCAACATTGTAGCTTCAAATCTGAAGAATGTTTGTTCTGATGATGCAAAGCTCAGAGCTGAAAGGACTCTATTCTGGACTGTCAACAAAACTGAACCTCTGCTTCGTTTAGATGCTCCTCCACCATCAACAGAATCTACTGATAATGCATTGGCTATGACTCTAGTAGACCCCTCCTCAGAATCTACAGAACCAATGGAAATTGACTCTGTTCAGGCTACAGAACCTCCTCATAATTCTTCATCTGAGATAAAGACAGAACATCCAGACTTTGAAGATAAGATTGCTGCTCTGGAAGCTGGACAGTCAGAGATCAAATCCTGGATGGCTAAGCAGGATAAGAAGTCTGAGGATATGACAGAATGGATGTCAAAGCAAGATGAAAAGAATGAAACTATGACTAAGTGGATGTCCAATCAAGAGCAATCCTCCTCTGAGATTACAGATCTATTGAAGATGCTTTTGTCCAAACACTCTTAGATTTTTTTGATTCTAATGTTTTTGCATTTGTTGTTTGCATCTGTACTTTTTGCTATGTCTTCTGATGATTACCTATGTACTCTTGCTCTGATCTTTTGAATGAATCAAGTTTTCTCCATTAAATTATCTTATTTACTGTTTCCTTTTATTTGTCTTTTTAAAGTTTTTACTTTTTGCTTATGACAAAAAAGGGGGAGAAAATATAGATCTAAACTGTTTAATATAACTTCACCAGAATGAATCTTCAGAAATATCTATTCTATCTAACATTTAATTTGACTATTTCAGAACATTTGATAAGTACACTATATAAAAGAAACTCTGAGTCTCTTAGATCATTTGTCTATTATCAAACTCTGAATCTTATATCTGCAAGACATTCTGACCTTCAAATGTTATAAGAACAAACAAGATCTAACTCTGAAGATTACTCAAGACAAAAGGGAAGTTTCTATTCCTTTTTCATATTTAACTCAGGGGGAGATTCATCATCTCAGGGGGAGTTATAATTCTTTATGTTCAGTTAAACAAAATTTATGATACTTTTTGTCATCATCAAAAAGGGGGAGATTGTTAGAACACAAATTGGTTCTTAATAATAACTCTTTGTTTTGATGATAACTGTTAGGAAATTTTATATTTAAGAATTATATACTCTAAAATTTTTTTGAGAGTTTTACTGCAAATTGAAATGATATTAACTCTCTAGAAGCAAATCTGAATTGTATACAAGAAGTTATCCTGACTCTGAAGCGCCAGATGCAATCATTAGAAGATTCTGATTGCTGTTTACAGAAGATCCTGAGCGTAGTCTCCAGAAGGATCTGAAGCAGAAGCATCTGAAGCTAGTCAGAAGCATCTGAAGCAGAAGCATATGAAGCTAGTCAGAAGCATCTGAAGCTGAAGCATCTAAAGCAAAGAAGAATATTTTTTGAAGAGATTCTCATAGCATAGTTTCTACAGAAGTTTCTGAAAGTACTAATGCTTCCAAGTACTGAAGTTTTGTGTCTAATATGCTCTGATGATCAACACGCTGAAAGCACACATGCTGCAAAAGGCTCTGATACAGCAAGGTTCTGAACATCATTAGAAGACTCTGACTCATTCAGATTCTGAAGAACTTGCTGAATACTGAAGAAGATATATTCAAAGATTATATCCGTTGGAGTGAATCAACGTCTCTTTCCTCATTTGTGCTAGACACAATAACACAGACAAAAAGGATTTTTCTATGCTATCTACTTCTAGGAAAGGTCACTTGATGTGAAGGCAAAAAGGCTCAGACCTTTTTGGGACTCTCTTTTCAACGCTCAGCTTCCTTGGATCAGCTGCCTATAAAAGGAAGGCTTCACCAAATTCTTCAGTTACACAATTTACTGAAAAGAAATCATATTATTCTAAGCTCTCATTCTTTCATATTCTTCTTAGAATTTCTTGTACTTAAACTTAAGAGAAAAATCATTGTTGTGATAAAAGCTTTATAGAAGCATTAATACTCTTGTATTTGATTTACATTGATTGTAAAGGTTTTCCTTAAGAGGATTCAGTTGGAATCAGTAGCTCTTGAGAAGACTAATAATAGTTGTTCTTAGGTGTTACTATTGTAATTTGTTTGATTAAATAGTGGATTAAGTCCTTGTTGAGAAAGGAAAATCACTCTAGGAAGGGTGGACTAGAGTAGTTGTTTTAAACGAACCAGGATAAAAATAATTGTGTGATTATTTTTTAAGTTTTAATCTTTCATACTTATTCAACCCCCCTTCTAAGTATTATCTCACCTTTAAGATTGAACTTGTATCTTGAGGTAAATGGTCCTTGAAGTTGGGCACTAAAGAAGGGGATTTTACACTGAAACCCTCTTAAACCCTAATTTAGTAACTTCTTAAACCTCTTGATTCTCCTTGATTTGAACTTGGAATGACATCCTAGACGTCTCAACATGAATTCCCATGACTCCAAAGACTTGAATCCAAGTCTCCAACTCCTTCAAGCCCACAGTTGACTTTGAGCTAAGCAGATGAAACCCTAGGTGCACAACCATTGACTACAACCTCTTGCAAGTGAAATGAATGGATAGACAAACTCCACAATGAATTCAAAATCACTCAATGAGCTTATCAAACACCTATTATCCATAACCATGGCCATGTGAACACCTGATGATCCTCAATTGCACTCCAAGATAGGAGGTAAGCAACACTTGTCAATCTTCTCCCTCAGAGAGCTTTGACAACTTCTTGATGATTGTAAGCACTAGATAACTTGAATAAGCACTCCTGGTTGAGCTTGAAACCCTTGATAACACTTCTCTTGAGTAGGCACACCTCTCTTGATCCCCTGCCAAAGATAATGCCATGCAGATGCAAATGCTAAAGAATGCAATGAACCATAAGCCAAGTAGAGAGAAAAGATTGGGCAAATTTTGGGGTACAACAAATACCATACACAAAAAATCATTTGGAGAATTATCACATCAAATCAGCATTGAATTTGAAAAAGAGCTGAAGGTAGAACGAATATTGAGAAGTAATTGTCTTCGAACCACCGTGTCAAATTCTTCGAAGGCACACAATTATTGTGATTAAACTTGTAAGACTTTCTTATAATCTTGTAGTTTTCTGCTTTGATGTCTTCGATTCAAATCATTGTGGTTCCATTTACAAATTGGACAAGGTGACACCGTGAAACTTCCTCTGCCGCCACCGACTTGAAGCTGTGGTGCAGCAGAGGCCTTCTCGCTAGTGAGGATATACATGGACATAAGGGAAGTATCCCGAGGACGCGATCAAGATAATTTTGCGAAGGAGAATAAGAAAGGAAAGAAAAATGGTCGTGAGAGAGGAAAGAGAATAGAGCAATTTTCTTTATTTTTTTTAGCATTGTAGGTTGAGGTTTAAGGGGTCGTATGGGCTTGACTATTGCCGACCTAACCTTTTTTATTTTATTTTATTGTTTTTTGGTGGTGACTTGGGCCTCAAATCAAGCCCATGCAAGTTTTCTTATTCCTGCCTCAATTTTCCTACCCCCTTTTGATTTTAACTTAAATTTAAGTTTAATCGTTTAATTTAAGTTAATAATTTTTAATTTAGGTTTATTTATTTTTGGTTTAAGTAGTTTAATTTATATTTTTGAATTTAGTTTACTTAAAATTTATTTAGATTTAGTTATTCAATTTATTTAGTTTTAATTAAATTTAATTTAATTAGTTTTCTATGTAGTTTTCTTTATCTAATTTATTCTAATTAGACTTTATTCAGTTTTGAAAATTATTCTAGATAACCCTCGTCTTTATAGTTAACTCATGATGCACACAATACTGATCTTTATGGAAAAATTTTGTTAATTCTAGAATTTTAGTCTTTTGATTAATTGATTATATTTATTCGTGATGCCTATCCATCGTGATTTGATTACATGACCTGGTTTTTGTCTTGTATATATGCTGATATGCTCTTAATTATTTTGTTTACTTATATCAAATTCCAAAGGAAAGGATCATACTCGTTGACTTCCATGTCATATGTAGCCTAGCTCTAGGTCCTTATCCTTATCCTAACCTTAGGATCAGAGTCGCCACACTCCATGCAAGTGTCCTGCCATGTACGCTCACTTTCTCATCTCCTTCATCCTAGCCTTAGGATCGGAGCTGCTGCACTCCATGTAAATTCCTGACATGGAGACTTACTCATATTTCCTGTTATCCTAGCCTTAGGATTGGAGTCGTCGCACTCCACGTAAGTGTTCTGTCATGGACACTTACTTTATTTCCCTTTTAACTTAGTTTTAAGTTCGGAGTCGTCACACTCTATGTAGGTATTTTGCCATAGACACTTACCTCTTCCCTTTGGAACCTTGACCACAGTCAATAGTTCCTCACCCTCGTTGAGGGGAACTATGAATGCTCTAATTCCATTCCCATCAGGATACGTAGGCACGAGATACGATGTCTTAGCGAGCATACTTAGAAATAAACCCTTAGGTAATTCCCTTAACAAGCAGATAATAGACAACAAATAACACAATAAAATAAGAGGTTCCTGTAGAGTACTACAAATGCTTAGGATGCGAACACCTTCCCTAGGTATAACCAACCTCAAACCTTAGATCTCTAGCTGTGTTTTTATATAGCGCACTTAGGGTTTTCTTTGATCTTTACCCTTTCCTTTGGATAAATCAAAGCTCAGTGGTGAATTCAAAGATTTGTGATTCAAGTTAATTAGTATCTTGATATCTGATTCTCACTGCAACACATGGACATCATGATGTTGAACGGGTTTTGGATATTTACAATAGGATTTTGGAATATAGGCTAAAAAAATGGATTTAAAAGATGGATGTTGGATATTTGGTTTGGAAATGGATACTTGGAATGGATGAAATGGTTAATTGGATTAACAATAATGGATAATGGTTTAAAAAGGCTTTGTATCTCGAATTCCAAGTAGCCCACACGACTAATCTTGACATGTCTAATTCCAATTAAACTCCCAATGCACACCAAACTCTTATCCTCAATGAATCCCAAAAATTCAATCAGTAAGCTCAAATGAGCATGACCCAATGCCCTTCAAATCAATCCACAAATGCTTTGTTCTGATGACCACTTATCTCCTTAACATGGAACCCTAATCTCATGATCTTCAATTGATGATTGTCCATAAACTCACCCATGAATAAGAACCCTAATCCTCCTTAATATGTACACTAATGATAATGAAATATCCTGAAGAAGATGACTTGAACAAAGAAGGAGTCAAACCCTGTTTTACACCAATGAAATCCTGACCCAATGCTTTTGATGAATCCTCTGAATATGAAGATATTCGTGATAATGTGAATTCAACCCTTGCTTCAACTTGACTGAAGTAGGAACCAACTGAACCACCTCTGAATAGGGAAAGCACCAATAACAAGAAATACCTTTGATCCCATGTCTTAGAAGACCAATGCACTATATGGTTATGAGGCTATGACCTAACAGATATGCAGATGAATGCGAACATAAGCCAGACAAAGTTAGAAAAAGATTAGGGCAAATTTTGGGGTGCAACAGGTACTAAGAAGAGGTACGTTGGCAAAGTCCCCACAACTATCAATGATCATTACCCCATCATAGGCACAATTGTACCAAACAATATTAGAGTGGGTAAGAGACATAATCTTCTGCAACCACCACAAACCATTCTTGATATCCCAAAAAGAGCTATACTTAGGAAAGTGAGAAATAAACCACTTGTACAATAATGGCACATAACACGTTATCATCCCTCCTCTATGGAAGTTCCTTAGGTGAACAAATTTATAAGCATCTGCTAACAAGGTAGGTACTGGGTTATTTCTTAGGAAAATCTTGATAGCTTTGATATCGATGAAGTCCTTAAAGCTAGGGAAGATAAACACATCATAGATGAGTAAGGCAAGAATAGCCTCAAACGCATCCATGTTCATATTATCAGCATAATATTGAGCTTTGTCCATCAAAAAATCTGTGGTCAACCCAAAGACTCCTCCTTTGGTGGCCAGTTGGCTTGGATTTTGGACAATCCCAAATGTGTGGCTTTGGTGATGTCTTGTTCCTTAGGATCTTTCTCTAAGATAGGAAAAGGAAAATCATCAAGGATAGGTAACCCAACTAGATAAGAATACTCTTCCAATCTAAGTACAAGTTGGTAGTCAGGTAAGGTGAAATTATGATAGATAGGATCATAAAACTGAAGAGTGTAGAGAGAAGTCCATCTTCTATCTTAGTCTTTAAGATAAATAAAAGCCTTCCATATTTGTTCTTGAAACCTTCTTGGTATGTAACCAAAGCTCTCAATCTCCTTAGATCATAAAGCTTAGAACTCTTGAAAGTGTACTTCAAAGTTTTTTTTCTTTCAACATCCATGACAATCCTATGATGTTTGCAAACAAAAATTCCTAAGTTCCATGAAACTTTGATAAAATGATGCTTATGAATGAATGCACGTATGCACAAACAAAACAAGGTTACACACAAACAAGGTTTAAAGGCTTGCATGAATATAAAGGTTTACCCGTCCCATTAGGTATGTAATAGGGTTTATTAACGGGTTCTAACAAGTTCTTAAAGTTATCATTCCATATTTTGGAGATTATCAATTTTCCAATTACTCGGTAGTTAATAATATTATTAAAAGAACCTCCTTTGAGTGTAGTATCGCATATCAACTATTTTGGATCTACACCCTCATAGTCATCGCAGTACGTTCCTAACAAGGCCAAGTGGGGTTAAAGGTGACTAAAATTTCTCAGCTTCGTAGGCTCAATCAAGAATAGTATCGTTTTCACAATCTCTGGATCAACAATACTTATTCTCAAAAGTGCCTCCACTAAGTGGTGATTTCTCAAGTTAGCTTGGTCGGGAATCAACTCCCTATAAGCCTTTTTAAATATACGACCTTCCTATCTTATTTTTATGCTCAAGTCCAATTTGGGACTTATCTCACCACATGCAAGGTAACGACTTACAAAAAACAGCAAAACAAATAATAGAAAGCAAACAATATAACACAAATATAAACAAGTTAGGCTCAACCCTCTTGGGATGTGTTCCCTAGTGAAGTCGCCATTTTTGTTGCGGTGAGAATCAGATATCAAGCTATTGATTAACTTGAATCACAAATCTTTAAATATTCACCACGAGCTTTGATTTATCAAAAGGAAAGGGTAAAGATCAAAGAAAACCCTAAGTGTGCTATGTAACTACAAAGCTAAGAGAATCTAAGGTTCGGGGGGTTGGTTGTGCCTAGGGAAGGTGTTAGTATCCTAAGTATCTGTAGTACTCTATAGGAACCTCTTGTTAGTATTTGTGTTATGTTACTTGTTTGCTTGCTAAGGAAAGTGTGCTAAGGGAGAGACCTAAAGAGTTTATTTCTATGTATGCTCGCCAAGACATCGTATCTCGTACCTACGTATCCTAACTAGGATTGGAATCAGAGCATTCATAGTTGATATCACTAGGGATGAATGAACACTTTATTATAATCAAGGTTCAAAAGGGGAGGTAAGTGTTATAGCCTTAACACTTATATGACTTTAACAAAGTCAAAAGAGTTGTAAATTCTACCCTAAGTCTAAGTTGTAAGACTTGATGACTCTAACAAGGTCAAAGGGGAAACTGGGTATTGCTAAACTACCTATGAAAATAGGTCAATTAACTATTCTTTCCCTTGGATTTGGAAATAAGGGGGCAAAAAAAAGGATGGAAGCTAACATGCTAACATCACTTGGGGAATAACTTGACAAAGTTAAAAGGTAAGAATGAACAATATGGATGAGATGAACAAGAATGATATTCAAACATGATATCAATTGTAAGTGACAAAGATAACATTCAACATGATGTTAATCAAAGAAAAATACAAGGTAAGATAAAGTTTAAATGCATACGGTAACAACCAAGTAGATGTGACAACATCTAAGACTTAACAAAGTCACAAAACATGATAGCAACCAAAGTGAACACATACAAGCAAGGATGTTACAACACCTAAGCATACATGAGACATAGTTCTAACAAGACTAAAGCAATCATGGATGTGAGCAAGGTTAACAATATCAACATGGTATCATGGATGACAAGTTCATGTACACTTTTAGTTCCATGATTCTATGATTGTCCATGGTTCTATGATTGGCTAAATTTTGGTAAAACATGATTCTGCACTGATGTTAAGCAAGATGTTAAAACATCTCCATCTGCTGTGGTGACAGAACTTCTGTCATGTGTTTTAACCAAGATGCCAAGACAGATGCCGTAACATCCATCTGTTGTGGTAACAGAACTACTGTCATGTGTTTTAATCAAGATGTCAAGATGAATGTCGTGACATTTATCTGCTGTCATGACAGAGCTGCTATTCTCTTGACAGAGGTGTTTTGGTTTGATGAGATCCTGTTGGATATACCTCATCAGTATGTGCAGATCAAAAAGAATTATTAGGAACAAAGTGCATATTTAATTGGTGTTCATAAAAAGGATCTTTGAGACTTTTTAGGAAACTATACAATAATTGTTTCTATTGTTATGAAGAAGATTCTGCAGAAGATCAGGAGATAAATTGATGTTCTGGAGATTGAGATCAATAACAGAGTGTATTGGATGTCATGCTGAATGTCATGACATCAGGTAGCTGCCAGCAAGGGCGCTGTTTGTTTTTCTGTTATGGTTCTTGATTTATCTCAGGCTAGAATTCAGGAAACCTATTATGATTCCTTAGTTATCTCAGGCGAGATTCTTGGCAGTGCTGAGCATAACATGAAACGCCTATGACCTAATTGACAGAACCCTGATTTATGAAAAGAGGTTTAACTTGGTTAAACCTAATTACTGCACTAAGGCCCAAGGAACTTCGCTGCCTATAAATACAGAGGTGGAAATCCTGATTGCATACTGACTCAGAGAGTGTGTCGTGAAGAGTTCTGTTGGTGTAACTTAATCTTCACATGTGTTTTTGTGTTTTAGGGTTTTGAGAGTCTCTTGTGTGTGTGACTTTGTAAGTCACCTTTTATATCTTTGGATGCATCGTGGTAGACATGTTTAGGCTGTTATGTGTTAGTTGTTTACTCAAAGCTTTTAAGCAAGAGCGTATTGTTCTTGATTGAAGCTGTTAAGCAAAATCAAGTATTGTGACTTTGAAGAGTGTCTTCTATAGTCTTCCTTCTTGTATTGAATTGTTTATCACTGCTGTGATTGTGGGGAGTGAGAGGTGTCTCTTGTCTAGTGGGTTCTATGCAGAACTTGCATTGGGTAGAGATTAAGTGAGGAGTTGTAAACTGGGAGTTTAGCTCTGAATTAATTATGCTAATAGTGGATTTCCTTCCTGGCTTGGTAGCCCCCATATGTAGGTGATGTTGCACTGAACTGAGTTAACAATTCATTGTTTTATTTATCTTTCAACATTTACAATTCTGCATAATTTAAATGGTTAGATAGATAGTTCTGTCAGTTTGCTGATGTTACAACTGATGTCATGACATTGTTAATTTTTAAAGGAATTTAAAATGGTCATGTTCTGTCCTTGTTCTGTTTTAGCAGAGATCAATGTTATTAGCATCTGTTATGACATCTGAGATCTGCATACCAAAATTTCATACACAACTAGGGTGAGCATGGATTAAGGTTTACTAACACCACTTGATCATGAATACAAGACAAACATGAACGAGTTGTAACAACACTTAATTATGAATACAATTTAAACATTCAAACATGGATAAGTCATCATAATACTTAAACATGGATACAAGTTACAAGTTTAAACAAGCATGGATATGAATATCAAACATGGATAGGACCAATCAACATGAATGGATTAAAATATGGTTCAAACATGAGACATACAAGCTAAGGGATCATATTGAGACGTAGTTTAATATGAATACTAATTAATCATGAATACAATTTAAGATGTTCAAGGCAAACAAAGGTAACAACCAAGGCATACTTGAGAAAAGAGATATGTTCATGATGATAACATGTAGGTTGAGGATGCAAACACATAAAGGATGACATGTGAGCATATAGGTGACAAAATATGGTTTGAACATCACTTGATCATGAATACAAGTTAAGACATTACCTGAACAATTAATCATGGAAAGAAGTTAGACATGTTTAGGACAAATAGGTAACAACCAAGGATACATGTGATGGGTTCAATGACGGTCTCAAACAAGATGAAAACATCACAAATTTTTTGATATACAAGCATGTATATAAGGACATATTAAGGAAAAAATTAAGTGTTTATGAACACATAATCATGGTATAATCCACACAAGGACACATATGCACATCAAGTTCAAATAAAAAGTGGAAGGAAGTCATATATCAAGGACAAAATGACCAAGTAGGAACTCATAGTATAATCAAAGTTTCAACACACATTTAACATGTAAGCATACACCAAAAATGTGTCAAACACAAATCAAAACAAAGACGCACAAGTTTAAAACATCACACAAAGTATATATAGTTCATACAAGTCATTTTGGACGAAGAAAGGAAAAGGATCAACCAAAGTATTCAAGAGAAACCTTAAAAAACCCTAAAAAAGTCACCTACTTTGAGTAAGTATAAGTGCAAGAAAAATAAACATTTTTGAGGATTTCTTTTCACAAACAGAAAATAGACATTTTCATGAACAAGTGGCAAAAAGAATGGGTCCAAAATCCTTTGGGATCACAATGTTATAACTGTGAAGAAAAACAAAGAAATATGTGTCAAAAAATTAGGAAAATGGTCTTGGGAAGGTTTAAGCCTAGGTCTGGTTGGTTGGCAACTCCAAATTAAGCCATCTGAGCTATGGCACGCATTTGAACAAAGATGCAAACAAAATAATATATTTAAAAACAACATACGAATATATAAAACAAAAATAACACAAAAAAGGATGGTCCAGGCAAGGATCGAACCTAAGTCATGAGGCAAGGAGACAAGGAAAGCCAAGGCGTACTACCAATGGGGTGGTTAATACATCCATGTATTGAACCACCCAGATAAATATATATTTTAAGCTTTCAAATAAATGGCCACCTTAACACCACATCATCATTGTCTTCTTCCCTTCACCCTCTCTTTTTCTCTCTCCTCATGCCCTAACCTTTCTTTCTTCTTCAGAAATTTCATCTCAATATATCTCCCTCATCTCTCAACTATTTTTAATTTGGTAAAAACCAAAGTTGGAGTATTTTTCACAAGGATTCCAAAGGTACCACTATCTCACCCTAAAACTAATTGTGTAACACACACAAAGCTTAACAAGAGTGAAACACAACAAAGTTATCACATGTCAAAACATTACATATGCAACTCATACAAGACAAACAGTGGTTCAAACATCTAGCACATGATATTGTCTACATATTTACTTCACAAATAAACCATTAATGATGCATGAATCAAGTGTTGGAATAAGTTCTGTTAAGTGTTTAAAGGTGGTTTGTGAGGTTACTTTGAGAAATGCACGAGGGAAAAGTGTTTGGCTTGAGAATTTGCAAAAATGAGCTTATTTGCAAATTCTGTTGGATGAGGAAGTTTTCAGAGGTTTCAGGCGTGGATGTTGTGTGTTTTGAGGCTTAAGGGAGTCTTCCATTTATAGGAGAACTCGTGGGACTTGGAGCTTGTCAGGTTACAAAGTTCTCAATCTTTTGCTTGGTTGAGTTGCAACTTGTAGTTACATGAGGTTTGTGTCATTTCCAAGCAAAGTACCATGCCTCTAGGGTGGTTGAAAGTGCTTTGAGGTCTTGCTTCTTAGCAAAAAACTTTTGGAGTGCAGAAGTAACAACTACAATGCTCAAGAAGTTGACTTTGGTGATTAAAGTACCTTTATCAAATTGGAAGTGTGACCTTTCTTCCAAAAATGGAAAAATCTCTTAAACAAAAGCTTAAAAAATTGGATAAGGCTTCATTATTTTGTGCAACCTTCTGATTATGGAAGGATTTGGGATAATGTGGCCTAAAAAGTGGGATTACAAAGCATGCCTTGAAGATTTGATTAAGAACAAATTATGGAAATGACATAAAATCCAACTTTGAGACACCAAATTTATTCCTTTGAATCTCCCAGCTCAAGAATGGTATAAATGAGTTCTTGTACTTTTTAAAAAGCCCCAAACATGCTCTACAACTTTCATATTTTAATAATTTCTTTATTATAAATGGATCTTGGTGAAAACTGGCTCCCAAGTTTGGTGCTTTTTGGGAATTAATACTGCCTTGAAATTTTTCTAAGTGTGGAACTTTTTCACTCACTTGATGGCTTCATAACTCAAAATCCTTTCAATTTTTGGAGATTAACACTCATTCACAAAGTTTTAGTATGTTGAAAGGGCTTCAATTTGATCTTTGGAACACAAAACATGGTGGTCTAGATGAAAGTTATGACCTTCCAAAATTGGTACCAAATTTAGGGTTTTTATAACACTTAGAAAAAAAATCACTTTCTTCCATTTTACCCCTTTTGCAAGAAACCTTCAAATTCTTGGTTTTTTCATGATCAACCTCATTGATCAAACACGTTTCCATGGAATTTAGCTTGAATACTCCAATATTGACCAAAAATCTAAAAAGTTAAAGAGTTGACTTTGTAGTCAAAGGCTTGTGTATCAGATGAAATTGATTGTGTGACCTTCAATGATCTTGAACTCTTGAGTCTTTTAAGTATCATGGGTGGATTCCAATGATGTATTTGATTATCTTGAGTCATGTCTCAAGGCTTGAGATCATGTCTTGATCAAAAGTCAAAGGCATATTTGACTTTGTCTGGTGAAACCCTAACTTATGGTCAGATGAAGTTGAGTCTTGAAAAAGTTGTAATGAGACCAATTTGCACTTGATTTTTGATGGAGAGAGGTATCTTGAGTGTATGCACACTTGTAGGTTGTTGATCAGTCCAAGACATTGAATGATCAAATAGAGACCCTCTTGGTTCTCTTGATTCAAAACCCTAATTCATAGAAGAAATAAAATAAAGAACATTTTATACAAGGTTAGGTTAGCAATGCAATGCATGATATTCCTAGAATGATGATGAAATCTAGGGTCAAAATTTGAGGCATGACACCATTTTCATGTCCAATTCCATTTTATCATTATCCACATTACAAGGTCTATTTACAATTGAAGCCCATTATTACATTCATATTACAATTCAAATTTCTTGCACAAACCAAATTGATGATCAGGTTACTCATGTAGTTGCGAATTCCCTTTGGATTGATAAGGAAGCCAATCTCGAGGATAATTTTTTGTCTAAGTTTCGGGATGAGAATTCTTCAATTGGGTCTCATGGAGACATGGATGATTTTTCTGTACCAAAAGATTCGTTTAGTCACATTTCAGAGCTAGAAAATACTGATATTGCTACAGAAACTGCAAACTGCATTATCTTGTCAAATGCGGACATGGTTGAACATGTCTTGTTGGATTGGACATTGTGGGTAACAACCTCAGTTTCAATCCAAATTGCATTACTTGGTTTTCTTGAAAACTTAGTGTTTATGCACTGGTACAGAAATCATAACCTTACAATTTTGCGGCGAATCAACCTTGTTCAACATTTACTAGTTACATTGCAAAGAGGTGATGTTGAAGTTCCTGTCCTTGAAGATTCGGTTGTGTTGCTTGGGGTTATTTTGGAAGATGGGTTTCTATATTCTGAGCTTGAAAATATGGTTAGATTTGTGATAATGACATTTGATCCACCAGGGGTTGCTGCACAACGTCCAATTATGCGAGAATCAATGGGAAAACATGTGATTGTTAGAAATATGTTACTAGAAATGCTAATTAATCTACAAGTCACAATTAAATCAGAAGTGTTGCTTGAGCAGTGGCATAAAGTTGTTTCTTCCAAGTTAATTACATATTTTCTTGATGAAGGAGATCATTCTGAAGTTGAGATGGGACCAATAACACATATGCAAATGGCTCAATGATGAAAAAGAGTGAAAATTCATTACTAACAGCCTTACCAAAAGAAACATTAAACCATAATACAAGCTCTCTCACATTGCAAGTTGAGCCATCATGAAGCACCAAGCATGCCAAGCCATCCAAAAACCATCACATGCTAGCCTTCAATTCCAAACTCATACTTCAATTCCCAGCCGAGCCACATACACTTGCAACAACATGAATGCAAGCTCCAAATGACAATCTTAACAAATACATATTTTCAAGTTCAAGTCGTGTTAACTAATCCACGTCATGTAATTTCAAATTCATGAGCTGAAATTAAAAAAATTTCAAAACTACATGAATTTTCAGCAGCAAGTATCACGCATAAAGGGAAAGAAAAATGCAACACAGATTCAACATAAAACGCAACAGAATTTCCAAAACGGCAAATTATTTTCACCACTCTCAATCTATAAATAAGACTCATTTCATTAACTTTAGACTCAAGCTTTTAACCCAGCAAAGCTCTGCTAACTTTTCTCTCCATTGTCTCACTTTGAAATTGTTTCACAACTTCATTCACTCTTCTACTTTTCCTTCAAATTAACTTTAAATTGAAACAGAATTTGAGCCATAATCACTAGAGAAGCAAGAAGAAGAATATATGTGCACTTACTTGTAGCGTTGAAGGTATAGCTTGAGACGTTTCTGTCGTTTTTTATCCGATTTTTTTGTCACGATTCTTGTAATTGATTGTATCACTGTGTAGAGCATTTCGTTGGATTTTTTTGGGCATAAAACTCGAGCTCCGCTGCGGCGGAGAAAGTACTAGCTAATGAAGCTTTTCCTTTCCTCTATTCGCACGACTATTGAAGAAGATGATGAAAACTTGTTTTTCAAATTCCTTTTTTTAAATTTCATTTCACTAAATGATAATGTGTTTGGGCCTGGACGTGTAGCCTTTTAATATCCATCACCTTGCTATTTATACTTCACCTCCTTATATTTTCTTTCTTTTTTTCAAAATTTCTTTAAATTCCTTCTTAATTCAAATTTTGTTTTCAATATTTTCTAGTTTTTTTTTATGATTTCTTAATTTGAAAATCATTTTTCTCTTGATTAACTCTTGTTAGATTCTGATTTTTTGGTTACTTTTGATATTTTAGTTTAAAATTTCTTTTAAAATTCATGTGAATTGATATATTACTTGATTGATTATTGATATTTTGATTGTTGGTTGTTGGTTGTTGCCTTGGATCTTGATTTTTTGATAAAGATATCATCAATATCAATGGACTTTGGGTGTTGATTTTATCCACCAAGAGAGGTGATTGATATTGATGGTGATTTAATCAATTTGAGATTTAGTTTGGTTGTTCTCTTCATCTTAACCTATTTCTTCTTCTTTTTCACCTCTTCTTGGATCAATTGGAAGATGTTGTAGGCCACCTTGTTCATGAAGCTTTAAATGGTGATTAATGAACTTTCATCAATTTAAATCTACGATTTGATTGATCATTAGATCAATTGAGGTCCTTTGGGTTTATGCATAAGTTTGTCCAAAGTACTATGAGAAGTTGATTGATGTAGTGGATCCATCTTGCTTTGACTTACATTTTGACCAACCTTGTTTTGACTTTTGCTACATGTTTTAGTAGTGTGATCTCTATATCACATCTCTAACATGTAAGGTACATAAATTTTTATTGACCGACCTCCCATAGTATGACCTTCCTTATAGGTTGTGCTACGATTGCTTAATATAGCGCTAAATTTGTCCTGAATCGGAAAATAAGTCATTTTTGTAAGTGAGATTGTCAGCCTTCTATTCTCCATGGTATTGTGTGAAATAGATTGGATCTTTTGTTGCTTAAAAGAGCTAGTGGCATACTTGTTTATTTTATCCAAGTTGGAGTCCTTCTCTTGGTAATGTATAAGACCATGTTTTCATGCTTATGGATGTTTAGTTGAGTGTTCTCTAAAAAATGACAAATTGGCCTTTTATTTTGAATCATTTACATACTAACATATTATTGTACTAGTCTTTACTTTAATGTCATTTATCTTATTATTTTTATTTCTTACTTTTACTTTATGCCTTTATTTTTAGCATCTCATATCGTCTTGTTTATGTTTATGTCCTTTTCCCTTTGTCCATTTGGACTTTCTTCTTCTCTTTTAAGACATTAATAAAGGCCTAAACATCTTAAAACTCTTAACGTGTTTCTTGGACTATCTTGATGACTATCCTTTGCTCATGGATTATGGACTTAGAATTAGGATCCTTGACCCATGTTTTGGAGTTTTTATATTGACCTTGGATCTTACTTAGCACTTTGAGACCTTGAGACACCTCTTGTGAAGACCTTGTCTTGGATGCTTGGTTATTTCTCTGCCCATTGCTTACTTTGTTGCTTAAGTCCAAAGTATGGGAGTTTTGACTTGTTATGTCAAAGGCTTGTATCTTGTTTAGATCTTCCCTTCCTTAGCTTTTATTTTATGCTTTAGGATAGTCTCTCCATCTCCTCCCCATTCTTAAATTTTGAAAATCTTCTCTCTATTTCAAAAATATTCTTCTTTCAAACTAGAACTCCTTTCATAATAAACCTTGACTTTGTCAAGTACATTTTCAAAACCTCTTTCTTTAATAAATGTTAAGACATCTTAAGCATACTTAAACAATTTTCAAAAGACATAAACACACCTAACCCATTCAAGTCATTTTGTGTTTTGTGCACTTTTTGCTTTAAAACTTTTCATAAAGTTTAGACATAAGTCATTTCCATAGTTGAGATGTAATTCTCTTATCCCCATAGTATCGATGATAATTCTTTTCTACTTATGAGAGTTAGTGGTATACTTGTTGTTTTTTATCTAAGTTGGAGCCTTTCTCCTTGTGATGCAAATTTCTCATTACTCGTGTGTGATTAGTTGTAGTATTCTCCTTAAAATAAAAACTTGTCTTTCCAAAATAAAATATACATAACAGACACTCCAACCATCCATTTCGGATCTCCTTGACTCGTAACAACGAAGTCAACCATTTTAGTGTTTTTAGAAAGAACATTTGGCACCCACCGTGGGGCCTCGGTAAGACTTGACCATGCCACAAAAATCCATCAATATTTTTAAGAATCTAGTTGTACGATGTTCGGATTATCTCCCAGCTGAAGTGATCCATTTCTGCAACTAGATGTAACCCAACAACTTGCAACGGTGGAGGCTATTTGTCAATAGAATGAAACCCTACATGACAGCGTACAGGTGTTATACCCCAAATTTTGACCCCCTAGATCATCATCATTCTAGGAGCACCATCATTTGTTTATCTAACTTTAACCTGTTTCAAGTTTGACTTTGTCAAGATGCAGGTGAATTAGGGTTCAGTACAGTCAGGAATCAGGGTTTCTATGGTTTGATCAGTCAAGGTTTTGGATTGATTCTCCATGAAACAACTCCCTATATCATCAAAGATACTATATTGGATCAAGTATGAATCCAATTTGAGGTTGTCACCCAAAGAAGAAGAGTAGTGCAGTCCAAGACTCCCGATTAGGGTTTCTGATTAAGAAAAGTCAAATGTGGTTTGAATTTTGATTTAAATGATGGAATCATGGTCCATGAAGATTATATGTCTTATTGAAGTCCACTCAAGAAGTTTCAAGGCCTCTGGGTACCCGAAACACCACCAGTCGATTCGGAGTTTTTCGATCGTTCGGTTCGTCTGACTAAGAAAGTCAACTCATTGACTAACAGGGTTTTGATCCAAAATTTAAGACAATTGTGTTCCTAATGTTATATAAAATCTATTCATGAATATTGGTGACCATTGGATCAAGAATTGAGGAGTAATAGAAAAGTCAGGAAATTAGGTTTTTGAAAGGGGCGAGACCATAACTTTCTAACCACACATCCAAATGGAGTGGTTCTAAGCTTGTTGGGAAGGTCTTGAGGAGTCCTACAAAAGTGAAAAATTGACCTATGTGCAAAAAATGAATAGATTAGGAGTTATGATAAAAAATAAGTCAAGAGGGAAAAACACTTGGTGAAATTTCTTGATTTTGACACTTTTCAAGTCATGTTTTCAGCCAACTTCAAGAGGATATTTGACCTAGTTCCACTTGGAATTTGGAAAAACTTAAAACATGAAAGTTGTAAAGGATAATGAGGGATTTCCAAAAAGTACAAGAAATCCTCCATAGCATTTGTGCGCTAGAAGTTTCGAAGGAGGGAAGTTGGGGTCCAAGCACTTGAAATGCACAACTTCAAACTTGACAAAACCAACATACCAACTATCCAATTGGTTCTCAACCATTGTTTAGCATTTGATCTTATGTATAGGGTGTTTGATGAATGGAAATGCAGAAGAATCCAAGAGCAAAGCTAGGATTTTGGTCAAGCTTATTATTTAATTCAAAACAAATCCAAAAGGTGCAAGAGGAAAGAGAAACTTTTTTGAGTAAAATCTGGAGTAGCATGGCCCCTACCCTATTGACACCACTTCAATAACTTCTTATGGCTTTCTTATAGCCTATTTTATGCATCACAAAGCATTGGAAACACTCAAGATTTTCTGCATCAAAGATCCATATGAAGATTTGCTATTTTCTCCCTCCAAAAGACAATAAGCTATCCACATTTCCCAATCTGTCAAGGCTCTCACTTCCTCTATAAATAGAGATACTCTCCATGTATCAAACACACAAGAAAAATATCATAAAACCATAAGAAATACAAGAGCAAGCTCATAAAACCAGAAGAAACACACCAAGAATCTTGCTTTCCGCTTTTCTTATAGTTGAAGCAAAAACACTAAAAACCTCCAAAATCTATCTTGAACAGATTTCTTGCTAAAACCATTTCCAAGAATTAAGACTCACTACAAACCATCTGCATAATCCACAAATGAAATTTATAAGGTGTTCAAGCCATTAAATCAGTCCAAGACCCCATATATCCAAAAGTCAACTTTCAACCTAGTAAACTTTGACTTTTCATACAAAACTTGATAACACTTTGCTCAAGCCTGTTTCAATCGTCTTAACACTTCAAACACCTTTGGTTTGAAGTGTACTAACTATCCAAAACATTAAAAGATCCACGCATCATTGGTTATTTGATATGTCACAAAGATCTTCATTTACTTCAAGTGCAAGAAAGTGGTTGGTTCACCAAGGCTTGTTGGAGAATTAGTTGGAACAGCTCTTCATTCTCTACTAAAATAGATTTCTAGGAAGTCTACAAGAGTTTAGTGATCACTATCTTGATTGTAAAATACCATGAACATTATTAGTGTACATTAGCTTGGAATGTGTTTAAATGCAAGTGCATTTCATGTTTGAATGTGCCATGTTTTGTTTGTTTTGCTCATCAATATGTGTAGTACTCTTATAATCATCATACAATGTGGTGCTACTATTGTGTTTGTTTGCTTGCAGTTGTCATGGAGTGATGCTGGATCTGACTTTGATCTTTTTCATTTGTGAACAATGCTACTGTTTCTGTTTAGATTAAGTGTGATGTTCATGCTTAGATTTAGTGATTGATTAATTTTCATTTGAGGACCTTGATGGATTAAGCTTAACACTGTTTTTGATGTGCTTGACATTTTCTGTTTAAGTCTAGTTTAGGTCTATTTCTGTTTTGATTTAAAAACAACTTAATGCATATGTCTATGTCTTGTATGTGCCTACTATTTTGCATATGTCCATGTCTTGTATGTGCCTACTGTTTTAGAATCTGTCTATGTCTTGTATGTGCCTATGTTTTGTGTTTGATAATGTCTTGTGAATGATGAATGGAGTTCTGCCATGAACTGTTTATTTGATTGTCATCACAAGTCACTTTGCATTGGCTACAAATATTGATAAGGTTGTAGTGTTTGATTCTGCTGCAAACAGCTTTGAGGATGTCATGACAACCTCCTAGACTCTAAATCCTTTGTGCTGACAGTTTGGATTAAGATCCATATATGTTTGATTCATGATGTGTTTGACATTGTATTTGTTTGAAACTTTTTGGTTTTGGTACTACTACATCAGTCTTAGCCATTTTCCAACTCATATGCTACATTTGCAATTCACATATCATTTTCAGTTCCAACATATTTTTGAATCATCTGTTTGTTTAAACTTGGTATATAGCATGTTTAAAGTGTGTGCAAACTTTCAAATTGATCCAAATATGTCTGATTTAAGTTTTAACATTGGAGTTGCATCTTAAAACCATCATTATGCAATTTTTATCGCCTTTTGAGTTGTGCACATGATTTGAGAAAACCAAGTGTACCATCATTTTCCTTGTCAAAAATCATGTGAGATAGACCTAAGGTTTGTGAAATTTGATGATGTTTTGACCTATTTTGAATGTTCACGTTTTTAGTCATTTTCACTTGTTTTGGCTTGCTAAAGTTGTGCCCAGATTCACACTCGGAGGTTTATATTGCACTAGGGTGGTTTGATACATTGGATGTATCACCACCTCAGTGGTCATGACCTATGCACTCATGTACTTGCCTTGCCCAATGTCCCGAGTTCGATCCATGTAGTGATAAACTCTTTTGATTATTTTTTGCATTTTCCATGTTTTAGTATTTAATCCTCTCTCTCCATAAATTTTTCACTTGCGCGCATTAGGCGATTTGGTAAATTTTTAGGTTTGTGATCTAAGGGTTGTGGGTTCAACACTTACCATGTGCACTCCTTTCTTTTTATCACTTGGTTTTTTATGCTTTTATTCACAAATTTAAAAACCTCATAACTTTTTCATGTTTTAACATTTTTGATCCATTCTTTTTACAAAATGTTCTTAATTATGTCTACTTTCACATAGTGAGAAAAGAATTCAAGGATGTTCATCTTAGAAATACTTTAACCCACTTGAAAGTCATGTTGCCTTTTAGGGTTTTTACCTTGTTTCTTATTGAAACTTTTCTTAAATACTTCTTGAGCTATCTTGTGAGATTGTTTGTGCTTGACCTGCACATGTTTGTTAACTTGTTTGAGTGTTTGAGTTTTGTTTGACTCAAGGTCTTGTCATGTCCAAATCCTTTCTTTTGATGCATCTAATTGATTGACATTGTGAACTATATTTATGAATCATGCTACCTCTTGATGTTGTAACCTCTTTAGTGTATTATTCATGTATCCTTTACTTGTTTAGAAGTCTTGTTAGAACTATAATATGTTAGGATTTGCATCATTTTGTTTGTTACCATGAACTTGTATGTATTTCCCACGAAATCTTAAACTTCTTACTTGAATTGTTGTAACACTTCTTGTATGCTTACTTGTATTTGATTGTCATTAATGTATGATTCGTTAGTCTTATGTTGTTACATTTGACCTCCTTTGAACACTATAACATGCTTGTCTCAAGTTGTTACTTAATTGCACTTAAACTTGTTTGAATTACATGTGGTCGTCTTGGTGGTTGTTACCTTATTTACTTTCATCTTTGTTAAAATACTTCAAAATTATTTTTACCTTATATGCTTGGTCTTGTAAAAACCTCTACCATATTCCCTCTCTAAGATATTGTAATATCTTTATGCTTTATTGGTTGTAACCATTTGCTTTGATTGTAATCTTTGTTTGTTGTTGTCACATACTTGCATCCTTTCCTTGGTTGTTACCATACTTTTTATATGTTCATAATGTTTGAATGAATGTTTTTGTATTGCTTTTAACTTTGTTAAGTTATTCCCCAAGTGATGGAACTTGTTAGTTCTCATCCAGCTGCTTCATCTTCTCCCATTCCAAAGGAAAGTCTCTCTATTCACACCTCGGGTCATAGATAGCTCATTACCCTCCCTTATGACTTTGTTAAGTCACCTTGAACCTTAACTTAGTTAAGTTAGAACCTATGTCTATTAGACTTTACTTTAAGTCTAGAATACCTACCCCTTGTTAGGAGTATCCTTCAATTAGAACTTTAAGATGGAGTTTGTTAACTCTATGTAAGAACCATTGTCATAATTACTTACTCTCCTCTTTTTTAAATTCAATTCCTTTGAGTGTTCCAAATTAGATTAGAGAGTTTTGTTAAACTCTACACAAGCATTGTTATGTTTGTCCCCCTAAAGTCTTGACCATAGTCAAGTACTTTTTAATCCTCAGTGTGGTGAACTACGGTTGCTCTAATTCTATCCTAATTAGGATAAGTAGGCAAAGGACGCGATATCTTTGTGAGCAAGTTTAGAAATTATCCTTAGGTCTTTACCTAACCTTATACCCAATCCCAAGCCATAGAAAATATTTAGCAAGCTTAGCATACAAACATACAAAAGGTTCCTGTAGAGTACTACGGATGTTTAGGATGTGAAATACCTACCCTAAGTATAAACAATCCCCAATCTCTTAGGGTTGTTGTTACATCGCGCAAAAGGTCTTTCTTTCTTTAACCTTTCCTTTGGATAAATCAAAGTCCAGTTGTGAATTTAATGAATTAAGATTCAAGTTAATCAATAGCTTGACATCACGATTCTCACCGCAACAACAGGTTCTTCATACTCAAAGCCAAAAATAAAGAGATGTAAAAGAGGATTCCTTGGACGTTCAACCTTTGTCAAAAGCCATCTGGGACGACCAAGTCCCTGAGAACTTCAAGCCACCAACATTAGCATCCTTCGATGGAAAGACATATCCGCAAGAGCACATCATTATAATCAATAATCAAATGGAAATTGTGGGGCCTCTGACTCCCTTAAATTTAAACTCATGGCCTAGACTTTTAAGGAAAAGGCTTTGCGGTGGTATATGAGCCTACCAAGATTTTATATAATTAGTTATTAGGATTTAACCAAAAAAATTAATGCAATGCTTTTCAGCAAGCAAGCACCCAACTACATTTTATCCAATGTTCGACAAGGATACTCGGAGCCACTATGAGAGTATTTAGCAATATTCAATGAGGAGACTGTTAGGTATCCCATCCGAGTCAATATATGTTTGCTGGATCCTTTTAGTACGGTCTTCGAGCTGGTCATTTTAACGAGTCCTTAGTGCAAAAGTCGGCATCCAGCATGGATGAAATCATTACCTCGGCAGAGTGCTACATTAAAGGAGAAGAAAGAAATATGGAAAAGAGATCTTGGGATGCCAACAAAAGGAAGTGATCATGTAGGAAGTGTGCCACCTCAACCTATTTCCCCAACCGAAACACCTAAACGAAAGTGTACATGTGATAATGGGAAATGATGAAAGTGCATGGTGTGCATACCATGGAATTCGTGGGCATCACACTGAAAACTATCACCAACTAAAAAAAGGAAATTAAAATTTTGATTTAGAGAGGTAGGTTGTTGTCAGATGTCAAGGACACAAGGAGGCGGTGATCGATCACCAATTCTATGAGTTTTCGTTCATTTATTCGGCATAAAGTCACAATAATCGATAACACTTTCTTTCGTAATGTTGATGTTTATTATACTTTTCGCATTTTCATTATCACATTGCATATTTAAGTAGTTTATGTTATATTTTGTGCACTATATGCGTTTGGTGGTAGTCTTTATGATTTCAGGTCCATACGAAGAAAGGCTAAGGACTCGGGCAAAGAAATAGGGGATTTCGGGAAGTCGCATAAGGTTTTCAAGAAAATTCAGTGGCCTGACACGGGTCGTGTCAGGAGAAAGACAACTTGGGCTTGTTGGAGAAAAACACAGGGAGCTGACACGGATGCTCGTGTTAATAAGGATGGCTGATGAAGTTTTTTTTGCCATCTAGAACAGGTGGCCAACACGGCCGCCAGTGTCAGCTGGCACGACCCGTGTTGGCCTGGGCGTGTCTTTTTTCAATTTTTGTCTATTTTGACCCCTGAGGGTATTTTTTGAATTTCCTGGACAGTCTATTGGATCCGTTAGTATTTGAAACGCATTTTTAAAAATAAAAAGGTACTTTTGGATCGTGAAAAAAGGAACGACAAGATACGATTGAGCGCTCAAGAGAAAAGTGAGAACGAGAGATTTTCAAAGGCGGAAGCAATTGAAGATCAAAGTAATCTCCATTTTTACTGTAATGTTTAATCTAATTGTTCGATTTACTTTATTGAATATGAGAAGTTAAACCCCCTAATGCTAGGAGGGTGTCGCTGAATTGTTATTGTAATGACGTTATCTTCTTTATTTTAATAATATAAGCACTTATTTTATTAATCAAGTTTTATCGATCAATGATTTTATAACTTTTTCAACCGGACAAATTGGTTTAGTTTTACGGTTAACTTTAGATCGGGAAAAATCATTGTTAATACGATTTGATCGATAATGCCTGAGTAGATAATTCCTAGGACTAGGATTACTCTGTTGCACTTGATTACTGCTGAAACCATTTTCATTGCTTAATCTTAAATTGATTTTCTATGGACATAGTAGTTTGATTATGATTTTAAGAAGTTTTCTCACTAAGGCTTTAGGAGTAAACAAATTTTGCAGTCAAGAACTTGATGAAATTGTGGTTATATTGTTGAGATAGGGATTAATATTTTCGTAAGGCAATTCATACACGAGCCCTAGCATGCTCTCATATCTTGTTGAACTTTGTTCACTATTTTTCTTTAATCTACATATTTTGTTTTAAAATTAGTGAAATCAATTTTACAAACCCCCAATTGACTTTTGTTTAATTAAATTTAAGTTAAGCTTATATTGCCTAACACAATTCATGAGATCGATACTGGGGATAATCCCCTTATTTTAACTACAATCGGCAGAATAGTACACTTGCTATTTTACTGATCAAGTTTTTGGCGCCGTTGTCGGGGACTGCCAAATATAAGCTGAATTTTTATTTAATTGAAATTTTGTTGCTCTGCGACTAAAATTTTATTTTTGTTTATTTTTAGATTAATTTGTATTATCACTAATAATTTTCTAATCTGTGCATGCGAGGAAAGGCCTCAGCTAAGTTTTTTTTTGACACAGAACCCAAAAGCCTACTGCATGCAAGACGCCGTCAAGCGAAATAAGCAAGACTGGCAACGTCAGAGGAAGAAATTTCGGTTCATTTTGAGCATTTTGATTCAGAGACAAACATAGACACGGAGACACAACCAAAAGGAGTGATAATTGTCGCTTTCGCGAAAATAAGGTGCCGGCAAAACAGAAGAGTCGCCACCTTTCGTAATTTATCCCTCCGAACAGGAAAGGAAACGATCGGAAAAACCTGACGAAAAAGGGTATAAGACAAGGTCATCGCAACCGTTGTCTGGGTTCGGGAGTCAGTTACGCAAGGGGAAGGTATTAGCACCCCTCACGTCCATCCTACTCGATGGGATCCACGCTTGTTGTGTTTATCTGACGGGTTGGTTTTCTATCTACCTATCAAGGCTGGTCTGAAAAGAAAAGAAAATGACTCGGCAAAGCGTCGCACTTTATGCCTACGTATTCTCATCAGAGAATGAGAAATCAGAGTCAACGTAGTTCGGCTAACTACGGGTTACGGGGATGGTGGAGGTGGCTCGCCAATACATCAGTATTGTGCCTACGTACTCTCAACAGATATGAGAGATTAGAGCTTACGTAGTTCGGGATAATACGGATTACGGGAGTTCAAATTCATCTGTTTTTTCGAGTAGGGTTAATAGACAGTTCCAGCAGTTTGGTGTACGCAGCTCGACCCTTGGAGACTTATGCGTTACCGTTTACGGTAGAACTGGGAGTTAACGACACTCTTTTCTTCAGAAAAAGCTTCCTTTGAATTATGGGCCCACGGGGCAAAAAGGTTTGAAGTTTGTCTTTTTTGTCTTTTACGGAAGAACTATTTTTTATGGGTGTTTGCAACCAATATCGCACTAGAGACTATGACCTGAGAGTGAATGCGTCGCATGTCACCCAAAGGGTTCCATACTAAACATCCAGACTGTTGAAAAGAAACTCTCCAACAATCCTTTCTCAGATAGCTTAAGGCTCGTAACGTACGACATCAGTTAACCTTTATTACTGTATTTTGATTTGTTTTGAGATGAGAAGAGAGGGGGACAACTACGGGGAGACTATCAAGTCCTAATGTTATCATGCCAAGGATTCATCCTATGGTTTGTGGATGATCAGGCCGCGTGAGCAACCCTTCGACGAGTAGCTCCCTCTGCCTAATAGTGTATTGAAGACCTTCAACCGAGTCTTCCCATGCTCTTTCGCCGAAACAATCTTCTAACTTCCGCTTCTTGGATTCAAACGCCTGTTTGTGCTCCTTCAGGTTAGCAAGAGCCTTGTTCAGGAGGCCTTCAGCGGCATATCTACGAGCGATTTCTTCATCAAACCTCTTCTCACTAGCCTTCACCTGGGCTTTCAATTTGGAGATCTGCTGCTTCAGTTTATCCTCCCGTTCCTTGCCGTTGGCTAGGGTGGCCTTCCAATGCTGATTAAACTTGGATATTCTCCGGTACGCTTCATCCAAGTGCTGCTTCTTGGTGGCCAATACGTTGTTGATAGATTTGAAGTCCCGACCCAAACGCTCACGTTCAGCCAACTACTTAGTCAAATCTGTACCTAACTTGTTTACCAGCTCTGTCTGCCTCTTGAAGGAATGGATGGCTTCGCTTCTCTCGCTTCTGAGCTGAGCCAATTCTTTCTCCAGTTCTTCATTTGCCTTCTTCAGCTCCTCTCGCTCAGCTAACACCTGATTGTACTGCTGAATAGGCACGGTGGTAGGCTCTTCAATCACTGGAGAGCTTTCTAGCTTGGCAGAAGGAAACGACATCCCTATGATATCTGCTCTGGCTCTGATCCAGGTCACACATGGAGCGTAGGCTTGGCTATTACTCTTTCCTAGCAACGGCTTCCCTCGTCTACTGATACCATTCCAAGCATGTTGAAGCTTAGATAACATATCCCCCTCTAGAAGACCGGTGAGGTACAGAGATTCCTGCACCTCTTCATCCTTCGGCGGAGCTCTCAAAGCATAAGCAAACTGTCGGACAAGTAGAGACGGATTATAGTTGATTCAACCCTTCCTGCCTATCAAAGGCACATTCGGAAACCCACTGCAGCTGAAGACAATCTCAGTACCCAACATATCTTTGTCAAACCAAACAACGTCCTCTGCTGCTAGACTCATCAAACGCTCAGACCACTCAGCTGTGGCTGCAGATGAAGCAAAGGGACCCTTCTTGGGTAGGTGACTATCAAGCCATCTATAGAATAGGGGCACACAGCACGAGACATTCTTGCCTTTTCTGTTCTCGTTTTTGTAGTGGACGGAATGATAGACATCTCCAATCAAGGTAGGAACTGGATTCCCTGCTGCAAAGATGTGAAAGGCGTCGAAGTCTACAAAGTCTGGCATATTAGGGAACAGAATGATGTCGTATATGCAAAGAGCAAGAATAGCGTTGAACACGATCCAACAACCATCTTTGGCACACTCTTGGGCCTTTCCCACTAAGAACTGCAAGGAGAAACCAGGAACCCTTTCCAACTAGACAAGACCAACTCGGAGGCATCCAGATGAAGTGAAAGAGCTAGACTAGCCAGATTAGGCTCGGCGTCCATATGAACAAAGGGCATCTGACTCTTGATAGGCACACCTAACAAATCAGCATACTTCTCTAGCATAGGTGCGAGAATAAAATCCGGGAAAGTAAAGCATCTCAAAGGAGGATCGTAGAACTGTAGCAAGGCGTGCAACCCATTCAAATCAAACACAGAAGGTTTACGAACCAAGCTGAGCAGTTTCCCATAAGACTTTCTGAATTCACCTCTCACAGAATCATCTGCCAAAGCAATCAAACTAGACAGCTGAACAACATCAGGAGTGGGGAGCTTGTAGGCCACAGTCTTCCTCAGAAAACCCATAATAGCACAACAGAAGGCAAGAAAACCTGAACCGGGGGAAACGGTACCTGCAACACAGACACACGTTAATGAAATGCAAATGAGTATGCAAAACAATGCAAAATGCAATCATGCAGCGGGAGATCAAGACGATTGCGCTGTTGAGGAGACGAAGGTGAAGATTCTGTATCAATAAAACCATAATACTGCTCTGTCAAGAACAACCCTATCTCTGATGAGAAGAAAACCCTGATATCGGACCATAAATCTGCTCTGTCAAGAACACCCATATCTGATGATGAGGAGAAACCCCTGATGTCAGACTATAACTCTGCTCTGTCAAGAACAATCATATATCTGATGATGAGACCCTCTGATACCAACTAAACTGATTCACTATCAAGAAAACTAGGTAGTCTGAACGTTAAGGTTTCCTGCAACAAACCCGACCTTGCTCACAGGTATGGACCTAATCACGGAAAAGGTACGGCATCCTATGCGGTCATCAGCGTCACAGACTTTCAAGAGCAATGATACGATACCCCGAAGGTGTGGCATCATCATCTCTTGAAGTGGCCTCACTCAGCTGAATCACAAATGATCGGTCCCCATTGTAACGCCTGTTTTACTTCGATTAAATTCAATTATGACTTTTCTATGTCTCGTTGCGTCGTAGTCGTAGTTGAGTATGTGTTTGGAGCGAAGAAAGGAATTGAATCGGTCGAATTGTCGGAAAAATTCTGGTTTGTCGGAAAAATTCTGGTTTTGTCGGAAAACTTCGAAAAATCATATCTCTTGATCCGTAAGTCGGATTTGACCCCCATTCGAAGCGTTGGAAAGCTAAAGAGATGTTCTATCTAGAAAAAAATTAAAAAAAATTTAATTTTGCTGCTATGACGACCGTCAAAGGAGTGTGACGACCGTCACACGAGCAAAAACTGCAGTTATGCAGAATTTGAACGTGTTCTGGTGGAATGAGATTTTGTAGCAAAAATATATTCTCGTAGACTCTTTTACCCTCAATTACATCATTTTTTGGGAAAGGAAAGACGGAAAAGAGAAGTTACGCATTGAGATAAGTGGAGAGCGAAGAATCATCCATCGGCGAATTCGGGAGATTTCTGCAGAAAAATCACCGTAGAGCAGAAGCGGAATCGGAAAGCGTGGAATTGGCCTCAATTCTAAGGTAAGGGTGGGGTTCAATTCTATAACTGGGAGTATGATCGAATTCATGTGGGGATCGAGTCATAGGTATAGTTTTCGTTAATCGATAAATGTTAAGGAAAAGGGTTCCCTAATGGTACCAGATTTCTATGTAGGAATGAATGTGTTATGTAGTTATTAGTGCGATGCTCTAAGGTTTTCCTTATGGGCCAATACGTAGAATAAATATGCTATACGGTTATTCGTACAACGCTCTAATGGTCTTCCCTAATGGACGTCAAGATGGCCGAGTTGGTCTAAGGCGCCAGTTTCAGGTACTGGTCCAAAAAGGACAGTTACCTAGTTGTGATTGATTTGTAATTAATTATGTGAGAAGATGCCGTAATGTTGTTATTACGATAAAATGTTAAAGATTAATTGTAGAACTGATGTTGATGTTATACCTGTATAGGAATAGCCGTTTTGTGTGAACACTTTGAGTTCCTATTTGTTGATACGATGTTGCAATGTTCCTTTACATGAACAGTCGTAAATGTTGAAATTATGTTGTTATTGTTCCCATATGTGAACGAGTAGAAAGTGATGGTTGTATGAGTGGTATGATGTTATGATGCTCTGTTATGGACATTCTGGTTGTAGGCATAATGCCTTGTTATATGGTTGCTATGGTTGTGTTGTAGTCCATAATAGATGCATTTCATGGCATATCATTTGGCCTGGATTGGCGACGGTTGTGCCTGTATTGGCATTATTTGGAGTGTTGGCTCCTAGATGGGTTCGGGGTATTGGCCCTGTCCCGAGTTTTGGAGTGTTGGCTCCTAGATGGGTTTGGGGTGTTGGCCCTGTCCCGAGTTGTGGAGAGTTGTCTCCCAAAATGGTACCACATGCATATGCACATTTGAGTCGCATTGTTGAGTCGCATAAAGTCGCATAATTACGCTAGTTGTATGTTAATGTTGTTTATGTGAGATATGGATTACTCGCAGTTGTTGTCGATGATGTTTATGATTTCGAAACCTACAATGCTGTGATGAGTTCCGGCATGTTTTCTATCATGCTTTATGTTATATTATTGATATCTCACCCTTTTTCGTTGTATGTTACCGCCTCTGGTGGTAATTTGCAGGTAGTCAAGAATAGAGCGTAGTTCTCGTTAAGGTGTCGTTGGTCGCTCTGATACGTAGCACTCTTGGGGGGATGAACAATTGTTTATGTTGTTTATTTGATGTTTTCTTGTTGCTGAATTTTACTAAGTATTTTAGTTGAATCGGTTGTTTTTTTGTTAATACACCGAATGCTGGTTGTACGCACTAAGCCGAAGAATCGGTAGTGCTGAATTTTGATGGAAGACTAGTTGTTTTAATGAATATATGCAAGCTAAAGTACTTGCTGAATTTTAATGGAGTTTTGGTTGTAATTTCTGGTATCACGTTGATTTTCATAAATGTTGAAAGTGCATTATGTTCCGCTGCAAATGAATATGTTGTTATGTAATTAAGATGTTATGTGAGTTGTTATTAGTTGTTCATCCAAGAGTATGTGCTATGTATCATTACTGAATGCATGTTGCCTAGTTAAATTAAATGGTAAAATGCATGCTTCTGCTAGCTGAAAAATGTGACGCCCAGGTTTTTGTCTGTGTGCAACCGTCACAAGTCCATGACGACTGTCATGCGTACAAATTTCGTGCACTCTGATTTTGATTTATTTTAAATATGCCTTGGGTAGAAATGGGGTGTTACATTAGTGGTATCAGAGCAGGTCGGTCCGTCCGGCCAAGTTGTCTAATGTTGTTGTTTAATCCCTTGTATGCGGCATGTGTGTGAAAACACTGTCGGTACATGTTTGTCGTCTAGCCTTTGTCTGCAGAAGTGGGAAGGATTCAAGTGGGGGAGAAGCATGTGTTTCTCCGGAATGCTGCAAGTGCAGAGTGAAGGCTCAGTGTGTGGTTGAATGCTCTCATAGTTTGGCAAAGATGGTTTGTACCCCATCATGATTTTCGGCTGCCTATTGACAAATTGAGGAACTGATCACCCTTAATCTCTTGTTAATAGTAGACGGGATTGTGTTGGATGGGATAGACGTGTCTTGCAAGCTTGGATGGCGTGAGCAGTGAATTGTTTAGAGTGGAGCTAAGTGCTCAAGAATTGTTTTGATGAGTCGGTCGATGTAAGAAGGTGCAGAGATGTGCATTTTGATTGGAATTTTCGAGAGAGTTATCGACGACTCGTGTGTTGATTGTTGTCAAACCCGACGGGACTAGTAGTGGTGTTTGGAGATGCTTTGTTGATATGATTTGGAGATATGTTAAAAGTAACTTCAGCGAGTTAGTTATGCTTTAAGGCAACTTAGAGTACGTAAGAAGAATTATCTGACCAGTGTTCAAGAGTTGGTCATTGTTGTAGTTGTGCCGGAGTTGGAGGCTGAAATTGCTTAATCTGAGATTTTGTGAGGAAACGATGTTTTACAGACGAAAGTCGGAGTAGATTGCGTAGTTGTGTCGGGTAATGTTAAGCCGTGATTGAGTATGCTTGTTTTATAAAATGTGGTTGATTTGGCAAGTTTTGGCATTTTTGAGATTTGAGGATCTAAGATTCGGATTGAAATCGGACGTCGTAGAAATCGCGTTTGATGGTTCTAATTCAACGCCATATGTTAGGGGAGTATGAGTATGTGTTTGTTTCGAAGAAATAAATTGAATCAGTCGAATTTTCGGGCAAAAATGCAGAATTCCCGCAGCAGATTTTGGGCAAAATTCTGGTTTTTCGAAAAACTTCGAAAATTCATAACTCTTGAACCGTATGTCGGTTTTGACTCCCGTTCGAAGTGACGAGAAGCTAACGAGATGATCTTTCTAGGAAAAATGGTTTTGGAGTCAGTGAATGAGCCAATTATAGCAGAATATTCGAAACGTGTCATTTTGGCAATTTTACCGTCGTGAACGGGTGCGGTTGATGTGTTATCATACTGTGTGTTTTCGGTATATAACGTGGTAGCTGATGCTTTGATTTGAAAACCTCACCGGTAACAATGATGATGGTGAAAAGAGTTAGAACCGATTGAGCAGTTGGCGATACAAGTTTGGTCTATAAAGAGACTTGTTATGGAGTTAAGCCGTGTGTGTTAGAACTTACTAGTAGTATTCTTGAGGAGATTCGAGAAGGTCAGAAAATCTGGTTTGAGTTGGTAGATTGGTTGAAGTCGATGAATCAAAGTCAAAGAGTTGATTTTTGGATTTGTGGAAGTGGTATCGCGATATGTCGTAATGGAGTTTGTGGTCGACTTAGTTACGAAAACTAGTCCAATATTGAGAACTCCATATTGTATGTCTGTTTGGATGGTCGAGGAATTAATTTGATTGAGTGGTTTTGAGACTTGTGTCTGGGGTGTATTCTAAGGCAGCAGATTGTGAAGTCGAATAGAGGGTGGACAGTGATTTCTGGTGATTGTGAGAAGAGGTTGGGCGTGGAAAGCAATATTGGTGTACTTGAGGTTTAAAATATTTCAAGTTGAAACTGTACCGAATGGTTTCCTAAGTGTGAAATTGTTGTTGTACGTCGAATTCTAAGATCACAACATTTTACGGAATCGAAATCGGACATACAGAAGTCGTTTAACGGTCGAAAATAGAAATCTGGACTGTCATGTTCGCTGAGAGATTCGCCTAGCGAAGTATCCTGGGCAGAAAAATTTTGTTGAGTGGAGTAAGAATACTCTTGAAGAAGTGCCTTGAGATAGATGGAGTATCCATCCAAGTGCCATGAGGATGCGACCGAATTTAAGGAAATTGTTTTGGTGGCCATAGATAGAGAGCCACAGGAGTAAGTTGAGTATTCATCTGGGAGCGACGAATATGTATAATGATTTGAAGAATCTGTTTTGGTGGCCTGGTATGAAGCGTGATGTAACACGATTTGTGTATGTATGTTTGACTTGTCAGAAGTAGAAAGTTGAGCATCAGAAACCTGTTGGGTTGATGCAACCGTGAGAAACTCTAGAATGGATATTGGATAGTGTTTCCATGGATTTTGTGACGGGTTTTCCAAAGAATTTGAAGGAATATGATTCGATTTGGTTGGTTATGAATGAATTGACAAGATTAACCCATTTCCTACCAATGAGGGAGAACCAGTCTATGCTGAAGCTAGCTGAGATATGTATCGATGAAGTTGTGAAGTTGTATGAGGTGCCGTCGAATTTTGTGTCAGATGGGAACCTGAGTTCTTCATTGAGATTTTAGGAGAGTTTTGCAGACGTTTGAATGTCATGTCGAAGTTGGATCCTTTCTAGCATCCGTGGACGGATGGGCAGACAGAGAGAGCTATTCAGTATGTAGAGGATTTGTTGAGTTATGTTGATGTATGTCCGACGAGAGTGTTGTGCTCGGACATGAGATTGTGTAAGAGACGATTGAAAAGATTAAAAGGATCCAAGATAAGATGTGTTTTGAGAGTTATGATAGTAACTGGTGTTGGTCGAGCGTGAGGTCTCGGAAATACCACTATGTTTTGCTTATCTGTATCAGAGTGGCGCAGCGAAAGCATGGAGAAAGTAGCATGCTAGGCTGTTTTACCGCTGTCGCTTGTGGGAATTGCATGATGTGTTCACGTGTCCAAGCTGAGGAAGTACATTGATTCAGATGGATAGTGTACAAGTGAAGGATGATTTGATTGTTGAGGCATTGCTAGTTCAAGTTGATGGCCGAGAAGCAACTTCGAGGTAAAAGGATTCTTTGGTAGAGGTAATTTGGAAGATTGGGATGCGAGAGTTGTATCCGGAGTTGGTTGAATCGAGGTAATTTCGAGGACGAAATTCTTGTAAGTAGGGGAGAGTTGTAATGCCCGTTTTACTTCGATTAAATTCAATTATGACTTTGCTATGTCTCGTTGCATCGTAGTCGTAGTTGAGTATGTGTTTGGAGCGAAGAAAGGAATTGAATCAGTCGAATTGTCGGAAAAATTTTGGTTTGTCGGAAAAATTTTGGTTTTGTCGAAAAACTTCGAAAAATCATATCTCTTGATCCGTAAGTCGGATTTGACCCCCGTTCAAAGAGTTGGAAAGCTAAAGAGATGTTCTATCTAGAAAAAAATTGAAAAAAATTTAATTTTGCTGCTATGACGACCGTCACACGAGCAAAAACTGCAGTTATGCAGAATTTGAACGTGTTCTAGTGGAATGAGATTTTGTAGCAAAAATATATTCCCGTAGACTCTTTTACCCTCAATTACATCATTTTTTGGGAAAGGAAAGACGGAAAAGAGAAGTTACGCATTGAGAGAAGTGGAGAGCGAAGAATCATCCATCGGCGAATTCAAGAGATTTCTGCAGAAAAATCACCGTAGAGCAGAAGCGGAATCGGAAAGCGTGGAATTGGCCTCAATTCTAAGGTAAGGGTGGGGTTCAATTCTATAACTGGGAGTATGATCGAATTCATGTGGGGATCGAGTCATAGGTATAGTTTTCGTTAATCGATAAATGTTAAGGAAAAGGGTTCCCTAATGGTACCAGATTTCTATGTAGGAATGAATGTGTTATGTAGTTATTAGTGCAATGCTCTAAGGTTTTCCTTATGGGAAAATACGTAGAACGAATAAGCTATACGGTTCTTCGTACAACGCTCTAATGGTCTTCCCTAATGGACGTCAAGATGGCCGAGTTGGTCTAAGGCGCCAGTTTCAGGTACTGGTCCAAAAAGGACAGTTACCTGGTTGTGATTGATTTGTAATTAATTATGTGAGAAGATGCCGTAATGTTGTTATTACGATAAAATGTTAAAGATTAATTGTAGAACTGATGTTGATGTTATACATGTATAGGAATAGCCGTTTTGTGTGAACACTTTGAGTTCCTATTTATTGATACGATGTTGCAATGTTCCTTTACATGAACAGTCGTAAATGTTGAAATTATGTTGTTATTGTTCCCATATGTGAACGAGTAGAAAGTGATGGTTGTATGAGTGGTATGATGTTATGATGCTCTGTTATGGACATTCTGGTTGTAGGCATAATGCCTTGTTATATGGTTGATATGGTTGTGTTGTAGTCCATAATAGATGCATTTCATGGCATAGCATTTGGCCTGGATTGGCGACGGTTGTGCCTGTATTGGCGTTATTTGGAGTGTTGGCTCCTAGATGGGTTCGGGGTGTTGGCCCTGTCCCGAGTTTTGGAGTGTTGGCTCCTAGATGGGTTCGGGGTGTTGGCCCTGTCCCGAGTTGTGGAGAGTTGTCTCCCAAAATGGTACCACATGCATATGCACATTTGAGTCGCATTGTTGAGTCGCATAATTACGCTAGTTGTATGTTAATGTTGTTTATGTGAGATATGGATTACTCGCAGTTGTTGTCGATGATGTTTATGATTTCGAAACCTACAATGCTGTGATGAGTTCCGACATGTTTTCTATCATGCTTTATGTTATATTATTGATATCTCACCCTTTTTCGTTGTATGTTACCGCCTCTGGTGGTAATTTGCAGGTAGTCAAGAATAGAGCGTAGTTCTCGTTAAGGTGTCGTTGGTCGCTCTGATACGTAGCACTCTTGGGGGGATGAACGATTGTTTATGTTGTTTATTTGATGTTTTCTTGTTGCTGAATTTTACTAAGTATTTTAGTTGAATCGGTTGTTTTTTTGTTAATGCACCGAATGATGGTTGTACGCACTAAGCCGAAGAATCGGTAGTGCTGAATTTTGATGGAAGACTAGTTGTTTTAATGAATATATGTAAGCTGAAGTACTTGCTGAATTTTAATGGAGTTTTGGTTGTAATTTCTGGTATCACGTTGATTTCATAAATGTTGAAAGTGCATTATGTTCTGCTGCAAATGAATATGTTGGTATGTAATTAAGATTTTATGTGAGTTGTTATTAGTTGTTCATCCAAGAGTATGTGCTATGTATCATTACTGAATGCATGTTGCCTAGTTAAATTAAATGGTAAAATGCATGCTTCTGCTAGCTGAAAAATGTGACGCCCAGGTTTTTGTCTGTGTGACGACCGTCACAAGTCCATGACGACCGTCATGCGTACAAATTTCGTGCACTCTGATGTTGATTTATTTTAAATATGCCTTGGGTAGAAATGGGGTGTTACACCCAGAGTCGACAATCCTCCAAACCAACAACCCCTCAAGCCCAAAGGGCTGGAAAAGAAGTCAACCGGGAGAACCTCGTCTGAGCGTGGATTTCATGAGATACTAGTGCCTGCAAAGCAAGCACGCGCCCATTAATTTCCACAACTAATGCTAAGTACACTCAAGCCTGGGTCTGGCTTCTCACTCATCAGAATGCCCCTCCCACAATAGCACAGATAATCATATCATACTGAAAATAAAATGCGGGAAATAAACTGCGATAAATAAACACAACCCAACAAGTAATCATACAAGCACTAGGATTGACTCTCGCAGGGGACGTTGGATCCCCTGACTGACTCGCATAAGGGACGTTGGATCCCTAGGAAACTATCAAGTCCCCAACAATGTCGCCAGCTGTCGCTTCCGCGAAAATAAGGTGCCGACAAAACAGAAGAGTCGCCACCTTTCGTTATTTATCCCTCTGAACGGGAAAGGAAACGATCGGAAAAACCTGACGAAAAAGGGTATAAGACAAGGTCATTGCAACCATTGTCTGGGTTCGGGAGTCGGTTACGCAAGGGGAAGGTATTAGCACCCCTCACGTCCATCGTACTCGATGGGATCCACGCTTGTTGTGTTTATCTGACGGGTTGGTTTTCTATCTACCTATCAAGGCTGGTCTGAAAAGAAAAGAAAATGACTCGGCAAAGCGTCGCGCTTTATGCCTACGTATTCTCATCAGAGAATGAGAAATCAGAGTCAACGTAGTTCGGCTAACTACGGGTTACGGGGAAGGTGGAGGTGGCTCTCCAATACACCAGTATTGTGCCTACGTACTCTCAACAGATATGAGAGATCAGAGCTTACGTAGTTCGGGATAATACGGATTACGGGAGTTCAAATTCATCTATTTTTCCAAGTAGGGTTAAAAGACAGTTCCAGCTGTTTGGTGTACGCAGCTCGACCCTTGGAGACTTATGCGTTACCGTTTGCGGTAGAACTGGGAGTTAACGACACTCTTTTCTTTAGAAAAAGCTTCCTTTGAATTATGGGCCCATAGAGCAAAAAGGTTTGAAGTTTGTCTTTTTTGTCTTTTACGGAAGAACTGCTTTTTATGGGTGTTTGCAACCAATATCGCACTAGAGACTATGACCTGAGAGTGAATGCGTCGCATGTCACCCAAAGGGTGCCATACTAAACATCCAGACTGTTGAAAAGAAACTCTCCAACAATCCTTTCTCAGATAGCTTAAGGCTCGTAACGTACGACGTCAGTTAACCTTTATTACTGTATTTTGATTTGTTTTGAGATGAGAAGAGAGAACGAACAGGTTCAACTAAGGGGGGGACTATCAAGTCCTAATGTTGTCATGCCAAGGATTCATCCTATGGTTGAGGTTTGAAACAGGGAACTCCTAGAAGTTATCATGCATAGTTTTCAACCTAAAGTTCTAATCATCACTTCCTTATCAAAGGAAGTGAGATTCCTAGGGGATCATGTCAGTGATAAACAGAAACAGATAAAGCATCGGCTTAAACTGTAAACAGTAAACAACTGTAAAATGCATGCAATGCAAGTGAGGGAGGAAATGTGTGTGGGGCATCAGCCTCCACAAGCTCGTCTCGACCTCAAGCCAGACATGAATAACTGCAATCATACAGAAGAAATAAAATGCCATCAAGCAAATCACAAACCACATAGGCAAGGGAGCAGGGCTCTACCGAATACCCGCAAGCAAAGCCATACAGTAAAAAAACAAGCAGAGGGAGCAACTCAACCTCTAGTGCAATCATGCTCCTAACTTAAATCAATCTAAACATGAACTTATTCTAATGCATCAAGCAAATCAAACAAGTCACATCAATACAGTTGCACAAAAAGCAAACAGCCAAGAAAGAAGGCAACAGCTTCCACAGCTTCACAGCAAAGCTCTCCTCTGACAGCAGTTCAGTCCTCAGTCTGCAACTGGTCTTTAAGGCTATCATCTTCAATAGCAAGTATCAACTTGCTTCTTCAAGCTGTTAACACATCAAACACAAGTATCAACTTGTTCTCCAACTTCAAGCTCCAGCTCTTCATTTGACCTCAGCAGGATCTCCTTCACAAGTGTCAACTTGTTCTTCTTGGTCTTCAAGCTTCAGCTCCAATGGCAGTCTTCAAATACAGAGAAGTAGCAACTTCTAGCAGCCTCAATCTTCTAACAAGGAACTCCATCCTCTAGCAAGGGAGAAAGTTTCATCTAACAAGAGCAGGGTTTGGATAGTGGAAAGCAAAGTGAAGACCAAAGGTCACCACTAAACATTCCCCTATCAAAGAAAGGAACCCTCAAAGGTTCTACCAACTTGTGAAGGGCCACACATCCTACCAAAGGAGGGATGAGGCCTTCACAAGGGGACCTTATATCATAGGGAAGAATGGAAGTGATCAACACATTCCATGTTTATGAAAGAAGAGAATCTATCTAGAAGCTCTACTTACTAACCCTAATCTTAACACCTAAACAAAACTACTCCAAAGGAAAAGCAAACTTCAAGTCCAAGCTCCTTCATGCATTCCATAGTAGCCCACACATGCCTTCATCATCATCCAAGAGCAAGAGAAGCAACACCCTACTCTAAGGGAACTAATGAAGTCATTCTAGTTGAATTAGCAAGTTAGGATCACCTAAAACCTAGTACTAAAGTTAATCCTAATTAAAATACTAAAACCAATTGTAAATTCCTACAAAAATAACTATGGGAACCTAATTCAATCATGAATCTACCATACAAAATCCAGGGGTTGAATCATCCACAAATTCCTAGAAATAAATCCTAAATCATAAGGTACTAAGCTTAAACCCTAAAACTAGAACACCTAAAGTTTCAACTTAAAACCAACACCTAATTTCATCACAAAAATGTGATAAAATTACTAGACGAGCATGCATATCTATACTAATCACACACAGAAAATCAGCTCAAGAATCATCATCAAATGATCACACAAAATTCAGCAAAACAAGGTATCAACCATAATGGATTTAATGTCAATTAAAATACAAAAAATGTAATTAAAATCACAAATGCATGAATTCTTAATATTTCAATTTTTTAAAATTCTAGACTCACTCATGAGTCAGGGGAAAAAAACATGGATCAATTTGGATTATTTTCCTATTTTTTATGAATTATTTTCTAAACTATATGAAATGCACAAAATAAAGAAATAAGAAGAAAAATAATAAAACTGGCATGCTGAATAGCAATTCATTGCAGTTCAAATCCTGGGTTGGGCCCAGAGGGGGGTGTGGATAGCAGCTCAGTCCAAAACCCACACACCTATCTCAACTTCAATTATCAAACTGAAAAATGAAATGCATACACACCAAGGTTCGAACACGTTCCCTCTTGGTCTACACAATGAAGCAGACAAGGCACTTATCAAAACGCAGCGTCGCATGGGACAGGGTACGTGGCTCATCATGAGCGCTTGGATCCATGGACTGAGTCAAGTCTTCCTCGTGCACGAATGGACACGATTACATCTTCTTCATTTTAAACCTGCAAGTCTGCGCGTCGCAGGGCCCATCGCTGGTGGCTTTTTCGGCCACCCTTGGCGCAACCCTAAGTCTCTCTACACTCAACCATTGGCCAGGATGTCTAAACGAATCTTGCTCAAAATTTCACAGCAATTCAACCATGCCATTAATTCATCCTCAAAACGCTTGAATCTTGAAATAACAATCCCAACCGAAAATGAACTCCAACTTGAATTGTCTCTAAAGTTGCAATTGATCATCCTAAATCCATCTATATCAATAGGGGAACCTAACCACATGCTTCTAGTTCACTGAAAACACATAATTAGAGAGAAATTTCAAGAAGTTAAAACCTGTATTTGAGCTTGTAACAGATGCACTTCTTGCTCGATTCAACCTTGAAGATGATGCAGATTCACTCTAAATCACCTTCTGAAGCTAATGCAACCTTCACTTTTCCTTGATTTTGCCTTGAACTCAGAAACCGATTCCAACTTGCAGTTGTGAAACTTCAACCTCACTCTCTGCTTCAGGGCTCAATCTTCACCAAAAAAATGGCTGAACACACTCTAATGTTTATATAGAACTCATTGGAAATGTCTAGAAAGTTCTGTAACCTTCCATAGGAGATTTTGCAATTTCAATTTCTCCTTCAAAGTCTCAAGTGCACAGTCATGATTCTGGCTCTCTTTGGGCATGAAAATGCTTGCAATCATCATCTCATGAGATATTGAACTAGTTGGTTATGTTAATTTCCTTGTTTGCAAGCCAATGGTGTGAGTTTGATATGTTGCTTCATCATGAAGAAACAACATGAAATGGTATGAAAATGGACTCAAACCAAAATTCCAACATTGCCAAAGTTCTTAAAACTATTTTTCCAATCAAAATGACCTATTATTTTGCCTTGTTTGGGCACAAAATGAATTATTTCAATTTTTGGTCATTAAATGCCTTTAATTCTTCCTTTTTCAAAATTCCTTGAACCAAGTCCCTTCTTGAGCCATTTCAATCTCTCCTTGATGCATGGTCAAGGTTAAAACCCCATTTTGAGCAACTTCTAGTTGAACAAAATTTCATTTGAGGTCTCTAAGTTGGTGAAAATGGCCTATGATCATAAATGACCTATAATCACAAATACCCAAAATACCCTTGACTTGTCAAAGCCATAACTTGAGTTCTACAAATCCCATCAAGGACTTCTAGTACTCTATGGAAAGCTAAGAGAATAAGGAACAACATTCATGTTGACCAAAAGTTCATAGGAATCATCCTTCTTGGGAAAACGTTTCATGCAAGTTGGGTAACTTTCAAGCTCCAAATTCACATACCTCAGATGACTTGTAACTTGTCAAAGCCATAACTTGAGTTCTACAAACCCTATCAGGGACTTCTAGCACTCAAATTAAAGCTAAGACCATGCTCTAGAACAATCATGTTGGGGGCAAGATGAGATGACAATCACATATTGAGCCAAATTTCCTTGAAGATAGGGGTCAAACTAGGGGATTTTACACTGTCAAGCCTTAGAAACCCTAGCTTGAAACTTCTCAAACTCTTCAATCATGATGAGTTAACCTTGAAATCATTCTTAGAATATCTCAACGTATCAATCCATGATCACATGGCTCTTGAGTTAGGTCTCAACCTCCTTCAAATCCTCAGTTGACCTAGGGTTGACCTAGTCAAACCCTAGCTGCACCAATCATGGTTGAGGCTTCTTATTCTTGCACAATGACCTGTCAAGGCCTCAAAGTGATCCTCAACATTTCTCATGAGCTCTCTCAAGACCTCAAGTCTAACTTCATGGCTTCAGAATCATCTGATGACTTTCCATAACTCAAGTTAGGAGACACACACTCTTGGCTTCAACCATTCTTTCTGAGGATCTTTAAACTTCTTTGACAAAGATATCAACCCTTGAACACTTGAATAACTTTCTATAGCTAGCTTCAAAGTCTTGTGTAGCTCTTAATTGGTAATCATACCTCTTGATCTCCTGCATACATGTCAATGAAATGCAAATGATAATGCTAATGTGTATGAAATGAAACACAAACTAGGTAAAGAAATGTTGGGCAAATTTTGGGGTGCAACAGCTGCCCCTATTCAAACGGCTTAGACATGACTGGGTGAGAAGCGAACGAATCTCAAACAATCAAGGTAAGAGACGGTTGAATACCAACAAACCCGGAAATTTGCCGACTGCGCAAGTACACGGTACTCTGATGGGGACAAATCTTCGGAAACTGAAATAATAGCTGCACGGCAACTAGCTGGAGAAATACTGATCTGAACCTCCGTCAAGATGATTCTCTGATTCATCATTGCATCCTCAAATCATCGAGGGATCACCGATTACACGGTAACTGGCGATTTTCCAACCATGCACAAGTAAACGATACTCTGATTAGTAGGAACATCTTCGAAACTGAGCATGACAGTTGCACGGAAACTCTGCTGGGGAATTGGTCACATGGAAATTGGTGACGGGTCTAATCTCAAATCTCCGTCGGGATGATTATCAGATTTCGCTGCAGCTTCTTCCTCAAATCATCAAGGGATCACTGGTCATTTGGCAACCGGCGATACGTAGCTGATACGGCCGTCCGGCACTCTGCGGCACTGCGGCAGAAGGATTCCTCGGGACTCATCAGGTCATTAGGAACTTTTTAAAAATCAAGTTAATTATGCCATCGGGCATTCAAAGAAATTTTCGGGTGTCAGCCGGACTTCGTCAGTAAGTCGGAAACAGAATCCTTGGTCAATCATGAGCCAAAAATAGAGATATCTGAACTTCTACCATCAGGCGCTCCGCATCAGCTGAGAAAACTACTTCGACATCACAGTTGGACTTCGTCAATAAGTCTGGGGTTTTGGCACCGCTGCCAGACTTCAATCATCAAGTCTTCAAGGAAATTTCAACTTCGCTGTTCAAAAACCCGCCGGGGGATGACACATCTCCGCTGGGGATTCTGGAGAACTATCAAGTAACTCTGCTCCGGGGATCCAGAAATCGTTCTGGATGAATCAACTCTGCTGAGGACTTCAAGAATCATCTTGGACAAATAACTCCGTCGGAGACTTCAAGAATCATCCTGAACCAATACTCTGTTGGAGATTTCAGGAATCATCCTGGGCAAACACTCTGCTGGGGACTCTAAGCGTCAGCTCGAGCAACCAACTCTGGCGACTTCACTGGGGATTTTAAGAATCATCTTAAGCAAACACCTTCGCTGGAGAATTCAAGAATCATCTTAGGCAAGCAACTTTGCTGGGGGATACCTGCAAAACAAGAACGGTAACGACCTAGCTCATGTTTCATATGCATATGCTTTGATAATGGCGCAATGCTCCACACGGTGGAAATGCTACGCGTTTAGGGTAAATGCTATGCAATCATGCAAAATGCTACGACCCCATTAGAAAAATAAATGCTGAAGGGAGAATCCTCCCGTCAAGGAGAAAGGACCACTCTGGCGGAGAGGAGGAATCATCCTGCCGAGGAGAAGAAGTCACACCAATCTCAATTGGACTCCACCTGGGGAGACGAACTTCAGTTGACTGCTGCAGGGGAATAAAGCTCTCCGAGAACTTGGACTCGCTCAACTGGGTATCCAAACCACAAACTGTCGAGGGAAACGATGTCAATCGCAGAAATACACTGCACGGCGTTCGCAGCAAAACATTCCGGGAGATAACGACTCTGTTGGGGAAATACAGCATCAGCTATTCAACACTCTACTGGGGAAAACCAATCATGGCCTCAAACGGCTTTCAAGGACTCGGCTCTCTTGGGGATTCGCAAAATCGGCTGGGGAAAAAGGAATCATCCTGCTTATTGGGGAGAGTATGACTCTGTGGGGAATCTCAATTCCGCTGGAGACTTCAGTCTGAGCTATCGAGAGCTGAACATTTGTGAATAGTCTTCTACAAGAAACTGCGCACTGACCCAGTGTTGGGGAATGAATACACACTTCAGTGCCTGACTCAGCTGGGGAGATGACGTTCCTGCCTAGGATACATCTGGTTGAGGGAGAGAATCTTCTCTGCTTGGGGAAACATATGGCATACTGCCTGGAATATGCTATACTTGCAACAACACAAACAAACAGACTAGATACCCTTCTCAAAGGGACCTATCAAGGTTATCATCTTGTGACAATGTTCAAGTAATTCATTGTTTCAACAATTGATGGCCTAGGCCAGTAAGTTTATGTATGTGCATTTTATCAAAAACATCGGCGTTCTTTTTCGCAAACAAAATAGATAGGTGCTAAAAAGGCAAACAAAATTGTTGAATAGTATATATTTTATTGATGATGAACCCCTGAATGGGTGAAAATGTTTTACAACATATGCAAGCTCCTAGAATGAGGAAGCTGCGCAAATATAAAACGTAAATATACATCAGTATATACACAAATGTCGGCAATGCGGCGTAGACGAACACCATGAGTTGATCCCTCTATGACCCACTCGACTTCGATACTTCTCCGACGCTTCAGCTTCAGAAGAGATTGATTCAGATAAACGGCCCTCAGGTCTTCCAAACCACTAAACAATGAAAGTCCACACGCGGAACGCAGTCATTTGCTTTTTCAAATCCCTAAATTTTGCCTGAATCGCCCTTTCGGGTTTTCGATTCACCGGGATACCCTTTTTTGCCAAAGTCGCCCTTCCAGGTTTTCGACTTTGCGGGTGTACATTTTTCTTTTATGTCCCTAATTTTTGCCCGAACCTTTTTCCTTTTTATGGTTCACCGGGATGCCCCATTTTTGCCTGGATATTCTTTTTCTTTCCAGCGGGTCATTCTTTAAGCAAAGTATTTTTTAACTGCGTCCGTGTTCACCGGGGATGCAAAATCTTCGCCGTCCATCGTGGATAACAACAAGGCTCCTCCCGAGAAGACCTTGCTGACGACGTACAGACCTTCGTAATTGGGAGTCCACTTGCCCCGGTGATCGGAGTGTGGAGGAAGAATCTTCTTCAGGACGAGATCACCCGTCTGAAAGCTTCTAGGACGCACCTTCTTGTCATAGGCTTTCTTCATTCGGCTTTGGTACAGACGACCATATGCAATCGATGCTAACCTCTTCTCGTCCATCAGGCTGAGTTGGTTTAGTCGGTTCTTAATCCATTCTGCCTCATCGAGTTTCACGTTAACCAAAACTCGTAAATAAGGAATCTCAACTTCTAACGGTAGGACAGCTTCCATACCGTACACTAGTGAGAAAGGAGTTGCCCCAGTTGATGTACATACCATTGTACGATAACCGTGTAGTGCAAATGGCAACATCTCGTGCCAATCCTTATAGGTCACGACCATCTTTTGTACAATCTTCTTGATGTTCTTGTTGGTCGCTTCAACGGCGCCATTCATCTTCGGCCGGTAAGGAGATGAGTTGTGATGTTCAATCTTGAAACTCTGACACAGCTCCTTCATCATCTTATTATTCAGATTCGAACCATTATCAGTAATGATCCGCTCGGGAATTCCGTAACGACAGATGATGTCCCTCTTTATGAATTTAGCCATCACCTGCTTGGTCACATTAGCATATGAGGCTTCCTCCACCCACTTGGTGAAGTAGTCGATGGCTACTAGAATGAAGCGATGACCGTTAGATGTAGTGGGCTCAATCTTGCCTATCATGTCGATGCCCCACATGGAGAACGGCCACGGGGAGGACATGACATTTAACGGGCACGGCGGCACATGAATCTTATCAGCATAAATCTGGCATTTATGACATCTCTTCGCGAATTTAAAACAATCTGATTCCATCGTCAGCCAGTAGTATCCTGCTTTCAGGATCTTTCTCGTCATAGCATGCCTGCCGGCGTGCGTACCAAATGTGCCTTCATGGACTTCTTCCATGAGCATACTCGCTTCTTTCTCATCTACACATCGGAGTAGCACGAGATCGTGGTTTCTTTTATACAAAAATCCATCAGGATTGAGATAAAAGTTTCCAGACAGCCTCCTCAGAGTCTTCTTATCCTGGGTTGACGCTCCCGCAAGATACTCCTTAGTCATAAGGAAGGTCTGGATATCATGGAACCATGGTTTTCCATCGGAGGCTCCCTCGATCGCAAAGACGAATGCAGGTCTATCAAGACGAGAAAGGACAATTCTTGGAGCTTCATTCCAAAAATTGACTTTATACATCAAAGCCAATGTGGCTAAGGCATCAGCCATCTGATTTTCAGTCCTGGGCACATGATGGAGTTCCGCTCGATCAAAGAACGGAAGCAGCCTTCTGGCATAATTCATGTATGGCACTAAATTCGATTGACGAGTCTCCCACTCCCCTTTAATCTGGTTAATCACAAGTGCCGAGTCACCATATATATCTAGGTTCTTGATTCTCAAATCAATTGCTTCTTCTAGACCCATGATGCATGCTTCGTACTCCACTTCGTTATTGGTGACCGGAAATGCCAGTCTCGCGGTGAACGGGATGTGGGATCCATGGGGAGTCGTGATGATCGCTCCAATGCCACTTCCGTAGGAATTAACCGCCCTGTCAAATATCAATTTCCACTGGGACTCCCTATCTGGCCCCTTGTCGGGCAACGGTTCATCACAATCTTTCGCTTCGAGAAACATGATATCCTCATCAGGGAATTCAAATTTCATCGGCTGATAATCCTCGATCGGCTGTTCGGCAAGGTATTCAGACAATACGCTTCCCTTTATGGCCTTCTGGGAAACGTACTGAATGTCATATTCTGTCAAGATCATTTGCCATCTGGCAATCCTACCCGAAAGTGCTTGCTTCTCGAAGACGTACTTGATCGGATCCATCTTCGAAATTAGCATGCGGTGTGATTGAGCATGTACTGTCGTAAACTTTTGGCAGCCCAGGCTAGTGCACAACACGTCTTCTCCAGCATCGAGTAACGAGATTCACAGTCCGTGAACTTTTTACTCAAATAGTAAATGGCATGCTCCTTTCTGCCCGTCTCGTCGTGCTGACCGAGAACACACCCCATACTATTCTCCAGAACTATCAAGTACATGATTAAGGGTCTTCCGGCTACCGGGGGTATCAAGATCGGAGGTTCCTGTAGATACTATTTTATCTTATCAAATGCCTTCTGGCAATCCTCGTTCCAGATAATCGCCTGATATTTCTTTAGTAGTTTGAACATCGGTTCACACGTGGCCGTGAGCTGAAAAATAAACCTTGCAATGTAGTTTATTCTGCCCAGGAAGCCACAAACTTCTTTCTCGGATTTTGGCGCTGGCATTTCTTGTATCGCTTTTATCTTCGCAGGATCAACCTCGATGCCTCTTTCACTCACGATAAACCCCAGTAGTTTTCCGGACTGTACTCCGAAAGTACACTTGTTAGGATTCAGCCTCAACCTGAACTTCCTAAGCCTCTCAAAAAGCTTCAGCAAATTGACCAGGTGTCCCTCTTCCGTTTGGGACTTCGCAATCATGTCATCAACATAGACTTCAATCTCCTGGTGAATCATGTCATGAAACAAAGTAACCATTGCTCGTTGGTAAGTGGCCCCTGCGTTCTTCAGACCGAAAGGCATTACCTTGTAGCAAAACGTTCCCCAAGGTGTAATAAACGTAGTTTTCTCCATGTCCTCCAGCGCCATCTTGATCTGATTATAGCCGGAGAAGCCATCCATGAATGAAAATACGGAGAATTGAGCTATATTGTCGACCAACACATCAATATGAGGGAGCGGGAAATCATCTTTGGGGCTCGCCCTATTCAAATCCCGATAATCGACGCACATTCGTACCTTACCGTCTTTCTTCGGTACAGGCACTATGTTGGCGACCCACGGAGGGTAAGTAGTGACCGCTAAGAAGCCAGCATCAAGCTGCTTTTTCACTTCTTCTTTGATCTTAACGGCCATATCTGGTCGCGTCCTCCTAAGTTTCTACTTAACGGGAGGACAGTCTTCTCGGAGCGGCAAGTGATGGACCACAATGTCAGTGTCAAGTCCGGGCATATCTTCGTATGACCAAGCAAAGATGTCATTATACTCTCTCAGCATCTCGACCAATCTCTGCTTGACATCACTCTGCAATGCTGCCCCTATCCTGACATTCCTGACTAGTTCTTCAGAACCCAAATTCACAATCTCAATCTCTTCCTCGTGAGGCAGAATAACTTTCTCTTCTTGTTTCAACAAGCGGGACAACTCTTCGGGAAGGTCTTCGTCTTCATCAATCCCTTCTTCGGCTTGATAGATCGGGAAATCAAAGTCGAAGTGAGTCGTAGAAGGTCCAGAGTCGATGTCATCTGTGTTGCACCCTAATTTTGGACCGTAAGATCCCACCCTTTTTTCGTTTTATTATTTGACTTTAATATTTATACACCTTCTGGCTAACCAATTCATGCAGTTGTAGTAATGATGAATGTAGACCCCACAGTCAAGTACTTTAAGGCGTAAACATTAGAGGCCCGTTATAACTCTCATTGGGTGGCTACATCACGGATTGTGTCATTACTTTCAAAAGAAAACGAGGACGTTCTTGGTGGTGGTTTATGATCATTTGGTCGAGATGTTAAGTTTGTGTGAGATCTTGAACTTGACAAGGAGCATTTTAAAGGAATTCACGAAGCATGATCTCTACAAAATCTAAATGCCAAGCTCCCGGCTATGTTGAGATTCGTCCAATTTCGTTGTTTGCAAAGGATTTGCCTCATTATAAGTATTATACCCGACATAATTAAATCTTATTAAAGGAATGGGTACTTTCTATTAAGTTAATAAGGAGCTTATATTCGAGGATATTACTTTCTAGCTTTCTCTTTTGCTGTCATTACGTTTGAAATATTGGTCAGCAATTATGGCTGCATAAGGCATTAATGGAAGAGGAACGTCACTTTTCCGCGCGACCCAGTTGCACGTGACCGGTGACCGGTAGATGGGTAAATTGGTGGAGTATTATTATGGATGTTATTATTACAATGACAAACTTGGTTCCCACACATGTACAACCCCACGGACGTCCATTTAAATCAAGCAATTCAAAATATAAAGTCATCATCATCAACGTTCTTAAATTTCCAAACACAACAAGGGCAATTTACACTGCCTCCTTCCATTCACCTCCAGGACCCTGACTTTCAGTTTGGTTATGAGAAGATTAGCAAAAACCACCGTATTAGTGATGAGGAATTAACCGTAAAACCTAAATTATGCTTGCAAGAGAACAGTTTGTAAGGAATCTCAAACCAAATTATATTCATATTCAAAATCCAGGCCAATACATGTTACTACATTCAGAGTACTAACTTCTACTACTCATTTACAACCAAAGCTTTAGAATTTCCGCTCTGATATCCTGCCAACGCCTGTGTACTACTCCAAGCCTGATGCATAGCAGACAGTCATGCTTGCTAATCTGCCGCCATGGGAATCATGGGATTTACTTAGCGTAAACGGAGGCACTCGTCATATTACCTACAGTAGAGGCCAGAAACAAGTAAATCGACGCATCCTCCGGCGTATTCGAAAACCTGAAACAGTAATAAGAAGAATCAGGCTATAAACAATCAAGTTATCGAAAGCAGGGAGTATATGTTATCAGTTGATACTTTGTGGGTTCTCCAACAATACGGCAAAGACAACATAGTCATCATGCCCACTCTAAATATAAACAGAAGAACTCTTGCAAATGTTGTTCCTACCATTGAAAAAGCACCATCAACATCAACAAACTTTGCTACGACTTCCTGGCTTAACCAATGCCTTCATCTTTGCAGCAGCCAATGCATTCATCGATGCGGCATCCATTGTAGTATCCCAATATGACATAGCCAAACTCTCCTTCCCATGTTCCTGCGATGGTAACTCCGAAACGTGTGGTTTCAATCTTACAGTTACTTTTTCAATACTCAGCCCGCACAAATTAATAAAAAGAAAAAGGGGAGAGTTAGTAGCCTCCAATTGTGAACGAGTTGAACAAGAATTATGGTTACAAACAGAGTTTTAAATACACAAGTCTAAACAACCAAGTGACAAACGAAGTCTCCATAGAGGATAATACTAACAACGCCAGGACACGATTCCGTGAAGAGCATGGAGGCAACAATGTTCATGCTGAAACTGATAAAGCTGAAGATCTTGAATTCCCAACTTCTCGGGCGAATTTGGAAGATCTTTTGTCATCCCCATCTGAGTATTCTTCTTGCTAACACAGCCGAGTCCAAGAAACAATTGCCATGGCAGTCGAATAATGCTCAAAACAAGGAGAATTCATGAAGCCTCAATGCCAGGACCGTGTTTAACCGACTACCGGAGGTAAAACAAGGCCACTCTTTTCCGCATAACACCACTGCAGATTCCTGAAGATAGCAATCATCAACGTTAATTCGTCACATAAGTTAACATATTCGAATAAGAAGAGAAGTTTAAAATTATGAACTACAACCAACAGATCATAACACGAAAGATGTTTCAGGCTATTCTCACCTAAGCATTCACAGTAGAAATTCGCAAAGGCCGTCGTCACGACCTTCTTGTCAACAACAGAGAGATCCTCTCCGGAAATAAGCGACTTAAGAAATACAACCATTAAGCTTGTGTCCCGCCTTGCTCAAATTCCTTCAAGCAGCCCACAAACGGCAGCACCTAGCCATCTAAGTTTGGTTGCTACAAAACAATTGAAGATGTTAAGTTCATGAGGATTTTTGTTTCAAGGACAATTGTTTGATCAAAATAAAGTGGTATGACAACATAAGCGAATGCAAACCTCTCACATAGAATGATACCATTATCAACAGTCCAAATCTGCCTCAAATAAGGGACCGTTCGAGCTGACTTCTGCAGAAGCTCGATGACTTATTGTCATTGATGAGCGAGGCCACCAAAGCTTAACCGGTATATCTTGAGAGGTCAATGGCAAGATAGAGAAAAGATCCTACATTACTGTGAAATATCAAAGATTTGTTTATACCTTAGAATAATCAACGTTTTAAACCAATCCAAAACGTACCAGGACACATCAGAATAAGAGATTGTGTATGACCAATCTCTTTGGAGGACAACATCCGAACTCAACTCCTTGGATATCCTTTTCATCTCACTGTCTTTTTAGGCAAAAAATTAGCAAATATACAAGACTATGGTTTGACCAAGTAGAAGCTCTTCCTACCTCGGTTCCCTTCACCCTTCTAATTTAAAGCTTGATATACACCCTTGCACCGAATGTGTTTAAATCCTTGATTCATATGCGAGATACAACATGACAGGTTCTGCAACAAAGAAGAAGGGCATCAAGACATTGAAAACATCATTAGTTTTAAAAGCCACTGCTGTTACGGTTAAACAATTTACCTAACTGAAACACAATCAAGTTGTATCCATGGCGAACAACAACAGAAGATGGATAGAAACTTCGCCTCCCAGCTTGGTACTCATCAAACCCTTCCTTCATACACAGGCACAAAAGGCATTAACCACTTTGGATTGAAGAATGGAGCACGCCAGATGACAACTTTTCTTTATACCGGAAACAAGGCTCGAACAGGAGGTTTTCCAACCGCCAAGTCTATTTCCCTCACCTGCAAATCATCAGGGACATTAGTAGTCAACGCATTCAAGACATTTCCCAAAACAGAACCGTGTATTCCAAAGTAAGAAATCAAAGGCAATCAGTACACAAAACAAAGAATCCGCAAACTTTCCAAAACAACATCTGACGGAAATAGAAATGCATTTATCATTCTTTTGAAATGAAAAATTCTAGAGCTTATATAACAGAGGAAGATGCATACAGAGAGAGGACGAAAAAAATTCATAGCAGAAGCCACACAAAATCAACTCGCAAAAATCCCCAAATCAAATCCCAATTCAAGAAAACCCTAACATACAAAAAAAAACCCAAAAGAAGAGAGAACTTATCTTTCCCTAGATTCCGCCGAGAATCGCCCTCGCCGGAAATCGCCCTCACCGGAAATCGCCCTCGCGATTTGCAACTACCGTCGGCGAACCACCCCCCTTTCGAGCCATCATCACCACCCGCGAACCATCCATCGAAACAGCTCAGACCTTCGCCATCTCAAACCCATCACCGAGCCTTCGTGATTTCTGGGTAAAGCTATTGTTTAGATTTGTTTGATGTATGTGATGTTTGTTGTTTTCACAGGCTCATCACTGAAGAAAAACGAAGGAGAAGGAATAGAAGAAAAGAAGAAGAAGAACAGAGGAAAATAGAGGAAAGATCGAAGTGAGAAAGGAAGATGAACGAAGGGAAAGAGACGAAATCGAAGAAAGAGGGAGGCGATGGAGAATCGGTGGAAGAAGAGAGTACAAAGGGGGATTAGGGTTTACGATTTCTGTTTGTTTTTTCCGTACCATTGTAATCACATACATCACACACACACATCAATTATTGTACACCTCACAACACAGCCCCCCTGATCTTCAACGGATCAGATCGGACGGTCTAGATTACAATACCACCGTATACCCTCCTAATCCTATACGCACCTAATCGTACGCCCTCCTTAATTAACCCCTAATTAACCTCATTAAACAACCGTTAATTGCCACCTTTTAATCTAATCATTAAGTTTTTAATTTAATTAATTCAGATTAATGATTAAGCTTTCGTTAATAAGTAATTAAAACAGTTAGTAATAATTTAATCAGCCACCTATTTTATTTAATTAAAATGAATTAATAAATCTTTTTCTTTTCTTTTAAACTTAATATTTAATCAATCAACTAATCTAATGACTAATCATCCTGGCTTTTATTAAATTTAATAACCTTTTTATAACTAATTAATATTTAAATCAACCCCTTTTATTAAATAATACTTATTCTAAACTCTTTTTCTTCCTAAATAATTTGCAACTAAACATTATTGTAATAAAATAATTTATCTAACAATAAAACCATTATAATAATCTCTTTATCAATTTAAAATTAACTATTTATCTTTTGCGATAATAACTAAACAAACTTCTCGCTTAAAATCAATTCAACTCTCCTAAAATCAAATCCCGTCTAAAAGCAATCCGCTTAAAATCAAATCAACATGTTATCAAACAATTAAAATCAATCCCAACATAACTCAATCAATCGTGCACACTCACGTTCACGACACATTCACCAACACCTTAGCGCTTTCATGCGTGTGTATGGTTTACTTTATCCGCAATTCACTCTTCAGCAATTTATATTATTAATTTATATTCATGCATTGCATCCGTCCAAAGGAAAAACCTACACATGATTCAACGCTTGTGTGTAGTGCACGTCATTTTCATCATGCTCCCCTACGATCCTTGATCTCATTCAAGTCGATCTTTTAAGATAGATCCTACCCCATAGGAAGGACCGTTATCTTTACAACATAGGAAAACAAAACAACTCAATACAACAATATTCAAACACATTAGAGAAAGATGTTAGTCATCTTAAGCGAGATAGAATCTCCACCCCACAACAATACAATCAACATGTAAGGACTTTGCCTTAAGAGAGATAGAGGCGTACTCGTCGATCACAATCCGAGTACTTAAGCCCTTTTCTTAAGACGATGCAAAGACTATTTTCCTACACCTTGTGGCGGTTAAATCTCCCTTAAGATGAAGACACATCTCTTCTCCTAAACCCAATCAATCAACTACCCTAAACCCGTAGGAACTTTGACCACAGTCAAAGAACTCATCAAACCCTTTAGGGGAACTACAAATACTCTGATTCCACTCCCGTAAGGATATGTAGGCATAAGATGCGATATCTTATCGAGTATACTTAGAAATAAACCACTAGGGTCCTTTAACCTTAAGCAGATAAACACTTAGCAGTAAACAAACATAAAACAAGAGGTTCCTGTAGAGTACTACAGAAACTTAGGATGCTAGTACCTTCCCTAAGTTTAACCGACCCCCGAACCTATAACTCTCTAAGCTTGCATTTGCATTGCATTGTGGGAATTTCGATCTTTATCCCTTCCTTTGGACAAATCAAAGTTTGGTTGCAAATTGAATTAAAGATTCAAACTAATCAATAATTTGGTATCCAAATTTCACCGCGACAAAAATGGCGACTTCACTGGGGACTGTCAGTGGGTCCCCCTAACTTGTTTTCTTTATGTTTATATTTGCTTACTTGTTTACTTGCTTATTTGTTTGTATTCTTGGGTTGATACTCTTGAGTGGTGAGACAAAGTCCTACACCCGGACTTGAGTGAACTTAAGATAGGATAATGATATATTCAAAGAGGCTTATAGGGGGTAGAATCCCGACCAAGCTGACTTGAAAATCACGCTCAATTGAGGCCCTCTCGAAAGATGTATTGTTGAACGAGTCCTTAATCGTGAAAACATGCATTATATTCGATGTTGGAGCCTATGATATTGAGGACCGTAGTTACCTTAACCCTACTTTGGCCTTCATTAGGATGTAGTGCGGGACTATGAGGGGGTACCCCCGAAATAGTGCTACGCGATGCTACACTCGAAAGAAGTTCTCTTGAGAATATTATTAACCCCCGAGTACTTGGGAAGTTGATAATATCCGAAAGATGGGCTAATGACTTTGGGAACCTCATTAGAACCTTGTTCTGCAGGTACAATCAACCTTTAGTCCATAACCTTTGGGAATGGGTATACCTTTGGCTCCATGCTCGTTGTAAACCTAGGGTCTCCCTTGCTTGTTTATCCTTGTGTGTCCTTATGTGCTTACTTGTGTTTGTTGCATCCATACAACATCATATCGCATTAAGGTTTCATGGGATTCATAGCTTAGTTATAAAAATTACAAAAACCAACATGGATTACAAAAGAAAATATTTTGAAATATTCTTCTAAGAGTCCTAACTTGGGTGGCCTAAGGAAGTAGGAGCTCAGATTGAAGAAACTCAAAAGGACAAATACAAGAGGCTTCCCTTTGTCATGGAGGATCAATAGAAGTTCAAAAGGCTTTCATCCATATTGAAGATCCTAGTGAACAAGGGATTCCCTTCTCACCTTCCAACAAGAACAAAAGAAGAGATGGAGGATTTATTTTCCTCTATTGAACTAATCTTTAGAAGTTAATCGTGGACAATTTATCTTCAAGAACATCCAGCTAGAAGAGTAAATTAACAAGCACAATGAAGGACTTCCTCAAGGCTGTATTAGCTTTTATTTAGCTATTACGCTAGAACTCTTATAAGAATATTTATTTGTAATCGATATCAAAAAATAGTAAATAATTTTATCTAGGTATTCTGTAATGTTTATAAGGACTTGAGTTCCATGAAACCTTTCAGTTGTGCATCAAGCATCCTTCATTTAGCATTTTGCATATGCATGTGTCTCTCCTTTTCTGTGGCTCATCCGATCTTCTGTCCTTGTCTGTCAGTTGACATGTCGACCATCTGACCAAGCTTGAAGTACTACCGAAGGATAGTAAAGAGAACGAAAGATATGGATCCCATGACTGGTTTTCAAATGAGGACTAATCCGTTATTCAATCTTCCCTCTGACGACAATGTTCAACAAGTGGATGTTCCTACCCAACCTCAGCATATACAAGACAACCTGTTTGGTCAAGTTGATGAAAGAGTTTCCCAGTTTCCACAGCCTGTACCTAATCTCCAGAATGTTCATGCTAAGATGAAGATGGATGATCCTAGACTTGTAGCAATGGAAAAAGAATTATGTGATTTTAAAGAGCAATTGAAAGTAATGAAAAGAGCTGATGCATATGATCTGGATGCCCGTGACTTATGTCTAATTCCCGGTGTAACTATTCCTCCAAAATTCAAGATGCCTGTCTTTGAGGTTTACAAGGGTGTTAGTTGTCCAAGATACCATTTGACGACGTTCTGTCAAAAGATGACTGCTCATGTTAATGATGACGAATTGATGATCCATTGCTTTCAAGAAAGCTTATCTGGGGCATCCTTGGTGTGGTATATGAAGCTACAAAGGAATTGTATTCAGTCTTGGAAAAACTTAGCCGATGCTTTCGTAAAGCAATACAATTATAATTTGGATATCGCTCCAAACAGTGATCAAGTAGAAAGAATGAGTAAGAACGACAAGGAATCTTTCCGGGAATATGCCCAATGATGGAAAGAGTTAGCATCTCAAATTCGTCCACCACTTCCAGAGAAAGATTTAACCAAGATGTTTCTAAAAACACTACCAGACTCCTATTATGTTAGGATGGTAGGCGTTGTGCCATCAGATTTCTCTAAAATTGTGGAAGTTGGAGTAAACATCGAGAATGCACTCAAAAGTGGAAGAATTCAAGATAACTTGAATAACCAAGCCAATAAAGAAGTTTCAGTTGATGATTCCCTAAAGGAAAGAAGCATTTATGTTAATGCAGTTTGGGATTCCTCTCAAATCCTGTCAGATCCAGTTCCAGTATCTTATCCTCAACATGAAGCGCCTGTTCAGTGCAAGCAACGACTACCTCATAAGCGAAGAATGACATCTCCAGATCAACATCAAGATCGACAGGTTCGAAGACGGTCTCAGAGTCAGAAATTACCTCTGAAGTCTCCGAAAGAAGAAACTCGTTGGTTTGACCTTATCCCAATGACTTACAGTCGACTTTGGTCCTATTTTGCTAGAAACTCGGTAATGACACCCAGAAAGACTAGAATCATGAAGTCTCACCCACCGTGGTTCAACTCGAACGCTAGCTGTGAATTTCATGATGGAGTGTTGGGACATTCGATTTAAGAATGCAAGGTCTTTCAAGAGAAAGTTCAAGAAATGATTGATAACGAAGTGCTGACCTTCAAAGGAGAAAGACCAATCTTGAATGGAACACCGCTATGCTGATCACCTATCCATTTTCGTTTGCTTTTGTGTTTTATTTCTTTGATTAAAAGCATAATTGGCATGTAAGAACATGTTATTTTGAATAAAGTAGTGCAATAAGTGTTTGTCTTGAAGAAATCCATTCATTTCATTCTTAAAATCTTTTTCATAATTTTTATAATGCCAACTTTATCAGATTTTTCTCACTTTGGTGAAGAATTGGAAGGAGGATGACGAAGTAAAACGCAAGGTCTCTTGATGTATGCTTTCGAATAAAACCTACTAATGATGTAAGGCATTGTTTCAAATCTCCTAAACACCAAAGACATAAGGACGTTAAATCCTTTTTTAACCCTTTTCAACCTCATTTTAAACCTGGGGCGGGAAATTTTTCAATCAGCTTGATTGAACACCTAAACCTTTCAAAAGTGAACATTTTCAAAAATAGGTGGGTACAAATAAGTTTTGACCCTTATTCCCTTTGTTTTACAAATCGTAAACTAAACCTCTACACAACTTTTCAAATTCCTAATTGAAGTAAAGTTTAATTCGAATGCATACTCAGTGAGATAACGTTTCCTGACCCCTATGAGCTATGCTCAATTTAATGATTGGCTTTATAAACTAGTGATTCCGATCACAAATTATCGTAATATCTCTTTTCAAAACTTCAAGACAAACGTGCGTTGCATTAACAATTTCGAAATTAACATTTCTAACTTGCTAAGTTTGCTTGATATCTTAGAAAGATTATGAGAAGATATCACTGATTGAAATTTGAAGATTCTGTAAACCTGGGGGCAAGTTATTTCCAAGTGGTTATTTTGTGCAAGTTTGACTTCACCTAAAGAGCTATTTTTGAAGACCCAATTATAATACCGTCGATCAGAGCCAGTTACGTCGAGATCCGGCGAATCTCTCAAAGAGTTTGAAAACAATGGGACGCCATGTTTTCTGTAAAATCCACTCAAAACGACTTCTTCTCATTACCATGTAACTTGGGGCATTTAAGAAGTGAAGATTATCTTATCCATGTACAACAATCTATTGTTTAAAAATGGCGACCACCACTACTTTTCAACATTCTTCATGTCCCTAGTGAATTTTAACTTTGGTAGTCATGACATTCTCCGATGAATCTTCTCGATACAAGAACTCTCCAGCTTTTCAGTGCAAGAATTTCTAAATGATTTGCTTAACTTCACTTCCCCAGTGAAGTGCATGGTATTTTAATCCTCAGTGGATCCTCTCCAACTTCACATTCCTAACGAAGTGGACATGTTTTACTCCTCAATGAACCTTCTACAACGTCGATCTTCTCCAGCATGAGTCTCTCCAGTAAGGCGGATATTTATTTTATCCATGAAGTTTTTACAGTTATGAGTTTGATCCACCCCTAGTGGATCTTTATCCTCGTCTTCAATAGGATAATATTTCAGACTTATTAAGATATTACATTCCCAAGTGGATTGATCTCTACTCTCCCAAGAGAAGCTTGTGAAGCTCTGAAACAGGATGGTGATCCCATATTTGGTTCTCCATCTACCCCCAGTGGTAATTCTATCTGTGATGTTTCATCTCCGATCACCTCTTTCTGTTTGTCTTGTCAGCATAGGCATACACACATCATATAAGTAGATAGCATGGCATATGCATTTCGCACCTTTGCGTTGGTTTATTCGGTCTATTTGATCGTGTTTATCCCCGTGTGGTTGGGCGCGTCTTCTCCTTCCAATTAGAGTTGTCATCCCTAGGCAGAAAAAGCGCAATAGTTCTAACTCCCCATGAAGTTCGATCCTCGTGGAAGGCGGTTGTTTCAGTACATCCCATTTGAGTTCATACCTCAATGTTCGAGTCTTGTTTAACAGTTTCCCTTCAGATATTTCCTGAATTGAATTTCGGTCCCTGACAATCACATTGTGGATAATCTCCAATTTTTGAACATGGATCAAGTGTGCGTTTATTTTGCACTATACTCCCCAAGAAGAATATCCATGAAGACAAGTTGCTCTAAATATCACAGGTTTTCTCGACCATCTACATTTGGATCTCTTTATTTGATCAACTTGTTTTGATTAGAATCTTATTCAAAACGACAAATGACAGCCTCCTCAAGAAAGTTTATCCATCCCCAGTGATTATCGACATGGTAAATGGAAAACCTTACAGACATTTCCCTTGAGAATTCACACATTTTACAACAACAAGGTATTCCCCAGGAATGAATTCCCCAGTGAGTTTCATCACACAAGTTTACTTCCGTCAGTGACATCTCCCCGAAGAAGTCGAAGAAGTTCATCGCAATAGTCTCTCTTTATCTGAGAAGACATACCTTACAATTCAACCGGCTCACATATCTCCTAAAGATCCCCGGTGAAGTTTTTCAATCTCAATTACATCTACAAGTTCAACATCTACAACAGCATTTACAATCTACAAGTTCTACAACGAACGACATTTTACAGTCTACAACTACTACTACAAATTACAATGATTCTACAATCTACAAATTTTTCAACATTTCAAGTAGAGACTGAGACCAGCTCATGGTTCCCATACTATGACGCTCGGGGAGGTTTTTCATCCTTTTCAACAATCATTCGAACATCTTACATTTCCTGGTTAATCTCGGCAGTAGATTCCCAGAAGACCTCGGCAGTAGGTAGTTCCTGGTTAATCTCGGCAGTAGATTCCCAGAAGACCTCGGCAGTAGGTAGTTCCTGGTTAATCTCGGCAGTAGATTCCCAGAAGACCTCGGCAGTAGGTAGACATCTTACAGTTCCTGGTTAATCTCGGCAGTAGATTCCCAGAAGACCTCGGCAGTAGGTAGACATCTTACAGTTCCTGGTTAATCTCGGCAGTAGATTCCCAGAAGACCTTGGCAGTAGGTAGACATCTTACAGTTCCTGGTTAATCTCGGCAGTAGATTTCCAGAAGGCTTCGTCAGAAGTATTTCTCCAACAGACTCCAACACAGAATCTCAGCAGTAGATTCCTTACAGATTTTAACAGTAAATACTTTGGCAAAAGTATTCTCAATTACAGTTACAAGTCTTGACAGTAGACTTCTACCGGTGATATCTTGAAACAATTACATTCGACCTATACAACAGTTTTTTCAAGAGGATTTCTCTCCCAAGTTCTTCACAACGTATTTACAGACATCTTATGATTACCAATCTTTCCCCGGGGAGTCTCGCTCTGTTGAGCCCGTTCTTCCAGTGTATTATGTTTCTCCCCTATGGCGCCATTTCTCCACAGGACCTTTCGTCTCGCATTCTCATATCATTGCATATTATATGCATTTGGTGGTATCTTAGGGCCAAAATTCGTGCAATGTTTATATTTAAGTCCCTCCTACCACGTCGAGACGAAGATTTCAATCTTCATATCTCCGGATAGAAGTAACTTAAATAGGGGCATCTGTTGCACCCTAATTTTGGACCGTAAGATCCCACCCTTTTTTCGTTTTATTATTTGACTTTAATATTTATACACCTTCAGGCTAACCAATTCATGCAGCTGCAGTAATGATGAATGTAGACCCCACAGTCAAGTACTTCAAGGCGTAAACATTAGAGGCCCGTTATAACTCTCATTGGGTGGCTACATCACGGATTGTGTCATTACTTTCAAAAGAAAACGAGGACGTTCTTGGTGGTGGTTTATGATCATTTGGTCGAGATGTTAAGTTTGCGTGAGATCTTGAACTTGACAAGGAGCATTTTAAAGGAATTCACGAAGCATGATCTCTACAAAATCTAAATGCCCAAGCTCCCGGCTATGTTGAGATTCGTCCAATTTCGTTGTTTGCAAAGGATTTGCCTCATTATAAGTATTATACCCGACATAATTAAATCTTATTAAAGGAATGGGTACTTGCTATTAAGTTAATAAGGAGCTTATATTCGAGGATATTACTTTCTAGCTTTCTCTTTTGCTGTCATTACGTTTGAAATATTGGTCAGCAATTATGGCTGCATAAGGCATTAATGGAAGAGGAACGTCACTTTTCCGCGCGACCCAGTTGCACGTGACCGGTGACCGGTAGATGGGTAAATTGGTGGAGTACTATTATGGATGTTATTATTACAATGACAAACTTGGTTCCCACACATGTACAACCCCACGGACGTCCATTTAAATCAAGCAATTCAAAATATAAAGTCATCATCATCAATGTTCTTAAATTTCCAAACACAACAAGGGCAATTTACACTGCCTCCTTCCATTCACCTCCAGGACCCTGACTTTCAGTTTGGTTATGAGAAGATTAGCAAAAACCACCGTATTAGTGATGAGGAATTAACCGTAAAACCTAAATTATGCTTGCAAGAGAACAGTTTGCAAGGAATCTCAAACAAAATTATATTCATATTCAAAATCCAGGCCAATACATGTTACTACATTCAGAGTACTAACTTCTACTACTCATTTACAACCGAAGCTTTAGAATTTCCACTCTGATATCCTGCCAACGCCTGTGTACTACTCCAAGCCTGATGCATAGCAGACAGTCATGCTTGCTAATCTGCCGCCATGGGAATCATGGGATTTACTTAGCGTAAACGGAGGCACTCGTCATATTACCTACAGCAGAGGCCAGAAACAAGTAAATCGACGCATCCTCCGGCGTATTCGAAAACCTGAAACAGTAATAAGAAGAATCAGGCTATAAACAATCAAGTTATCGAAAGCAGGGAGTATATGTTATCAGTTGATACTTTGTGGGTTCTCCAACAATACGGCAAAGACAACATAGTCATCATGCCCACTCTAAATATAAACAGAAGAACTCTTGCAAATGTTGTTCCTACCATTGAAAAAGCACCATCAACATCAGCAAACTTTGCTACGACTTCCTGGCTTAACCAATGCCTTCATCTTTGCAGCAGCCAATGCATTCATCGATGCGGCAGCCATTGTAGTATCCCAATATGACATAGCCAAACTCTCCTTCCCATGTTCCTGCGATGGTAACTCCGAAACGTGTGGTTTCAATCTTACAGTTCCTTTTTCAATACTCAGCCTGCACAAATTAATAAAAAGAAAAGGGGGAGAGTTAGTAGCCTCCAATTGTGAACGAGTTGAACAAGAATTATGGTTACAAACAGAGTTTTAAATACACAAGTCTAAACAACCAAGTGACAAACGAAGTCTCCATAGAGGATAATACTAACAACGCCAGGACACGATTCCGTGAAGAGCATGGAGGCAACAATGTTCATGCTGAAACTGATAAAGCTGCAGAGCCTGAATTCCCAACTTCTCGGGCGAATTTGGAAGATCTTTTGTCATCCCCATCTGAGTATTCTTCTTGCTAACACAGCAGAGTCCAAGAAACAATTGCCATGGAAGTCGAATAATGCTCAAAACAAGGAGAATTCATGAAGCCTCAATGCCAGGACCGTGTTTAACCGGCTACCGGAGGTAAAACGAGGCCACTCTTTTCCGCATAACACCACTGCAGATTCCTGAAGATAGCAATCATCAATGTTAATTCATCACATAAGTTAACATATTCGAATAAGAAGAGAAGTTTAAAATTATGAACTACAACCAACAGATCATAACACGAAAGATGTTTCAGGCTATTCTCACCTAAGCATTCACAGCAGAAATTCGCAAAGGTCGTCGTCACGACCTTCTTGTTAACAACAGAGAGATCCTCTCCGGAAATAAGCGACTTAAGAAATACAGCCATTAAGCTTGTGTCCCGCCTTGCTCAAATTCCTTCAAGCAGCCCACAAACGGCAACACCTAGCCATCTAAGTTTGGTTGCTACAAAACAATTGAAGATGTTAAGTTCATGAGGATTTTTGTTTCAAGGACAATTGTTTGATCAAAATAAAATGGTATGACAACATAAGCGAATGCAAACCTCTCACATAGAATGATACCATTATCAACAGTCCAAATCTGCCTCAAATAAGGGACCGTTCGAGCTGACTTCTGCAGAAGCTCGATGACTTATTGTCATTGATGAGCGGGGCCACCAAAGCTTAACTGGTATATCTTGAGAGGTCAATGGCAAGACAGAGAAAAGATCCTGCATTACTGTGAAATATCAAAGATTTGTTTATACCTTAGAATAATCAACGTTTTAAACCAATCCAAAACGTACCAGGACACATCGGAATAAGAGATTGTGTATGACCAATCTCTTTGGAGGACAACATCCGAACTCAACTCCTTGGATATCCTTTTCATCTCACTGTCTTTTCAGGCAAAAAATTAGCAAATATACAAGACTCTGGTTTGACCAAGTAGAAGCTCTTCCTACCTCGGTTCCCTTCACCCTTCTGATTTAAAGCTTGATATACACCCTTGCACCGACTGTGTTTAAATCCTTGATTCATATGCGAGATACAACAAGATAGGTTCTGCAACAAAGAAGAAGGTCATCAAGACATTGAAAACATCATTAGTTTTAAAAGCCACAGCTGTTACGGTTAAACAATTTACCTAACTGAAACACAATCAAGTTGTATCCATGGCGAACAACAACAGAAGATGGATAGAAACTTCGCCTCCCAGCTTGGTACTCATCAAACCCTTCCTTCATACACAGGCACAAAAGGCATTAACCACTTTGGATTGAAGAATGGAGCACGCCAGATGACAACTTTTCTTTATACCGGAAACAAGGCTCGAACAAGAGGTTTTCCAACGGCCAAGTCTATTTCCCTCACCTGCAAATCATCAGGGACATTAGTAGTCAATGCATTCAAGACATTTCCCAAAACAGAACCGTGTATTCCAAAGTAAGAAATCAAAGGCAATCAGTACACAAAACAAAGAATCCGCAAACTTTCCAAAACAACAGCTGACGAAAATAGAAATGCATTTATCATTCTTTTGAAATGAAAAATTCTAGAGCTTATATAATAGAGGAAGATGCATACAGAGAGAGGACGAAAAAAATTCATACCAGAAGCCACACAAAATCAACTCGCAAAAATCCCCAAATCAAATCCCAATTCAAGAAAACCCTAACATACAAAAAAACCCCAAAAGAAGAGAGAACTTATCTTTCCCTAGATTCCGCCGGAAATCGCCCTCGCGATTTGCAACTACCGTCGACGAACCACCCCCCCTTTCGAGCCGTCATCACCACCCGCGAACCATCCTTCGAAACCGCTCAGACCTTCGCCATCTCAAACCCATCACCGAGCCTTCGTGATTTCTGGGTAAAGCTATTGTTTAGATTTGTTTGATGTATGTGATGTTTGTTGTTTTCACAGGCTCATCACTGAAGAAAAACGAAGGAGAAGGAATAGAAGAAAAGAAGAAGAAGAACGGATGAAAATAGAGGAAAGATCGAAGTGAGAAAGGAAGATGAACGGAGGGAAAGAGACGAAATCGAAGAAAGAGGGAGGCGATGGAGAATCGGTGGAAGAAGAGAGTACAAAGGGGGATTAGGGTTTACAATTTCTGTTTTTTTTTCTGTACCATTGTAATCACATACATCACACACACATCAATTATTGTACACCTCACAACACAGCTCCCCTGATCTTCAACGGATCAGATCGGACGGTCTAGATTACAATACCACTGTATACCCTCCTAATCCTATACGCACCTAATCGTACGCCCTCCTTAATTAACCCCTAATTAACCTCATTAAACAACCGTTAATTGCCACCTTTTAATCTAATCATTAAGTTTTTAATTTAATTAATTCAGATTAATGATTAAGCTTTCGTTAATAAGTAATTAAAACAGTTAGTAATAATTTAATCAGCCACCTATTTTATTTAATTAAAATGAATTAATAAATCTTTTTCTTTTCTTTTAAACTTAATATTTAATCAATCAACTAATCTAATGACTTAATCAGCCTGGCTTTTATTAAATTTAATAACCTTTTTATAACTAATTAATATTTAAATCAACCCCTTTTATTAAATAATACTTATTCTAAACTCTTTTTCTTCCTAAATAATTTGCAACTAAACATTATTGTAATAAAATAATTTATTTAACAATAAAACCATTATAATAATCTCTTTATCAATTTAAAATTAACTATTTATCTTTTGCGATAATAACTAAACAAACTTCTCGCTTAAAATCAATTCAACTCTCCTAAAATCAAATCCCGTCTAAAAGCAATCCGCTTAAAATCAAATCAACATGTTATCAAACAATTAAAATCAATCCCAACATAACTCAATCAATCGTGCACACTCACGTTCACGACACATTCACCAACACCTTAGCGCTTTCATGCGTGTGTATGGTTTACTTTATCCGCAATTCACTCTTCAGCAATTTATATTATCAATTTATATTCATGCATTGCATACGTCCAAAGGAAAAACCTACACATGATTCAACGCTTGTGTGTAGTGCACGTCATTTTCATCATGCTCCCCTACGATCCTTGATCTCATTCAAGTCGATCTTTTAAGATAGATCCTACCCCATAGGAAAGACCGTTATCTTTACAACATAGGAAAACAAAACAACTCAATACAACAATATTCAAACACATTAGAGAAAGATGTTAGTCATCTTAAGCGAGATAGAATCTCCACCCCACAACAATACAATCAACATGTAAGGACTTTGCCTTAAGAGAGATAGAGGCGTACTCGTCGATCACAATCCGAGTACTTAAGCCCTTTTCTTAAGACGATGCAAAGACTATTTTCCTACACCTTGTGGCGGTTAAATCTCCCTTAAGATGAAGACACATCTCTTCTCCTAAACCCAATCAATCAACTACCCTAAACCCGTAGGAACTTTGACCACAGTCAAAGAACTCCTCAAACCCTTTAGGGGAACTACAAATACTCTGATTCCACTCCCGTAAGGATATGTAGGCATAAGATGAAATATCTTATCGAGTATACTTAAAAATAAACCACTAGGGTCCTTTAACCTTAAGCAGATAAACACTTAGCAGTAAACAAACATAAAACAAGAGGTTCCTGTAGAGTACTACAGAAACTTAGGATGCTAGTACTTCCCTAAGTTTAACCGACCCCCGAACCTATAACTCTCTAAGCTTGCATATGCATTGCATTATGGGAATTTCGATCTTTATCCCTTCCTTTGGACAAATCAAAGTTTGGTTGCAAATTGAATTAAAGATTCAGACTAATCGATAGTTTGGTATCCAAATTTCACCGCGACAATCTGCTATGTGGATCCTGCAATAACAAGGGTTAAGCTTAAAACAAGGATATACAGGTTAGCACAAACCCTATTGCCATTTTATTGTTTCTTAAAACAAATATAAAATAGGAATAACATAGATCACAACATTTGAATGCGAAGAAGAACGCCTTTTGATTTATCGGTAAAATGCATGTACATAACCAAACAAGGCCCTGACAATAAAACCACTATGCCCCGGGTAGGACATAGGGTTGTACAACGATTGGAGAAAGTAAATCATTACTCTTTGCCTGTCACATGGATGGTATCCCTGATGGACCAGTTGGTGAGGCTCTGGCCTGGTTTGCTTGGCTGGATCCAAGAGTCTAGGTCGCAATCGCTGTCTTCGCCGTCTTCAGACACTGCGTTGACACTTTCGAATATTACCCCGCCGCTTGTAAACTGGATCGGCCCTTTACCTCGCGACGCACTATGAGAAGAGGAGGCTTCAGCCGCAGGAGAGTATCCTAACCCAAACTTGTCCTGTTTGTTGGGTATTTCCAGAATCTGCCCCCAGCCTGGGGTGGATCCGGCTTGAACAACGACCCGGGCTTCCCTGAAGGAAGAGAGTCATCTCTGGCTTTTCGGTCATTACAGGAGCAACGTCCTTGACTTTAACAGCCTCGAACGCCTGACATAGGGTTTCGTGGATTTCCCCATCCATCTCAACATATTTGAAGGACGACAAATGGCTCACCATTATGTCTTCCTCGCCACAAACAGTCACGATGCTGCCTCTGACAGCGTACTTGAGTTTCTGGTGCAACGTGGAGGTCACAGCGCCAGCAGAATGGATCCATGGCCGGCCTAAGAGACAGCTGTAGGCTGGCATGATGTCCATAATGTAGAAGACTGCGTCAAACGTTTCCGGCCCGACTTGGATTGGCAACGTTACCTCTCCAAAGACATGACGCTTGGTTCCATCGAAAGCCTTCACAACCAGATCACTGGGTGTGCACATCAACCCTCGAGTATCTAACTTCATCAATGCCTTCTTCGGGAGAACATTGAGCGATGACCCAGTGTCCACCAACACATGGGACATAATCGTTCCCCTACACTCTATCGAGATGTGCAGGGCACTGTTGTGGTTTCTTCCCTTCAGCGTCAGCTCCAGGTCAGTGAACCCTAACCCGTTTCCAGCATTCACGTGGGCTACGACCCCTTCCAACTGGTTGACCGAGATTTCCTGCGGCACATACGTGGCATTCAAAACCTTTAACAGCGCGTTGCGATGTGACTCCGAACAAAGCAACAAATTCAGGATGGAAATTTTCAAGGGTGTTTGATGGAGGTGATCCACGATCTTGTAATCGCTCTTCTTGATCAACCTCATGAACTCTTCAGCGTCCTTTACAAGTAAGTCCTTCTCTACCCCACGAGGGATTTCCTCAACGACTTTACTCTTTCCCTTATCGGTTTCTTCAGCTTTGTCCGCTTTGTCCGCCACAATCTCAGGTGGAGCAAACACTCTTCCGCTGCGCGTGATTCCGCCAATTCCCACTAGGTTATCCACTGACTGCCCAGATGGTTCTAGTTCCAACTTCTGTCCGTTACAATAGACGTCTGCCCCATAATGCCACGGGACAACATTGGTGCTCTCAAAAGGTATCGGCCCGGCCTTGGTGATGGTAATTGTGGGCGGCATGAGTGCAGAAATGGTTATCGTCTGGCGAGGGATGGTGATGGTGGCAACCTCATCATCCTGCTTCAGCATTACCTCTCCAGATCCACATTCGGCCCTTCGGCTAAACTGCAAGATTCCTTCGGTCATCAGACTCTGAATCCCTTCTACCAACTATTCACATCCATCAGGACGATTCGCACAGCCCATACACAATTCTCCACAGCCCGGAAAGAATCCTCTCTTCATCAGCTTGGCTTTAACGAAGCTAAGCGGTGTCTTCAGATCCTTGACATCAGTCAACAAATCTAAGCTCTCGTCTTCAATAATGGCATTTACCCCACCTCCCCTATGATTCGGCATAGGGTTCTTCGTGACATTCAACACATTATCTGAGAAATTGAAGATCTTAGCATCCACCATATCTTGCACCTTGTGCTTGAAGGCTTTGCAGTTTTCTATCGTGTGGTCGGGTGCCCCTGAGTGAAAATCACATGTTGCATTCGCATCATAACCCGGCGGAGGTGCCCCTGTCAAGGGAGCCAGGGTTCTCTTCTGGACTAGCTGTAACTGAAGCAGAGTTTGTAACAGCTGAGCATACGACATGGGCGGTGTCTCAAGGTGACGCCTCGACAGAGGTGCCCTGTTCTGATACTTTCTGTACCCTTATTGATTTGGCTGCGGCTATTGTTGTGGCTGGGGTTGTTGGACAATAGGGATGGTTATGCTAGCCACCTGCTGGCGCTGGCCTTTACCCTTCCTTCGAGCGTTGGACACGACGCTCGTCTCTCCTTCACACCTTTTACCACCATATGGTTTCTTTCCTCCTCCAACTGAGGATAGATCAACACCTTGAATTTTCCCCAGCTTGATCCCATTTTCAACGTGCTCGCCGGTGATGATGAGATCTGAGAAACTTCCAGACATACCGCTGACTAGTTTCTCGTAATAAACCCCTGGGAGAGTGGCTACAAACATTTCAACAAGCTCTCGTTCAACCATCGGCGGCTGAACCCTAGCTGCCAATTCGCGCCACCGTTGGGCGTATTCTTTGAACCCCTCGTTGTTCCTCTGTGACAAGTTCTGCAGCTGAACTCGGTTCGGAGCCAAGTCACTGTTATACTGGTAATGGTGCACGAAGGCCTCAGCAAGTTCCTTCCACGTGCGCACATTGGTGGGTTCCAAACTCATGTACCATTCCAAGGATGGCCCAGACAAGCTGTCCTGAAAGAAGTGCATCAGCAGCTTCTCGTCTTTAGAGTGAGCGGACATCTTTCGGTAGTATGATCTTAAGTGGACACGAGGGCAAGTGGTGCCCTTGTATTTCTCAAAGTCAGGTACCTTGAATTTGGAAGGCACCTTGAAATCAGAAATCAATCCTAATTTAGACATGTCGACACCCATAGTGTTCTGGTTCTCGAAATTCCTCATTTTGTCCTCGAGTGCCTTAAACCTCAGACGTGCTTCAGCAGTCAGCTCTCCTTCAGCACTCCTCTGTGAGAACAAATCTTCTTGACGATCTTCTAGCCATGGCTGAGGCCCATACAGATTTCCAGCACCTGTGTTGTCGTTGCCCAGTCCAGCATTGCCATTAGCGTCAAAATTTCCATTACCGACGTCAGTCGTATTACCATTGAGCCCCATATTAGCGATTACATTGCCGTTGCCACTGCCATTCCCCCGGTCACGGGGATGCCATTCTGAGGAGTTTCAACAGGTGGAGGAGTTGGAACATTCCCACCATGGAGTACACCGTTGCTATCTACCCTTGAGATCAGAGGCTGGACCAAGGTTCTGAGCTAGTCTTGGCTGTTGGCAACCACTTGCATGAGCTCCATGAAGCGGTCCATCCTCTCTCGGAGTTCCTGAACGTCAGTATGCACTTGTTCCATTGCTCTAGCTCGATTTGCTCTGGTCGGATAGCGGTGGATCAGCCTTCGATCAATCCTGGAACAACCTGTATACACAAAGGGTTAGAAAAGACGACAAAGTGCTTATTATGCAAATGCTTCATGCAAATGCAAACATGTGTCTGTGTGTTAGGGAGATCCCCCCCGATCCTAGTGCCTGAGTGTCAGTGCTGATAATAAGAAGTCTGAGTCCAGACATGGAAATAACATCTCATATATATAAAGAAAGCCCATCAAGGCAGTACATAACGTCACTGAGTACAAGCAGAATCAATAGCATGACCTCGACCAACAAGCCTGGTGATGGTCAGCATACAACAATGATCAAAACAAAAGGATTACAAATATAGTCAAGCACGGCCACGGGCTCGAAACTCTTCTAACAGATCCCTCGTTCCTGGATGATCAGGTTGCGTGAGCAACCCTTCGACGAGTAGCTCCCTCTGCCTAATAATGTATTGAAGACCTTCAATTGAGTCTTCCCATGCTCCTTCGCCGAAACAATCTTTTAACTTCCGCTTCTTGGATTCAAACGCCTGTTTGTGCTCCTTCAGGTTAGCAAGAGCCTTGTTCAGCAGGCTTTCAGCGGCATATCTGCGAGCGGTTTCTTCATCAAACCTCTTCTCACTAGCCTTCACCTGGGCTTTCAATTTGGAGATCTATTGCTTCAGTTTATCCTCCCGTTCCTTGCCGTTGGCTAGGGTGGCCTTCCAATGCTGATTAAACTTGGATATTCTCCGGTACGCTTCATCCAAGTGCTGCTTCAAAGGCACATTCGGAAACCCACTGCAGCTGAAGACAATCTCAGTACCCAACATATCTCTGTCAAACCAAACAACGTCCTCTGCTGCTAGACTCATCAAACGCTCAGACCACTCAGCTGTGGCTGCAGATGAAGCAAAGGGACCCTTCTTGGGTAGGTGACTATCAAGCCATATATAGAATAGGGGCACACAGCACGAGACATTCTTGCCTCTTCTGTTCTCGTTTTTGTAGTGGACGGAATGATAGACATCTCCAATCAAGGTAGGGACTGGATTCCCTGCTGCAAAGATGTGAAAGGCGTCGAAGTCTACAAAGTCAGGCATATTAGGGAACAGAATGATGTCGTATATGCAAAGAGCAAGAATAGCGTTGAACACGATCCAACAACCGTCTTTGGCACACTCCTGAGACTTTCCCACTAAGAACTGCAAGGAGAAACCGGGAACCCTGTTCCAACTAAACAAGACCAACTCGGAGGCATCCAGATGAAGTGAAAGAGCTAGACTAGCCAGATTAGGCTCAGCGTCCATATGAACAAAGGGCATCTGACTCTTGATAGGCACACCTAACAAATCAGCATACTCCTCTAGCGTAGGTGCGAGAATAAAATCCGGGAAAGTAAAGCATCTCAAAGGAGGATCGTAGAACTGCAGCAAGGCGTGTAACCCATTCAACTCAAACACAGAAGGTTTACGAACCAAGCTGAGCAGTTTCCCATAAGACTTTCTGAATTCACCTCTCACAGAATCATCTGCCAAAGCAATCAAACTAGACAGCTGAACAACATCAGGGGTGGGGAGCTTGTAGGCCACAGTCTTCCTTAGAAAACCCATAATAGCACAACAGAAGGCAAGAAAACCTGAACCGGGGGAAACGGTACCTGCAACACAGACACACGTTAATGAAATGCAAATGAGTATGCAAAACAATGCAAAATGCAATCATGCAGCGGGAGATCAAGACGGCTGCGCTGTTGAGGAGACGAAGGTGAAGATTCTGTATCAATAAAACCATAATACTGCTCTGTCAAGAACAACCATATCTCTGATGAGAAGAAAACCCTAATATCGGACCATAAATCTGCTCTGTCAAGAACACCCATATCTGATGATGAGGAGAAACCCCTGATGTCAGACTATAACTCTGCTCTGTCAAGAACAATCATATATCTGATGATGAGACCCTCTGATACCAACTAAACTGATTCACTATCAAGAAAACTAGGTAGTCTGAATGTTAAAGTTTCCTGCAACAAACCCGACCCTGCTCACAGGTATGGACCTAATCACGGAAAAGGTACGGCATCCTATGCGGTCATCAGCGTCACAGACTTTCAAGAGCGATGATACGATACCCAGAAGGTGTGGCATCATCATCTCTTGAAGTGGCCTCACTCAGCTGAATCACAAATGATCGGTCCCCAGAGTCGACAATCCTCCAAACCAACAACCCCTTAAGCCCAAAGGGCTGGAAAAGAAGTCAACCGGGAGAACCTTGTCTGAGTGTGGATTTCATGAGATACTAGTGCCTGCAAAGCAAGCACGCGCCCACTATTTTCCACAACTAATGCTAAGTACACTCAAGCCTAGGTCTGGCTTCTCACTCATCAGGATGCCCCTCCCACAATAGCACAGATAATCATATCATACTGAAAATAAAGTGCGGGAAATAAACTGCGATAAATAAACACAACCCAACAAGTAATCATACAAGCGCTAGGATTGACTCTCGCAGAGGACGTTGGATCCTCTGACTGACTCGCATAAGGGACGTTGGATCCCTAGGAAACTATCAAGTCCCCAACAGAGTCCCCTCCGAACGGGAAAGGAAACGATTGGAAAAACCTGACGAAAAAGGGTATAAGACAAGGTCATCGCAACCGTTGTCTGGGTTTTGGAGTCAGTTACGCAAGGGGAAGGTATTAGCACCCCTCACGTCCATCGTACTTGATGGGATCCACGCTTGTTGTGTTTATCTGACGGGTTGGTTTTCTATCTACCTATCAAGGCTGGTCTAAAAAGAAAAGAAAATGACTCGGCAAAGCGTTGCGCTTTATGCCTACGTATTCTCATCAGAGAATGAGAAATCAGAGTCAACGTAGTTCAGCTAACTACGGGTTACAGGGAAGGTGGAGGTGGCTCGCCAATACATCAGTATTCTGCCTACGTACTCTCAACAGATATGAGAGATCAGAGCTTACGCAGTTCGGGATAATACGGATTACGGGAGTTCAAATTCATCTATTTTTCCGAGTAGGGTTAACAGACAGTTCCAGCAGTTTGGTGTACGCAACTCGACCCTTGGAGACTTAGGCGTTACCGTTTGCGGTAGAACTGGGAGTTAACGACACTCTTTTCTTCAGAAAAAGCTTCCTTTGAATTATGGGCCCACGGGGCAAAAAGGTTTGAAGTTTGTTTTTTTTGTCTTTTATGGAAGAACTGTTTTTTATGGGTGTTTGCAACCAATGTCGCACTAGAGACTATGACCTGAGAGTGAATGCGTCACATGTCACCCAAAGGGTGCCATACTAAACATCCAGACTGTTGAAAAGAAACTCTCCAACAATCCTTTCTCAGATAGCTTAAGGCTCGTAACGTACGACGTCAGTTAACCTTTATTACTGTATTTTGATTTGTTTTGAGATGAGAAGAGAGAAGGAACAGGTTCAACTAAGGGGGGGACTATCAAGTCCTAATGTTGTCATGCCAAGGATTCATCCTATGGTTGAGGTTTGAAACAGGGAACTCCTAGAAGTTATCATGCATAGGTTTCAACCTAAAGTTCTAATCATCACTTCCTTATCAAAGGAAGTGAGATTCCTAGGGGATCATGTCAGTGATAAACAGAAATAGATAAAGCATCGGCTTAAACTGTAAACAGTAAACAACTGTAAAATGCATGCAATGCAAGTGAGGGAGGAAATGTGTGTGGGTCATCAGCCTCCACAAGCTCGTCTCGACCTCAAGCCAGCATGAATAACTGCAATCATACAGAAGAAATAAAATGCCATCAAGCAAATCACAAACCACATAGGCAAGGGAGCAGGGCTCTACCGAATACCAGCAAGCAAAGCCATACATTAAAAAAAACAAGCAGAGGGAGAAACTCAACCTCTAGTGCAATCATGCTCCTAGCTTAAATCGATCTAAACATGAACTTATTCTAATGCATCAAGCAAATCAAACAAGTCACATCAATATAGTTGCACAAAAAGCAAACAGCCAAGAAAGAAGGCAACAACTTCCACAGCTTCACAGCAAAGCTCTCCTCTGACAGCAGTTCAGCCCTCAGTCTGCAACTGGTCTTTGAGGCTATCATCTTCAATAGCAAGTATCAACTTGCTTCTTCAAGTTGTTAACACATCAAACACAAGTATCAACTTGTTCTCCAACTTCAAGCTTCAGCTCTTCATTTGACCTCAGCAGGATCTCCTTCACAAGTGTCAACTTGTTCTTCTTGGTCTTCAAGCTTCAGCTCCAATGGCAGTCTTCAAATACAGAGAAGTAGCAACTTCTAGCAGCCTAAATCTTCTAACAAGGAACTCCATCCTCTAGCAAGGGAGAAAGTTTCATCTAACAAGAGCAGGGTTTGGATAGTGGAAAGCAAAGTGAAGACCAAAGGTCACCACTAAACATTCCCCTATCAAAGAAAGGAACCCTCAAAGGTTCTACCAACTTGTGAAGGGCCACACATCCTACCAAAGGAGGGATGAGGCCTTCACAAGGGGACCTTATATCATAGGGAAGAATGGAAGTGATCAACACATTCCATGTTTATGAAAGAAGAGAATCTATCTAGAAGCTCTACTTACTAACCCTAATCTTAACACCTAAACAAAACTACTCCAAAGGAAAATAAAACTTCAAGTCCAAGCTCCTTCATGCATTCCATAGTAGCCCACACATGCCTTCATCATCATCCAAGAGCAAAAGAAGCAACACCCTACTCTAAGGGAACTAATGAAGTCATTCTAGTTGAATTAGCAAGTTAGGATCACCTAAAACCTAGTACTAAAGTTAATCCTAATTAAAATACTAAAACCAATTGTAAATTCCTACAAAAATAACTGTGGGAACCTAATTCAATCATGAATCTACCATACAAAATCAAGGGGTTGAATCATCCACAAAGTCCTAGAAATAAATCCTAAATCATAAGGTACTAAGCTTAAACCCTAAAACTAGAACACCTAAAGTTTCAACTTAAAACCAACACCTAATTTCATCACAAAAATGTGAGAAAATTACTAGAGGAGCATGCATATCTATACTAATCACACACAGAAAATCAGCTCAAGAATCATCATCAAATGATCACACAAAATTCAGCAAAACAAGGTATCAACCATAATGGATTTAATGTCAATTAAAATACAAAAAATGCAATTAAAATCACAAATGCATGAATTCTTAATATTTCAATTTCTTAAAATTCTAGACTCACTCATGAGTCAGGGGAAAAAAACTTGGATCAATTTGGATTATTTTCCTATTTTTTATGAATTATTTTCTAAACTATATGAAATGCACAAAATAAAGAAATAAGAAGAAAAATAATAAAACTGGCGTGCTGAATAGCAATTCATTGCAGTTCAAATCCTGGGTTCGGCCCAGAGGGGGGTGTGGATAGCAGCTCAGTCCAAAGCCCACACACCTATCTCAACTTCAATTATCAAACTGAAAAATGAAATGCATACACACCAAGGTTCGAACTCGTTCCCTCTTGGTCTACACAATGAAGCAGACAAGGCACTTATCAAAATGCAGCGTCGCATGGGACAGGGTACGTGGCTCATCATGAGTGCTTGGATCCATGGACTGAGTCAAGTCTTCCTCGTGCACGAATGGACACGATTACGTCTTCTCCATTTTAAACCTGCAAGTCTGCGCGTCGCAGGGCCCATCGTCGGTGGCTTTTTCGGCCACCCCTGGCGCAACCCTAAGTCTCTCTACACTCAACCATTGGCCACGATGTCTAAACGAATCTTGCTCAAAATTTCACAAGCAATTCAACCATGCCATTAATTCATCCTCAAAACGCCTGAATCTTGAAATAACAATCCCAACCGAAAATGAACTCCAACTTGAATTATCTCTAAAGTTGCAATTGATCATCCTAAATCCATCTATATCAATAGGGGAACCTAACCACATGCTTCTAGTTCACTGAAAACACATAATTAGAGAGAAATTTCAATAAGTTAAAACCTGTATTTGAGCTTGTAACAGATGCACTTCTTGCTCGATTCAACCTTCAAGATGATGCAGATTCACTCTAAATCACCTTCTGAAGCAAATGCAACATTCACTTTTCCTTGATTCAACCTCACTCTCTGCTTCAGGGCTCAATCTTCACCAAAAAATAGCTGAACACACTCTAATGTTTATATAGAACTCATTGGAAATGTCTAGAAAGTTCTGTAACCTTCCATAGGAGATTTTGCAATTTCAATTTCTCCTTCAAAGTCTCATGTGCACAGTCACGATTCTGGCTCTCTTTGGGCATGAAAATTCTTGCAATCATCATCTCATGAGATATTGAACTAGTTGGTTATGTTAATTTCCTTGTTTGCAAGCCAATGGTGTGAGTTTGATATGTTGCTTCATCATGAAGAAACAACATGAAATGGTATGAAAATGGACTCAAACCAAAATTCCAACATTGCCAAAGTTCTTAAAACTATTTTTCCAATCAAAATGACCTATTATTTTGCCTTGTTTGGACACAAAATGAATTATTTCAATTTTTGGTCATTAAATGCCTTTAATTCTTCCTTTTTCAAAATTCCTTGAACCAAGTCCCTTCTTGAGCCATTTCAATGTCTCCCTGATGCATGGTAAAGGTTAAAAACCCATTTTGAGCAACTTTCTAGTTGAACAAAATTTCATTTGAGGTCTCTAATTTGGTGAAAATGGCATATGATCATAAATGACCTATAATCACAAATACCCAAAATACCCTTGACTTGTCAAAGCCATAACTTGAGTTCTACAAATCCCATCAAGGACTTATAGTACTCTATGGAAAGATAAGAGAATAAGGAACAACATTCATGTTGACCAAAAGTTCATAGGAATCATCCTTCTTGGGAAAACGTTTCATGCAAGTTGGGTAACTTTCAAGCTCCAAATTCATATACCTCAGATGACTTGTAACTTGTCAAAGCCATAACTTGAGTTCTACAAACTCTATCAAGGACTTATAGCACTTAAAATTAAAGCTAATACCATGCTTTACAACAATCATGTTGGGAGAAAGATGAGATGACAATCACATCTTGAGCTAAATTGCCTTGAAGATAGGGGTCAAACTAGGGGATTTTACACTATCAAGCCTTAGAAACCCTAGCTTGAAACTTCTCAAACTCTTCAATCATGATGAGTTAACCTTGAAATCATTCTTAGAATATCTCAATGTATCAATCCATGATCACATGGCTCTTGAGTTAGGTCTCAACCTCCTTCAAATCCTCAGTTGACCTAGGGTTGACCCAGTTAAACCCTAGTTGCACCAATCATGGCTGAGGCTTCTTATTCTTGCACAATGACCTGTATAGGCCTCAAAGTGATCCTCAACATTTCTCATGAGCTCTCTCAAGACCTCAAGTCTAACTTCATGGCTTCAGAATCATCTGATGACTTTCCATAACTCTCAAGTTAGGAGACACACACTCTTGGCTTCATCCACTCTTTCTGAGGATCTTTAAACTTCTCTGACAAAGATATCAACCCTTGAACACTTGAATAAATTTCTCTAGCTAGCTTCAAAGTCTTGTGTAGCTCTTAATTGGTAATCATACCTCTTGATCTCCTGCATACATGTCAATGAAATGCAAATGATAATGCTAATATGCATGAAATGAAACACAAACTAGGTAAAGAAATGTTGGGCAAATTTTGGGGTGCAACAATAATGGCTGGATTTCCACCAGCAGAAAGACTTATGGATAACTATGGAGGAGAAAATGCTCCAGCTGGTCGGTTGACCATTATGAATCAACCGATTAATGTAGCAAACTTCCAACTGCACCCGACAATAATTTCTCATCTCGAAAAGAGACCTTTTACGGGAAAAATGAATGAAGATTCAATTAAGCATTTACAGAGGTTTCTTATGATGAGCACAACATTGAAAATTAAGGGGAATTTGGAAGAAGCTAAAAAGTTGCGAACTTTTCCATTCACTCTCGCCAAAGATGCATAAGAGTGGTTTTATTCTTTACCTGCAGGGAGTATTACTACTTGGGTGGAGATGGAGACAACTTTCTTGAATGAGTATTTTCCAGCTTCTGTTTATATTCGCAAAAGATACGACATTGTGAATTTTAAACAGAAGGAAGGAGAGTCACTCGGTGATGCATACAAAAGGTTTAAGAGGTTATTGGTTGCTTGTCACACACATAACATGGATTAAATTGAACAAATGCAGATTTTTGTAAATGGCCTCAGAATGAAGACAAAACAACTTATTGATACAACTGATGGTGGCTCTTCCAACTTTACAACGGTTACTGGTATCAAAAAGATCATTGAAGTCATTGCTGCAAATGAACACCTAGAATTGTATGATCGAAGTGTGAGCAAGCCTGAAGGGGTGATTGATTTGAAACTTTCTAATCAAGTGGTGAAGATGGAAGATTAAATCACTATTGAAGTTGAGAGGAGACTAAAAGCTATGAATATAGGTACCCAAACTGTAGCACAAGTTCAATCGGTACAAGCTGTTAGTTGTGAGATTTATGGAGGTCCTAATTTTGCTATGCATTGTGTAGCCACAGCTCAACAAATTGAAGTAATTAATTTTTTGAAGCAGAACAACCCTTATTCTAATACTTATAATTCGGGCTGGAAGAATCATCCAAATTTTTTCTAGAAAGACTAACAAGGGAATGCATAGAAACAAGGTTCTACTTAGTACCAAAACCAACCTCAACAACCACTGCAACAACAGTATCAACCTTAACAATAGTAGCAACCATCGTATCAGCAATAATACCAACAACCTCAATAACAATATCAACAACAAGCTCCAAATAAAGCAAATTGCAAAATAGCCATTGAGAAGATAGCCGCTTAAAGCATCCAGTTTCAAGAAGAGACTAGAAATAATCAAGGAAACACTAATGTGTCTATTAAGAATCTGGAAGTTCAAATGGGTCAGATAGCACAATAGATGACAAATTCTTAAGCACAAGGCGAACTACCTAGTGCAACAGTGACAAATCCAAGAGATCGTAATAATATGAATGATGTAAGAACCAGAAGTGGGAAGAAGGTTGAAGTATCTGAAGAGAAATATGAGAAACAAGACCAACTGATTGAGATGGATCTAGAAATCTTAGAAACTAAAATCCCCACCGAGGAAGAACAGATTCAAAAGCCAGTTGTGAAGGAAAAACCATTGAACCAAAACCCATCATTAAGCTTCCTTTCCCTACAAGGAAGAATAAAAAAGAATAACATGAGAAAAACTTTGAGAAGTTTCTAGAGATGTTCAGAAAATTAGAGATCAACATCCCATTTGCTGAGGCGCTTGAACAGATGCCTATATATGCCAAATTCATGAAGGACATCATTTCCAAAAAGTGCACCATCGACACTGAACCTGTTATTCTAACTAAAACTTGTAGAGCTATTTTGCAGGGTATGAAGATTCCATTGAAGAAGCCAGATAGAGGGTCGGTTACCATTTCGTGCACAATTGGAGATAGATCGTTTAAAAAAGCACTTATTAATTTAGGAGCTAGTGTGAGTCTTATGCCATTGTCCATATACAAGAAGCTCGGAATAGAAAGTGTTCAAGATACTAGGATGACACTCCAATTTACAGATCATTTAGTTAAGAGGCCTTATGGAATGGTTGAAGATGTTCTAGTAAAAATTGATAAATTTGTGTTTCTTGTCGATTTTGTGATTCTGGAGATGCCCGAAGACGAGGATATCCCTCTAATTTTGGGGAGGCCATTCTTAGAAACAGGAAGATGTATGATAGACATTGACGGAGGCACGATGACCCTCAAAGTTTATGATGAAGAGCTGGAAATTGATGTGAGGAATACCATGAAGCACAAAGAAGATATAGGGACAAGCCATACTGTGGAGGTTATAGATAGCATGGTAGTAAAAGTTATTCATAGTCAAATCCCTAAGTCACATTTGGAAAGAGTTCTTAGATTATCAGCCCAAGAGATAGAGGATAACAAAGATGAAAGAGAGAAAGAAGTTCTTGCAATGTTGAATGCTCAACCACCCTGGTTGAAGTCCAAACCACACGGTGGGAGGATTCAAGAGCTTCACCATAAGCTGAGACTGAAAAGGAAAACAAAGCAGGTATAAATTCTGAACTAAAATAATTACCGGAAAATTTAAAATATGTATTTTTGGATTTTGGGTCCAAGTGTCCTGCTATAATCAATTCTGGGCTGAAAGAAAAAGAAGAGGAAAAACAGGTACAAGTACTTAAGAAATACAAGAGCACTATGGAATGAACCATTAGGGATTTGAAAGGAATTAGCCCCATAATATGCATGCATAAGATACTGATGGAGGACAATCACAAACCAGTGGTCTAACCCCAAAGAAGATTAAATCCAACAATGAAGGAAGTTGGGAGGAAAGAGGTAGTTAAACTGTTGGATGTTGGGTTAATTTACCCTATTTTCGATAGTTCTTGGGTAAGTACGGTGCATGTGGTACCAAAGAAGGGATGAACAACGGTGATTCTGAATGAGAAGAATGAATTGATCCCCACTCAAACTGTAACAGGTTGGAGAGTGTGTATTGATTACATGAGGCTTAACACCGCAACAAGAAAATATCATTTTCCTCTCCCTTTCATTGACCAGATGTTGGAAAGACTTACAGGTCATGAGTACTACTACTTTTTGGATGGTTACTCAGGGTATAACCAAATTGCTGTAGCCCCTGAACATCAGGAGAAGACCGTGTTTACATGCCCTTATGCTATCTTTGCATATAGAAGGATGTCATTTGGGCTATGTAACACTTCAGCTAGATTTCAGAGATGTATGACATCTATATTCGCCGACATGCTTGAAAAACATATGGAGGTGTTTATGGATGATTTTTCTATTTTTGGTTCTTCTTTTGATACTTGTCTAATTAACTTGTCTCTTGTTTTGAAAAGATGCCAGGAAGCTAACCTCATTCTTAATTGGGAGAAGTGTCATTTTATGGTGCAAAAGGTATAGTGCTTGGACATAAGATCTTTCACAAGGGGATTAAAGTGGACAAAGCAAAAGTGGAAGTGATAACTAATCTCCCACCCCTAGTGAATAAAAAGGGGATTAGGAGTTTCTTAGGACATGCAGGTTTTTATCGCAGGTTCATCAGAGATTTCTCAAAAGTGGCCAAACCTTTGACGGATTTTCTTGTCAAAGACAAACTTTTTTAATTTTAATGATAAGTGTAAGGTGACTTTTGAGACTCTCAAGAGTAAGTTAATTTCTGCACCTATAGTGATAGCCCCTAATTGGTCACTACCTTTTGAAATAATGTGTGATGCTAGTGACATTTATGTCAGGGTTATCTTAGGGAAAAGAAGGGACAAATTATTGCATGTAATTTATTATGCTAGTCACGTCCTTAATCTGGCCCAAATGAATTATGCAACTACTGAAAAGGTGTTGTTGGTCGTAATGTATGCTTTTGAGAAATTCAGGTCATATCTTCTTGTTCTAAAACTATTGTTTATATTGACCATGCTGCATTGAAGTATTTGTTTGCCAAGTAGGAATCAAAACCTCGGCTGTTGAGGTGGATCCTCCTTCTTCAGGAATTTGATCTTGAATTTAGAGATAAAAAGGGTTGTGAAAATTACTGTTGTAGATCACTTGTCTTGCATGTCTCCAATAGAGGAAACTGAAAAAGAGCAGCCAATCAAAGACACATTTACAGATGAGCAAATCCTGGCTATTACTGGTGTTCCATGGTTTGCCAACTGTAACACCCCAAATTTATTAGAATATTTATTTAATTTATTTAAATATGAATATTTGTATTTTTGGTGATTTTCGGTGGTTGGTGTGAAATATTGAGGATTATGGATTTTGGATTATTTATTTAAATAATATTATATAATATGAATATATTGGTATTATTATTAATTTAAATAAATATAAGTTAACTAAGGGCGAATTGGACAATTAAGGAGGAGTTAGTGAGGGTAATATTGGAAAAGCTCAATTTATAGGCCCAAAGTTAGGTTTAAGAAAAAAGGATTTTTGAAGGAATTAGGATTCATTCTTGTTAGACCGTGAAAAGAGAAGAAATAGAGGTCAGAGCTCTGAGGAAGAGGATTGAGACAAAAGCTTCGTAAGGTTTCTGAGAATCAAGGAGAAGGCTTAGAGTCGGCAATTAAGATATGGGGAGTATTGCCTTCATTGTTTTCAATATGTGATTTCAATGGGTTTAAAGTCGATTTAAGGGTTTAAGGGTTTGAGGTTGATTTTGAGATAAAGGAAATTAGGCCTTCGTGGCTAAAATATGTCGTTGAGGTTTCAACCCTATAGGATAATTAGATTGTGAGAAACTCTAATGAGCGTGGTGTAGTTGTAAAGGTTTATGAGAATTGGAAGTAAGAATATGGTACGGGATTTTCCTAATAATTCATAGCTTTTATACCTTTATCACCGTAATACCTTAGGAATGGTTTAGGGATGTTTTGGGGGTATTGAGGAAGGAAATCGTTGGACTTTTGGGTTGATTTTAGGTTCTGGTGTGTAGCGTTTTGCTGTAATTGTGTGTTCGCACAACAAAGAATCCTTCGCGCAGCGAACAAACTCGTCCCAGACTCGCACATCGAAGAATCCTTCACACAACGAATAAACTCACCCCAGACTCGCACAGTGACCTTGCTAGCGAACATAGCAGAGTTTCGCGAATTCTGATTTTTGTACAGTGATGCCTTGATGTTTTGATGTTGTGATTTCTTTGACGAATTAATGTGAGTATGACTGTGATTTCTATGTGATTAGTACATGGTTATATGATGATTTCTATGATGTAATGATGATATGTTTTGATGATTTTGTGATGACATGATATATAATGATGATTTTGATGAATGATGATGAACCTATGATGTTATTATGAGGATGATTATTGATGTGTGCATCATGCATTCATGTGCATATGGACTTCGGTTTAGGACCTTGATTACTTTGGCTTTAGTCCCATTGTGTGGATGTGAAGTATTTTGATGTGCTCCGGTTCTCGAGTAGAATCAACCCTATTGATGGGGATCTATGGAGGGTTGATGGCCCAGTGTCCATCAAGCTGTGATGATTGGTACCACATGCATAAGTCTTGTTGCATTTGCATTTATGAGATAATGTGGTGTAAATTATGATATTATGACCTTTGATGTTCCTTGATGATTATGATGATGTTGCATATGAAAATGACGCCATTTTATATATTGAATTCCTATATTGATTATTATGAATTGTTTTACTCACCCTGCCTGTTTGAATGTTGCCTCCATGTGGGTAACATGCAGATGACCAGATTTAGCCGTGGATGCTGTCGAGGATCGTTTTGGAGTTTTGAGTTGTTGGCCATTTTGGTTAACTTAAAGGGTCTTGCTCTGATAATGTAGCATCGGGTTAGGGTCTTTGAGTTAAACCATGTTTTATTTAATTTTGTTATTTTGATTATGTTTCCGTACAAGGAAAACTTTGGATTATGTCTTTTTTAGTTTTGTTGCCTTTAACGTGATTTTTATTGAGTTTAACATTTTACTCTGATAAATGTGAATATTTTTCCATTTAATTGTGGGGTAGAAAAGGGTGTTACAATAGTGGTATCAGAGCAGGTCGGTCTGTACGGCCAAGTTTTATTTTGGTAGTCCCATGTCAGTCAATAGTGTGAGAACACTATTGAATGAGTTGTTTCTTCTAACCCTGTTAGTGGTTTCAGATGGCTGGAAGAAATGATCGTGCTATTGCTGATTCGCTGGAATCACTTGCCCAAGTGATGGCCCAGAATGGTGGACCTCCAGATGAGTTTCGTGCTTTGGGAAAGTTCCAAAGGAACAATCTGCCGACTTTTGTGGGCACTCATGATCCTGATGGTGCGCAGAAGTGGCTGAAAGTGATTGAGAAGATTTTCCGAGTTATGGTGTACACTGATGCTCAGCAGGTGCAGTTTGGTATGCATATGCTAGCAGAGGAAGCTGAGGACTTGTAGGATAACACTCGTCAGAGATTGGGAGATGTTGGCATTGCAATAACTTGGACTTTGTTTAAGGAAGAACTTTTGAGGAAGTAGTTTTCTGAAGATGTTCGGGGCAAGAAAGAGGTGGAATTCCTTGAGCTGAAACAAGGGAATATGATTGTGGATGAGTATGCGGCAAAGTTTGAGTCCTTAGTAAAGTTTTGTTCGCATTACAATCGTGCTGACGCAGAGATGTCGAAGTGTTTCAAGTTTGAGAATGGACTGAGACCAGAGATTAAGCAAGGAATTGGGTGCCAGCAGATTCGTTGGTTTGCGGAACTGGTGGACAAGAGCAGAATCTATGATGAGGATATCCGAGCTCAATCTACTCACTCAAGCAGCTGAGTGAGAAGAAAGAGAAAGGTCACTATATAGGGAAACCATATGTGACTTCTGGTGATAAAGGGAACAAGAAGGCTTCAGATGGGAAAAAGTCAAGTGGGGGAGCGGCAACTGCTCCAGGAAACTGTTATAAGTGTGGCGATGAACGTCACTATGCTGAGGTTTGTAGAGCACTGAGATGTCATTGTTGTGGCAAGAGAGGTCATAGAGCTACTGACTGTAAAAATGAAGCTCCAACTTGTGTCAACTGTGGAGAGAAGAGTCATATCAGTACCCAGTGCCAGCAGCCAAAGAAGATTGCTACTGCTGCTCAGACGAATGGCAGAGTGTTTGCTTTGAACGGTGCGGAAGAACCCAAGACAGATAACTTGATTAGAGGTACTTACTTTATTAATGATATTGAATTGATTGCTATGATTGATACTGGTGCTACTCATTCATTTATTTCTCTTGAATGTGCTAAGAGGTTGAATTTGAAATTATCTTCTATGGTTGGGAGTATGGTTATCGATACCCCAACTAATGGTTTTGTGACTACTGCGTTAGTCTGTTTGGGTTTCCCTTTGACTATTTAAGATAATAATTTTGTGATGGACTTGGTCTGTCTACCTTTATATCTAATCGATTCCATTCTTGGAATGAACTGGTTGGAGTACAACTATGTTCATATCGATTGCTACAGCAAGACTGTGAGGTTCCTAGAGTTTGGCGATTATGGAGAGTTGGTGTTTGTGTCTGCTAAGAAAGTAGAAGAACTCTTAGAAGATGAGGCTCAGATGTTTTCATTGTTTGCATTGCTTCAAATTGATTATGAAGCAGTGAGCATGGAGCTACCAGTTGTTTGGGAATTTCAAGAAGTGGTTCCAGACGACATGAGTGACTTACCTCCTGAGCGTGAGGTAGAGTTTATTGTTGATGTGATATCGGGGACCAGTCCTGTGTCGATGGTTCCTTATCGGATGTCTGCATCTGAGTTAGGAGAATTGAAGAAATAGTTGGAAGAGATGCTTGAGAAGAAGAAAGATGGTAGCATGAGATTGTGTATGGATTATTGGCAGTTGAATAAAGTAACAATCAAGAATAAGTGTCCACTTCCGAGGATTGACGATTTGATGGATCAATTGGTGGCTGCTTGTTGTTGCACCCCAAATTTTGACCCTTTAGATCCTCATCATCATTCTAGGATCATATTCATTTGATTAACTAACCTTAACCCATTTCAAGTTTATCTTTATTAAGATGCAGATGAATCAGGGTTTTGTACCGTCAAAATCGAGACTTCAGTGGTCTGATCAATCAATATTTTGGATTGATTCAACCTCAAATAGGTCTCCACATCATCAAGAATACTACATTGGGTCAAGTATGAATTCAATTTGAGGTGGTCACCCGGGAATTGAGAACAGTGCAGTTCAAGATACCCGATTAGGGTTTTCGATCACGAAAAGTCAACTGTAGTTTGACTTTTGATTTAAAAAGTGTTTCAATGGTGGTATCATGTTCCATTAAGTTCCTATGGCTTAGTGAAGTCTATCTAAAGAGTTTCAAGTCCTCAGAATTCTCGGATCACCAATAGTCGACTCGGTAGTCACCGATTGATCGAACGGTTGACCGAAAAGTCAACTCTTCAAAAATAGGGAATTTGACTTCAAGATGTGAATCCAAAATGTTCCTTATGTCATATTACACCTTCCCATAAAGTTTCATGACCATTGGATCAAGGGTTAGGAAGTAATTGCAAAAATCGGGAATTAGGGTTTTGAAAGGGGCAAGACCATAACTCCTCAACCCCACATCCAAATGAAGTGGTTCAAAGCTCATTGGAAAGCTCTTGGCAAGTCCTACAAAAGCCTCAAAGTGGTCTATGATAAAAAAATGCATAGATTTGGAGTTATGATAAGATTCATTTTAAGAAGGGAAATAACTTAAAAAAATTCTAAGTTATTTAGCCTTTTTAAGTGATTTTATCAGCAACTTGGAAGGGTTTTTCAACCTAGTTCCATATAGAATTTGGAAATCTCCAAAACATGAAAGTTATAGATCTATTTAAGGGCTTTCTAAATTGTGGTAGAACTCTTCAATAGCATGTGTGAGCAGAAAGTTATGAAACATGGAAGTTAGGGCTGCCAACACTTGAAACCACTATGTCAAACTTCTCAAAATTCAGGTTTCCACAACTTGAGCTATCCTTGACCCTTGGATCATGATCCAATATGATAATTATATGTGTGGATGAATGAAAATGTAGATAAATGAGAGATGTGAAGAGAGAGAGGCAAGTTGCTCTCAACTCTCAACTCTTTCCTCAAGAATCTCATTTTTCAAAAATTTCTATTTTCACTAAAATGCTGTCTTGAGCAAAACTCTGCTCAAACTCAGTTCTACCATTTCCAAGCCACCCAAAACCATTTACACAATCCATAAACATTGTGTAGAAGGTGTCCATACACTCAAACCACCTAAAACCATCATTTTCCCAAAAGTCAACCTTCACACCTTAGTATATTGACTTTCTTGCACTTTGAAAGCCAAATCTTCACTTGAGAAATTTCCTACCATTCCAACACTATCAATAACTCATATATATCATACCTCAACTGTCCAAACTCTTAACCAGATGGGAGGTTCACAACTCCAACTGTCTTGAAAAGTGGTTTATTGCTTCAAGAGGAAGCAAGCTTCAAATCTTTGCCAAGGAAGAAGGTCTCTGGGTTTCTTAGCTTTTTAGCTTGCTCAAGATTTGTCTACAAGAGGTATGTGATATTCAAACTCTTTATTGATCATACATTGTCATGTTTTATCATTTTGAAGTGATTTTGTGGAAATGTAGTCTTGCTGCCCCATTTTAGTTCTTTGTCAAGAACTCATGTCTTATGGTTATGATATTTACTTTTGTTAGGGTTTTTTCATTTGTGAATGATATGTTATTGTTATGTTACCATATTGAGCTTTGATATTATGTTTAACTTGTCTTTGAAGATTTTTCCTATATGGTAGTTTTAGGAATCCCAAACATTGAAATGTGGTGTGCTTGCCCTAGAACTGTCAAACTTTGTTCATTGGTGATATTTGGATAATTTGTAAGTTGCTCATGAGATTCTCATACCCCATAGATCATGTATGAATCTAGTGTAACTTTGTTCAAAGTTATGATTTATTTGCCTTACATTTGATATGCCATTATCATGAGTCTTGGTGTTGGATTGTTTATGTTTGGCATGTTTCACCTCAAAGTGTTTAAATGTTGGTTTGATATGTTTTGGTGATGTTTATACCATTTGAGACTTGTTGAAAGTTTTGAAAGCATGAAGTTTGGTTGTTAGGGTTATTTATGAGATTTTGTGGTTTTACTGTCAAGTTTGGATAGGTATACCAGTTCTGGTTTGGAGCAGTTGTTGTTTGTTTTTAAGTAGTAGACTCATTTGTTAATATGTTTTGAGATTGTGTGTTGTACTTGTAAGTTCAAAATCTCCCTATTTGCTCAAAAAACTATTTTGTCATTCTCATCTTGCATTTTCAAAACCTCATTGATACCAACCACATGTCATTCCCTGCTCCAACTAATTTTTTCTATATCAATGTGCCTAGAATCATTATTCTACATATTTTGAACTTGTATGTACTGCCAAATTGCCTCAACTGCTATAAACTTGTCAGCTGCCTGTTTGAGTGTGGTTCTTTACATTTCATAAGCTTCAATATTGCCATATGTTGTTTGATGTTGATTTGGTATGACTTTGAGGCATGAGCATTTCTCTTTGCATATTTGTGGTATGTGTGCATCATTGTTATGACATGTTTCCCTTCATTTTAAAAATTGCCCTGCTGTGCCAAGTTGGTGTCAAGACAGTTTTTTTGCATTTCTTATCATTAGCATATCAAATTCTGTTCCCATGTGCATAAGCATGATGTCTAAGCATGAACTCATTCCTCCTCTTGATTTTGATGTGTGTATGTTGTTTATTTGATCTATCCCTACTTGGTTAATCATCTCATTTTCAAAATGCACTTTTCAAGCCAAAACACACCATGACCATACCAGATTTTATTCCAAATACAATATGCTGGTTTTCTGAGTTGAAACTCATTTGTCTTCACATTTTTGATATGTATGAGCTATCCTTTTAATGTGAGACCACTCATTTATGGCTAGACCAGTCTGTACCCTATGTGCTGCCAAACAGCTCTTTTTCATCTACACCAAGTATACCAATTTCTGTTTTAAGTGGAATGTACTTAATTTTTGGACTTGATCTCATCTATTATCATGTTTGAGATGTGTGTGTGTCATTGTTTTGGCTAAAAAATCTTACCTTTTGAAAACACACCTGCTGCCTCATCAATTTACCAAGACTGTTTTGCATTTCAACCAACATGCCAAATTCTGATTTGATTGAAGTATGCCTGAACTTTGAGTTTGATCTCATCTTTTATCATGTTTATGATGTGTGTGTATTGGTTTCATGATCTGTTTCCACCTGACCTGATACTTCCCTCCCATGATGCATTATCAATGTACAGTCCTTGCATTCCATACCACAGTTTGCAATACCATACCATTTTCCTATTTGAGCATGAACTTATCTTGTCTATGTGCATAGAACCATCAATTGACATAATTGAAACTTGTGTTTGACATTTACATGAATTGAACCTACTCAAAATTGGAACTAAGCAGCCTGCATTTTCATGTTTTTACCTGCCTTGAATATACCATTTCTCATTCTGTTGGATTTTTGACTGGTCTTAGGGTGTAGAAACATCTAGCAGCATATTTGAAGTATGTGTATGAGGGTTGTGTAGTCTGAATCATTTCGGTACATACTTTGATCTCAAATTTCATTTTAACATGCCTCATATTAGCTTGATAGCCCCCTTTGTTGATGTATGACAGAATGATGTTTTCCTGTGAGTTTATCATGATTTTTCTTTCATTTCAAATGTGCATATTAGTGATTAATCTTGAACTCATGCATTTTGATCCTCTCATTTTTTTGTTCAATGACCACATCATGTCTATGTATGTAACTCATGTACTCTTTTTTAATCCAAGGCTGTTTTGAACCAAATGCTTGTTAGAGCTCTTTCAAAATCACATTTATGATTTGCTCATACTGTTTCTTAATCTCAACTGCCACTCGTTTAGTTTATATTTCATAAAAGGCATCTCAAGGTTCCAATTTGCATAAGCATTCGTGTTTTAATTTGTGATAGTTATCTCAAAATTTGGTTATGACCACTGTAATGCTCATGAAAAATCATTCTAGTTAGGTTAAAATTTCATGGAAAAAGGCTGAATATTGACCAAGTTATGAATCAAAACGCATGTTGCATTTCCACTTGTTTTAAGCTTGCCCAGAAAATCATGAAAACATACCTTTTGTATTTATGGGGGTGGCTTTGTACTTGGATGTACAGCCACCCCAATGCTAATCAACTTACGCGCATATTCACCTTTCACTTGCCAGTCTTGAGTTCGATCCTTGGGATCAACTCTTTTGGGCATTTTATTTTCAATTGTAATTGAATTTATTTTCTTTCTTCTCTTCCATCCCTTACCATGCGCGTGTTCAGTGGCTTGTTGGTTTGTTTGTTGTGTTGGTAAACACAAGGGCATGGGTTCAATCCCTACCCATGCCACTTTCTTTTTTTATTTTGTGTGTTTGTTTATTTTATTGTTATAAAATCGATCAAACTTCAAAATTTCATAACTTATTCATCGTTCATTATTTTCAACCCGTTCTTTTTGCAACTTTTTCATTTTGATGTCTAGTTGTATTAAATGGATTGTAATCTCATAATTGCTTGTTTTTACAGTGCTTATTTCCTGGTTGTTAGTAGATTTGTTCTTAGGTCGTTACCTTATGTCTCGATTAAATTTCCCTTATGCCATGCTTATTTTATCTTGTGAGATTTATTGGTATTTAATTTCTTTATGTTTGTTAACATGTTGAGATTTCATATCTTTTTGGTTGTTACCATAAATTGTTGTTCTCTTCCTAAAATCTTGAGTTTAACTGTTATGATCAGTCCTTGCGTATTTGATTGTCATCAATGCCTAAATGTTGTTACATTTGTTATACTTTGAACTTATGACATGCTTACCTTCAAGTTGTGATTTGTTTACATGGTTGTTACTTTTGTCTTTGTCAAGATATGCTTCCATCTTTGTTAAGATATTTGATTATCGGTTGTAACCATTTGTATTATTTGATCCTTGCCTATTGTGATATGCATGCTTACTTGATTGTAATCTTATTCATCCTGCTTAGTTGTTCATTTGCTTTGTTAAGTATTTCTTCCCCAAGTGATGGAACTTTTTAGTTCTCATCCAAGTTGTCTCTCTCTCCTTCCAAAGGAAAAGTCTCTCCATTGACCCTTGTGTCATGGATAGCTCATTATTCTCCCTCTTGACTTTGTGAAGTCATCTTGAACCTTAGCATAAGCCTTAAACTTTGCCTTAAGTCTAGAAAACCCACCCTTGTTAGGAGTGTTCTTCAACTAGAACCCTAGGATAGAGTTTGTTAACTCTATGTAAGAATCATGGAGATGATTACTTACTCCCCTTTTTGAGTGTTCAATATAGATCTAGAGGGTTTTCTTAAACTCTACACAAGCATTGTAATGTTTGTTCCCCTTGGAACCTTGATCATAATCAAGTGTTCTTTAACCCTAGTGAGGTGAACTATGATTGCTCTGATTCTATCCTAGTTAGGATACGTAGGCAGAGGACGCGACGTCTTTGCGAGCAAGCTTAGAAATTATCTTTAGGTTTTAACATACCCCCTTTACCCAATCCCAATCCTTAGAAAACATTTACCAACTTAGAATACAAACAAATAAAAGGTTCATGTAGAGTACTACAGATGTTTAGGATGTGAAATACCTACCCTAAGCATAACCAACCCCCGATCCCCGAATCTCTTAGCGTTGTTTTTACATCGCGCAAAAGTTTCTTTCTTTCTTTAGACCTTTTATTTGGATAAATTAAAGTCCGGTTGTGAATCTAAGAATTAAAGATTCAAGTTAATCAATAGTTTGGTATCACGATTCTCACCGCAACAGAAATGGCGAATTCACTGGGGATATACACTTAAACTTGAGGGTTTAGCCTAATTTGTTTAATTTCATGCTATATTTGTAAATATTTGCTTAACATGTATATTTGTCAATATATTTGTTTGATTGTGGGGTATTGGGTGCTTTGAGTGGTGAGACGGTCCTATACCCGGACTCGAGTGCACTTATGATAGGATGGTGGTATATTCAAAAAGGCTTATAGGGAGTTGATTCCCGACCAAGCTAACTTGAGAAACCACCTCTCAGTGTAGGCCCTCTTGAGAGTTTAGTATTGTTGATCGAGTATTCGTGAAAACAATGCTACTTTCAACGAAGGAGCCCGTGACACTGTGGACTTTTAGAATACATTCTACCCCACTTTGGCCTTATTAGGACATACTGCGATGGCTATAAGGAAGTATTTCTGAAATAGTTGATACGCGATACTACACTCAGACGAGATTCTCTTGAGAATATTATCGATTCCCAAATGATTTGGGAAGTTGATAATATCTGAAACATGGGTTGATGACTCTGGGAACTTTCTTAAGAACCCGTTCGGCAGGTACAAATTAACCCATAGCACAAATCCTTAAGGGATGGGTGGACCTTTGACTCCTTGATTTGATCTTGAGCCTAGAAGGTCTTTGTATATGCATTATATTTGTGAATACTTGCCTTTATGTTATGTGTGCATCATCACATCATATCACCATGAACATATCATATCGCAACTAGTTTTGTAAAGCTCGGCCGATCTCTGGTATGTTCAAAAAAAAGGATTGTAACTTTTCCAAAGATGAATGAAATGGGTTTTTTTAACCTAATCAAACTTCTGAGTTTTGTAAAACCAGTTGCGTTTTTGCACTTGCATCAGCATTTTGCATATCATGCTTCATCGTGTCGGTCCTTTGGTTCATTCTGTGTTATGTTGATATCAGAGAGAGAGAGAGAGAGAGAGAGAGAGAGAGAGAGAGAGAGAGAGGGAGGGAGAGAATATAATACAAAGGCAAACACTCAGAAGAATGGATCATCTTGAAGAGTAAAATCATGCCCTCCGATAAGAGGTTTCTCATTTGAAGAGTAACACCGAAGCTTTCGCTACTGCCGTCAGAGATATAATGGATACTCAAGAACAGGAAAATCAGAAGCGCAGAGACGAGCTAGAAAGGGTAAAGCGTGCCAAGAAGAGTTTGACAAACTTTGTTAGAGATTTGATCCTGTCCCAACGACAAGAAGGATCGGCTTCGTCCACCAATCAACCATATGGTGGGTCTCTGGGTATTCCTATACCTTATGCACGGTTGTTTCCCATACTCCTGCAAAATGGTTTAGTTCAAAAGGAAATGCCACCCGTTCTTCCTCCAGGCCGTCAAAGTTATTTCACCGCTGACGCTTTCTGTGCCTTCCACCATGGAGCCCCCGGTCATGATATTGAGGAGCGCTACATCCTCAAGAATAAGGTGAAAGAGATGATTGAAGCAGGAGTCATATCTTTCAAGATATGCGAACCTCGAGTGCAAGTCAACCTTCTGCTTGACGAAGAAGCAACCCCATCCCTGCATAGGGTGGACTAAAGAAGAAGGCCCTTGATAGTGCTCTTTCCTTGTTTTGTTAAACAATTTTAATTCCCTAAGGCTGGCAGTTGTAGACTGTTTCAGCATATGTTGTAACTTCTTTGTATTTGATTTGCTTGTAAGTTGTTGTTTATTTGAATTTGGCCATATTAATGAAATGTTTGTGCATCTTTTGATTAAGTCCATTCGTTTCACTCTTTCTCTTTTCTTTCATTGTTATGAAATAACGAAAAATGCAAAAATTTCTTTTCTTTACTAAACTATTGTTTAAAGCAAAGATTGGGGAGGATGATGAAAATCATATCCATAACTGCTGTTGATATGCTTTCAATTTAACTTTGTCGATGATGTAAGGCATTGTTTCAATCCCTAAACACTGGAGAAATAAGGAAGATAATCCCTCGTTAACCCCTTCGAGCCTAGAAGTAGGAGTTTTTTCTTTCTTTACAAAAATAAAACCTTAAATTTCAAACCTGGGGCGAGTAGTACTCAGTTAACTCAAAGATACGTGCATACAAGACACTTTTTATATAAAGGTGATGCACTCAGGTTTCTTTCATACACAACAAAAAAATGTCGAAGATGTTTTTCAGCATAAAAGACGATGATGGTTCACCGTGTCCATTAAAATAGGTAGTCACCTCCTTTCTAAAAAAAAGAGAAGAAGAAAATTGAAAAGCCCGCTAGGTCGAAACCTATGAAGGAGACTTAGGAAAAAATGGGGCATCCCATTGACTGTATATTCGAACAAAGAAGTTCAGACAAAAGTCAAGGATAACAAAAGAGAGGAATGTTGTAAGAGTTATCACTCTTAAAAATCCTCGAATAGTCAAAAAGCTATCAAACATAGCAAGGGGTTGTGACTACCCTAGGTTTGTAAACCATCAACAACTATCATCAATTCAATTCTTAAAAGTCTGTAAGAACCTGAATGTATAGTTTGAGTTAACTGAGCGTAGGATTGTAGTTCATCGTGGAGAATGGGTGGGACAAATAACTTTGAGTCGTTATCCTTTATTTCATGAACCATGAACCAGACCACGTTACAACCCTTAAAAGACCTAATTGAGGTAAGGTTGTTTTGAAAGCATATTACAGCAAGGTTGAATAACCTGACTCCTAATGATCTTTGATGATTGTGTGTGTTAATCACTTTATCCATCATTTGTAAATGATTGGATCACTTTCACTTTGATCACTTAATCACTCCGCTGTGTGTGTTTCATCAAAAAATGTTTTCAAAAGATTGCATGAATTTTACATTGAAAATTGCCAATTTTAATGAATAATATTGCGTGCAAGACGATCTAATGTCAAAGGAATCCCAATAAAGCGCTGTCAGCTAAGGAATTTGGCTTGATAAAGGAAGCTCAGCTTGGGGGAACCAATTTAAAGGATTTGTTAACCATTTGTTACAACGTTCAGCTAATCAGAGCCGACGAGGTCAAGATCAGTTGGATCTCTCAAAGAACAGTTTGGGGCAACTCTGTTGCAGTTAGCAGCTAGCAGGGGCAAGTTTGTTCCCCAATCGTTACTTCCACAGTATGAAGACTTTGTTGGGCAAGCACCATTAAATTGGGGCAATCACGTCGAGATTTGTAAATCTCTCTCTATAAGGGTCTGAAGACGTTGAAGCATCTTTATGTCAATTCTTTTGTAAAAGCATCCTTGTGACAGACTGTGTAAACTGGGGCATGAAAGGTTGAAGACTATTCGTCGCAAGAGCCGTTGCTCACTTGAAAAGGATTATTTCCATCATGGGGCGTAAATGTTTTGTTCTCATGGTACCTTTTTCCAAGCGCTCCAGTTAAGTTGTTACTTCGGTTGAATCTCTCGATATGGTTTTCATCCAACAAAGAATTCAGATTCATGATGGCAATCCAAGTGAAGTCATGATGTTTTGGCCTGAGAAGATTACTCTCTCCCAAAGAAGGTGGTAACCTTGAAGTGGAAATGTGGTTCTTCATGATCATCCCCTTTGATGTCCATTTTTTGGTGAAGTTGGTTGGGTCTCCGTGTCGAGATGTTTATTTCATCTCCAGTTTTGTTTTGTCTGTTTCGTTAGCATAAACATAAGCATGGCATAAAGCATGTGCATAACATCCATGCATTTTTGCTGTCTCTAGTTGTTACTTGTTCCTGTTTCACTTTGGTTCCCTCCTCAGTGATTGGGTGTGTTGTCTCTCTCTAATAGAGTTGTCAGCCCTTAAGCATAAAACGTCCATCCTTTATCAATTCCCCACAGAGTTTAATCCTCGTAGATGATGGTTGCTTCAGTTATCTTTTTCCATGATTGGATAAGTAAGTCACCGTTCAAGTTCATTTCTCAATGGTTGGAGTCTTGTTTAACAGTTTCTTTCTAGCTTGGTTCTAGATTGAACTTCGGTCCTTGTCGGTCGCCGAACCTACCCGGACGTGCATTTATCTTGCACTATCTATAAAGAAGAACATTTTGCTTTTCCTAACAACAATAAGTGGCAATATCTGGCGAGAAACTTATCATTCTTCAACGATAAATGGCAGTCTCATTTGAGAAGTTTATCTCAAGGATGTCGATGCACGATTGTGACCAGCATTGTTGAAAAATAAAATGGATACTGGTATAAGTAATTCGGTGGTGACCAATCATATTTCAAGTAAGGCTCGTTGGTAACTGGCATTATGAAAATCCATGGACGACAAATACTGAAAATTTGGTTGTGTATCAGTCCAAACTAAGTCACGATGGTTTTCATCCCAAGCTCAGGTTTCGTACCTTTGAAAGATGTTTGTTCATCCCAAGCTCCGGTTTTGAACCTTTAGAAGATGTTTGTTCATCCCAAGCTTTGGTCTTGTACCTTTGGAAGATGTTTGTTGTCATCCCGAGCACTGGTTGTGTACCTTTAGAGATGTATACATTGAATCCCGAGTTCATAAATTCCCAGAGACTAAAGTGGTTGCATTTGCATGAAGTGTTCTATATCCTAATGTATTGAGGGTATTAGTTTTTGTTCCTAAGGTATTGAGGGATATATTTCTGCTTCCTGGTCGTCACCAACAATTTTCCAAACCCATTTGTCACTAATCTGGTTAGTAAAGCCAACCAATCGTTATTGGAGTCCGTTTGATTCGGTTTTTACCAATCTTTGCTAAAATCTAGTGGTCACTAGTATTTGCCTCTTAAAACCAATGGTCGTTGGTGCTTGGGTGGGTTGTTACTAAAATTTCCTAAAAAAAAGTCCAATAGTTATTGGCATCGCCTGGAACCCAATTGTTATTAGTACCTCTTGATTCGTTTATTACCAATCTTTCTAAGTCTAGTGGTCACTAGCATTGTTTGGAAAATCTAGTGTTTACTAGCAGTATCCTGAACCAGTTGTTATTGGTATACCTGCTTTGGTCGTCACCAATAGGCCTAAGTCCAATAGTTATTGGCATCGCTTAAAGCAGATTGTTATCATCACTTTGGTCTGGTCGTTACCAAACTCTTTGAAAATCCAATGGTCATTGGTCTCCTTGGATTCAGTCGTTATCAATTTCTCCAGTTAAGTCTAGTGGTTACTAGCATTATCTAGAACCAATTGTTATTGGTATATCCTAATTTGGTCATCACCAGCCCCCTCTAAGTCCAGTAGTTATTGGCATTGATTGAAAGCTAATCATTACTAGTCGGTTGTTACCAATTCCCCTAGCCGAAGTCCTGTGTTTTATCAATATTGTTTGGAAATTCCCAATTGAAATTGGAACTTCGATTTGGTTGTCACCATATCCCCAGGAAGTCTAGTGGTATTTAGCACTTTTTGGAAACCGAACTTTGGATTGGTTGTCACCATATCCCCAGTAAGTCTAGTGGAACTAGCACTGTTTGAAGCTATTTGTTATTATGGTCTTCACCAGTCTCCCCATTTGAAGCTTTTTTGCTTTCCCAGTCGAGTCTCGAAGAACTAGTGGATACTAGTTTCCCCGACGCGTCCGGTCTTGTTTCTAACCTTTTCCTGAAGATCCCGTTTGAACTCTTTGTTATAGGAAATTTTCTCATCTGGTTATCCCCAGTGAGATTCGTGTCTTCGTTCCGTCTTTTCCCCGGTGAAGCTTTGCTTCCCCAGTGATTTTGTTCCCCAGCAAAGTTTTCCCCAATGGGTTTCTTCCCCAATGTGGTTTGCATTTCTTTTCTTTCGTTTCCCCAGTGAAGAATTTTGTCATCTTCCCTGGTGGGCTTCCTCATCTGGTTATCCCCAGTGAGGTTCGTATCTCCTTTCCCCAATGAAGGTGTGTCTTCCCTGGTGGAATTTGTGTCCCCTATGTGAAAGATTTCCTTGAACAAGCATCTTTTAGTCGTGTTTGAACTATCTTGCTTACTTCGCTTGGAATCTTTCCCTAGTGTGTTGGTTCCCTGGTGAGTGGTTACTCGTTGTATTGCCGTTCTTTTATATTTGCTCGTGTGTCTGCATTCGTCTTGCATTCGAGCATCATATAGCATCATTTAGATTCATGGAATATTCGCATTTGTCCTTTTGCATGCCATCGGATCTAAGGGGCAAAATTTCTGGTTTGCTATATTTAAATACCTTTCACTACGATTCTATGAGGATTGTCATCTCTCATTACCATCTAGTGAAGATATTTAAATAGGGGCATCTGCTGCACCCCAAATTTTGACCCCTTAGATCCTCATCATCATTCTAGGATCATATTCATTTGATTAACTAACCTTAATCCATTTCAAGTTTATCTTTGTTAAGATGCAGATGAATCAGGGTTCCGTACCGTCAAAGTCGAGACTTCAGTGGTCTGATCAATCAATATTTTGGATTGATTCAACCTCAAATAGGTCTCCAAATCATCAAGAATACTACATTGGGTCAAGTATGAATTCAATTTGAGGTGGTCACCCGGGAATTGAGAACAGTGCAGTTCAAGATACCCGATTAGGGTTTTCGATTAGGAAAAGTCAACTGTAGTTTGACTTTTTATTTAAAAAGTGTTTCAATGGTGGTATCATGGTCCATTAAGTTCCTATGGTTTATTGAAGTCTATCCAAAGAGTTTCAAGTCCTCAGAATGCTCGGATCACCAATAGTCGACTCGGTAGTCACCGATTGATCGAACGGTTGACCGAAAAGTCAACACTTCAAAAATAGGGAATTTGACTTCAAGATGTGAATCAAAAATGTTCCTTATGTCATATTACACCTTCCCATAAAATTTCATGACCATTGGATCAAGGGTTAGGAAGTACTTGCAAAAATCGGGAATTAGGGTTTTGAAAGGGGCAAGACCATAACTCCTCAACCCCACATCCAAATAAAGTGGTTCAAATCTCATTGTAAAGCTCTTGACAAGTCCTATAAAAGCCTCAAAGTGGTCCATGATCAAAAAATGCATAGATTTGGAGTTATGACAAGATTCATTTTAAGAAGGGAAATAACTTAAAAAAATTCTAAGTTATTTAGCCTTTTTAAGTGATTTTTTCAGCAACTTGGAAGGGTTTTTCAACCTAGTTCCATCTAGAATTTGGAAATATATAAAGCATAAAAGTTATAGAGCTACTTAAGGGCTTTCTAAATTGTGGTAGAACTCTTCAATAGCATGTGTGAGCAGAAAGTTATGAACCATGGAAGTTAGGGCTGCCAACACTTGAAACCACTATGTCAAACTTCTCAAAATTCAGGTTTCCACAACTTGAGCTATCCTTGACCCTTGGATCATGATCCAATATGATAATTAGATGTGTGGATGAAGGAAAATGCAGAGAAATGAGAGATGTGAAGAGAGAGAGAGGCAAGTTGCAAGCATTTTGTAATAAAATAATCAAATGTGTAAGAGGAACGAGAAACTTTTCACCCAAGGACAGTTGCAGCTGCTCACTCTACACTCTAAGCTCACCTCAGTCACTTCATGTACCTTTCCACTTGAGTTTATGACCTTCCTTGAGCCATGGAACTGATATGAAGAGATCTTGGCAAGATTCATTTCAAAAACCTCATAAACTCCCTCCAAAATATGGAAAATCCAAACATGCCCTCACCCTTGCTTTCACTATAAATAGAGGCACTCTTATTGATGTTAGAGACACCAGAGCACTCTCCAAAACCAAGAGAAATAATAGCTCTCAACTCTCCACCATTTCCTCAAGAATCTCATTTTTCAAAAACTTCCATTTTCACTAAAAAGTTGTCTTGAGCAAAACTCTGCTCAAACTCAGTTCTACCATTTCCAAGCCACCCAAAACCATTTACACAATCCATAAATATTGTGTAGAAGGTGTCCATACACTCAAACCACCTAAAACCATCATTTTCCCAAAAGTCAACCTTCACACCTTAGTATATTGACTTTCTTGCACTTTGAAAGCCAAATCTTTACTTGAGGCATTTCATACCATTCCAACACTATCAACACCTGATATATATCATACCTCAACTGTCCAAACTCTTAAAAACCAGATGGGAGGTTCATAACTCCAACTGTCTTGAAAAGTGGTTTATTGCTTCAAGAGGAAGCAAGCTTCAAATCTTTGCCAAGGAAGAAGGTCTCTGGGTTTCTTAGCTTTTTAGCTTGCTCAAGATTTGTCTACAAGAGGTATGTGATATTCAAACTCTTTATTAATCATACATTGTCATGTTTTATCATTTTGAAGTGATTTTGTGGAAATGTAGTCTTGCTGCCCCATTTTAGTTCTTTGTCAAGAACTCATGTCTTATGGTTATGATATTTACTTTTGTTAGGGTTTTTTCATTTATGAATGATATGTTGTTGTTATGTTACCATATTGAGCTTTGATATTATGTTTAACTTGTCTTTGAAGATTTTGCCTATATGGTAGTTTTAGGAATCCCAAACATTGAAATGTGGTGTGCTTGCCCTAGAACTGTCAAACTTTGTTCATTGGTGATATTTGGATAATTTGTAAGTTGTTCACGAGATTCCCATACCCCCTAGATCATGTATGAATCTAGTGTAACTTTGTTCAAAGTTGTGATTTATTTGCCTTACATTTGATATGTCATTATCATGAGTCTTGGTGTTGGATTATTTATGCTTGCCATGTTTCACCTCAAAGTGTTTAAATGTTGGTTTGACATTTTTGGTGATGTTTATACCATTTGAGACTTGTTGAAAGTTTTGAAAGCATGAAGTTTGGTTGTTAGGGCTAGTTATGAGATTTTGTGGTTTTGCTGTCAAGTTTGGATACGTATACCAGTTCTGGTTTGGAGCAGTTGTTGTTTGTTTTTAAGTAGTAGACTCATTTGTTAATATGTTTTGAGATTGTGTGTTGTACTTGTAAGTTCAAAATATCCCTATTTGCTCAAAAAACTGTTTTGTCATTCTCATCTTACATTTTCAAAACCTCATTGATACCAACCACATGTCATTCCCTGCTCCAACTGATTTTTGCTATATCAATGTGCCTAGAATCATTATCTACATATTTTGAACTTGTATGTACTGCCAAATTGCCTCAACTACTATAAACTTGTCAGCTGCCTGTTTGAGTGTGGTTCTTTACATTTCATAAGCTCCAATATTGCCATATGTTGTTTGATGTTGATTTGGTATGACTTTGAGGCATGAGCATTTCCCTTTGCATATTTGTGGTATGTGTGCATCATTGTTATGACATGTTTCCCTTCATTTTAAAAATTGCCCTGATGTGCCAAGTTGGTGTCAAGACAGTTTTTTTGCATTTCTTATCATTAGCATATCAAATTTTGTTCCCATGTGCATAAGCCTGATGTCTAAGCATGAACTCATTCCTCCTCTTGATTTTGATGTGTGTATGTTGTTTATTTGATCTATCCCTACTTGGTTAATCATCTCATTTTCAAAATGCACTTTTCAAGCCAAAACACACCATGACCATACCAGATTTTATTCCAAATACAATATGCTGGTTTTCTGAGTTGAAACTCATTTGTCTTCACATTTTTGATATGTATGAGCTATCCTTTTAATGTGAGACCACTCATTTATGGCTAGACCAGTCTGTACCCTATGTGCTGCCAAACAGCTCTTTTTCATTTATACCAAGTATACCAATTTCTATTTTAAGTGGAATGTACTTAATTTTTGGACTTGATCTCATCTATTATCATGTTTGAGATGTGTGTGTGTCATTGTTTTGGCTTAAAAACCTCACCTTTTGAAAACACACATGCTGCCTCATCAATTTACCAAGACTGTTTTGCATTTCAACCAACATGCCAAATTCTGATTTGATTGAAGTATGCCTGAACTTTGAGTTTGATCTCATCTTTTATCATGTTTATGATGTGTGTGTATTGGTTTCATGATCTGTTTCCACCTGACCTGATACTTCCCTCCCATGATGCATTATCAATGTACAGTCCTTGCATTCCATACCACAGTTTGCAATACCATACCATTTTCCTATTTGAGCATGAACTTATCTTGTCTATGTGCATAGAACCATCAGTTGACATGATTGAAACTTGTGTTTGACATTTACATGAATTGAACCTACTCAAAATTGGAACTAAGCAGCCTGCATTTTCATGTTTTTACCTGCCTTGAATATACCATTTCTCATTCTGTTTGATTTTTGACTGGTCTTAGGGTGTAGAAACATCTAGCAGCATATTTGAAGTATGTGTATGAGGGTTGTGTAGTCTGAATCATTTCAGTACATACTTTGATCTCAAATTTCATTTTAACATGCCTCATATTAGCTTGATAGCCCCCTTTGTTGATGTATGACAGAATGATGTTTTCCTGTGAGTTTATCATGATTTTTCTTTCATTTCAAATGTGCATATCAGTGATTAATCTTGAACTCATGCATTTTGATCCTCTTATTTTTTTGTTCAATGACCACATCATGTCTATGTATGTAACTCATGTACTCTTTTTTAATCCAAGGCTGTTTTGAACCAAATGCTTGTTAGAGCTCTTTCAAAATCACATTTATGATTTGCTCATACTGTTTCTTAATCTCAACTGCCACTCGTTTAGTTTATATTTCATAAAAGGCATCTCAAGGTTCCAATTTGCATAAGCATTCGTGTTTTAATTTGTGATTGTTATCTCAAAATTTGGTTATGACCACTGTAATGCTCATGAAAAATCATTCTAGTTAGGCTAAAATCTCATGGAAAAAGGCTGAATATTGACCAAGTTATGAATCAAAACGCATGTTGCATTTCCACTTGTTTTAAGCTTGCCCAGAAAATCATGAAAACATGCCTTTTGTATTTATGGGGGTGGCTTTGTACTTGGATGTACAGCCACCCCAGTGGTAATCAACTTGCGCGCATATTCACCTTTCACTTGCCAGTCTTGAGTTCGATCCTTGGGATCAACTCTTTTGGGCATTTTATTTTCAATTGTAATTGAATTTATTTTCTTTCTTCTCTTCCATCCCTTACCATGCGCACGTTCAGTGGCTTGTTGGTTTGTGTGTTGTGTTGGTAAACACAAGGGCATGGGTTCAATCCCTACCCATGCCACTTTCTTTTTTTTATGTGTGTTTGTTTATTTTATTGTCATAAAATCGATCAAACTTCAAAATTTCATAACTTATTCATCGTTCATTATTTTTAACCCGTTCTTTTTGCAACTTTTTCATTCTGATGTCTAGTTGTATTAAATGGATTGTAATGTCATAATTTCTTGTTTTTACAGTGCTTCTTGCCTGCTTGTTAGTAGATTTGTTCTTAGGTCGTTACCTTACGTCTCGATTAAATTTCCCTTATGCCATGCTTATTTTATCTTATGATATTCATTGGTATTTGATTTCTTTATGTTTGTTAACATGTTGAGGTTTCATCTCTTGTTGGTTGTTACTATAAATTGTTGTTCTCTTCCTAAAATCTTGAGTTTAACTGTTATGATTAGTCCTTGCGTATTTGATTGTCATCAATGCCTAAATGTTGTTACATTTGTTATACTTTGAACTTATGACATGCTTACCTTCAAGTTGTGATTTGTTTACATGATTGTTACTTTTGTCTTTGTCAAGATATGCTTCCATCTTTGTTAAGATATTTGATTATCGGTTGTAACCATTTGTATTATTTGATCCTTGCCTATTGTGATATGCATGCTTACTTGATTGTAATCTTATTCATCCTGCTTAGTTGTTCATTTGCTTTGTTAAGTATTTCTTCCCCAAGTGATGGAACTTTTTAGTTCTCATCCAAGTTATCTCTCTCTCCTTCCAAAGGAAAAGTCTCTCCATTGACCCTTGTGTCATGGATAGCTCATTATTCTCCCTCTTGACTTTGTGAAGTCATCTTGAACCTTAGTATAAGCCTTAGAATTTTCCTTAAGTCTAGAAAACCCACCCTTGTTAGGAGTGTTCTTCAACTAGAACCCTAGGATAGAGTTTGTTAACTCTATGTAAGAATCATGGAGATGATTACTTACTCCCCTTTTTGAGTGTTCAATATAGATCTAGAGAGTTTTCTTAAACTCTACACAAGCATTGTAATGTTTGTTCCCCTTGGAACCTTGATCATAATCAAGTGTTCTTTAACCCTAGTGAGGTGAACTACGATTGCTCTGATTCTATCCTAGTTAGGATACGTAGGCAGAGGATGCGACGTCTTTGCGAGCAAGCTTAGAAACTATCTTTAGGTTTTAACCTACCCCCTTTACACAATCCCAATCATTAGCAAACGTTTACCAACTTAGCATGCAAACAAACAAAAGGTTCCTGTAGAGTACTACAAATGTTTAGGATGTGAAATACCTATCCTAGGCATAACCAACCCCCGATCCCCGAATCTCTTAGCGTTGTTGTTACATCGCACAAAAGGTTCTTTCTTTCTTTAGACCTTTCCTTTGGATAAATTAAAGTCCGGTTGTGAATCTAAGAATTAAAGATTCAAGTTAATCAATAGCTTGGTATCATGATTCTCACCGTAACACTTGTGTGTTTAGCAAGATTGATTTGAGGTCTGGTTATCATCAGAATCGCGGCAAGCCTGATGATATTCCGAAGACAGCTTTCAAGATGATGTATGGACATTATGAATATACTGTGATGTCATTTCGTGTATCTAATGCACCTGATGTATTCATGGAGTATATGAATAGGATTTTTCATCCTTATTTGGATCAGTTTGTGGTAGTGTTCATTGACGATATCTTGATATATTCTAAGTCTGAGGAAGAGCATGCACAACATCTGAGACTGGTATTGCAAGTTTTGAAGGACAAGAAACTTTATGCCAAGTTGTCCAAGTGTGAGTTTTGGTTGAAGGAAGTGAGTTTCCTTGGCCATGTGATTTCTAGTGGAGGAATTGTTGTTGATCCGTCGAAAATTGATGTTGTGTTGCAGTGGGAGACTCCAAAGTTTGCTACTGAGATTCAAAGTTTCCTTGGATTGGCTGGTTATTATTGCAGGTTTATAGAAGGCTTTTCAAAGTTGGCACTGCCATTGACTCAGTTGACTCGAAAGGGTCAGGCTTATGTGTGGGATGTGGCTTATGAGAATTGTTTTGTAGAACTCAAGAAGAAGTTGACGACTGCTCCAGTGTTGATTTTGCCAAATCCGAGTGAGTCTTTTATAGTATATTGCGATGCATCGAAGATGGGTCTTGGTGGAATACTGATGCAGAATGGTCAGGTCGCTGTTTATGCTTCTAGACAACTGAAGGTTCATGAAAGAAATTATCCTACGCGTAACTTAGAGTTGGCCGTTGTGGTGTTTGTGTTGAAAGTTTGGAGACATTATCTTTTTGGGTCTAGGTTTGAAGTGTTCAGTGATCACAAGAGCCTAAAGTATTTGTTGGATCAGAAAGATTTAAACATGAGGCAGAGAAGATGGGTTGAACTTCTAAAGGATTATGATTTTGAATTGAGTTGCCATCCTGGTAAGGCTAATGTTGTGGCTGATGCATTGAGTAGGAAGTCCTTACATATGTCGATGTTTATGGTTCAAGTTAGGACTGATTGAGCAATTCAGAGATATGAGTTTGGTTTGTGAAGAGACTCCTAACAGTGTGAAGTTGGGTATGATGAAGTTGACTAGTGGTATTCTCCAACAAATTAGAGAAGGTCAAAAATTTGATTTAAGTTTGGTGGATCGTCTCATGTTAATCAATCAAGGTAACGGGGGTGATTTTTGGATCGATGAGAATGGTGTGATGAGGTTCAGAGATAGAGTGTGTGTTCCCGATGTGCCAGAAATCAAGAAGAGCATTCTTGAGGAAGGTCACAGAAGCGGGTTAAGTATTCATCCTAGTGCCACAAAGATGTATCAAGATTTGGAGAATTTGTTTTGGTGGCCGGGTATGAAGAAGGAAATTGCAGAGTTTGTGTATGCTTGTTTGACTTGTTAGAAGTCGAAGATTGAACATTAGAGACCGTCGGGTCTAATACAACCATTGAATATTCCAGAATGGAAATGGAATAGCATTTCTATGGATTTTGTGACAGGTTTACCGAAGACTTTGAAGGGATACGATTCAATTTGGGTGGTTGTTGATAGATTGACCAAATCGGCTCATTTTATACCGATGAGGATCAATTATTTATTGCAGAAGCTTGCCAAATTATATATTGATCAGATTGTGAAACTGCATGGTATTCCTTCAAGTATTGTGTCTGATACAGATATGAGATTTACATCAAGGTTCTAAAAGAGTTTACAGACAGCTTTGGGTACTAAGTTGAGGTTGAGTTCTGCGTATCATCTGCAGACGGATGGACAGACAGAGAGAACTATCCAGTTGTTAGAAGATTTGCTAAGAGCTCGTGCGTTGGATCGAGGTGGATCGTGGAATAGTCATTTTTCTTTGATTGAGTTTACCTATAATAACAGTTACCATTCTAGTATCGAAATGGCACCGTATGAGGCTTTGTATGGCAGGAGGTGCAGGACTCCTTTGTGTTGGTATGAGTCAGGCGAGAGTGTTGTACTCGGACCTGAGATTGTGCAAGAGACGACTGAAAAGATCAAGGTGATCCAAGAAAAGATGAAAGCGTCGTAGACTCATCAGAAAAGTTACCATGATAAGAGGAGGAAAGCACTTAAATTCCAAGAGGGAGATCACGTTTTTTGAGAGTTACGCCGGTAACTGGTGTTGGCCGAGCTTTGAAGTCTCGAAAGCTCACATCGCATTTTGTTGGTCCATATCAGATTTTGCAGAGGGTGGGGAAGTAGCATATTGGATTGCTTTACTGTCGTCGCTTGCGAATTTGTATGATGTGTTTCATGTGTCTCAGTTGAGGAAGTACATTCCAGATTCGTCGCATGTGATTTAGATGGATGATGTACAAGTGAGAGATGACTTGACTGTCGAGGCGTTGCCAGTATGAATTGATGGACGAGAAGTGAAGCAACTACGAGGTAGAGAGATTTCCTTGGTAAAGGTATTATGGGGAGGACCAGCTGGAGAAAGTTGGACTTGGAAGCGTGAAGATCAGATGAGGGAGTCGTATCCGACTCTGTTTCCTTGAGGTAATTTTTTAGGGCAAAAATTCTTTTAAGTGGAGGAGAGTTGTAACACCCCAAATTTATTGGAATATTTATTTAATTTATTTAAATATGAATATTCGTATTTTCGGTGTGTGGTGTAAAATATTGAGGATTATGGATTTTGGATTATTTATTTAAATAATAGTATATAATATGAATATATTGGTATTATTATTAATTTAAAAATATATAATTTAACTAAGGGCAAATTGGACAATTAAGGAGGAGTTAGTGAGGGAAATATTGGAAAAGCCCAATTTATAGGCCCAAAGTTAGGTTTAACAAAAAGGGATTTTTGAAGGAATTAGGATTCATTCTTGTTAGACTATGAAAAGAGAAGAAATAAAGGCCAGAGCTCTGAGGAAAAGGATTGAGGCAAAAGCTTCGTAAGGTTTCTGAGAATCAAGGAGAAGGCTTAGAGTCGGGAGTTAAGGTATGAGGAGTATTGCCTTCATTATTTTCAATATGTGATTTCAATGTGTTTAAAGCCGATTTAAGGTTTTAAGGGTTTTAGGCTAATTTTGAGATAAAGGAAATTAGGCCTTCGTGGCTAAAATTTGTCGTTGAGGTTTGAACCCTGTAGGGTAATTAGATTGTGAGAAACTCTAATGACCGTGGTGTAGTTGTAAAGGTTTATGAGAATTGGAAGTAAGAATATGGTACGGGATTGGCCTAATAATTCATAGATTTTGTGCCTTTATCGTCGTAATACCTTAGGAATGGTTTAGGGATGTTTTGGAGGAATTAGGGAAGGAAATCGTTGGACTTTTGGGTTGATTTTAGGTTCTGGTGTGTAACAGTGTTTTGCTGTAATCGTGTGTTCGCACAGCAAAGAATCTTTCGCGCAGCGAACAAACTTGTCCCAGACTCGCATAACGAATAAACTCGCCCCAGACTCGCACAACGAACTTGCTAGCGAATGTAGCAGAGTTTTGCAAATTCTGATTTTTGTGCAGTGATGCCTTGATGTTTTGATGTTGTGATTTCTTTGACGAATTAATATGAGTATGACTGTGATTTCTATGTGATTAGTACATGGTTATATGATGATTCTTATGATGTAATGATGATGAGTTTTGATGATTCTGTGATGACATGATGATTTTGATGATGATGATTTTGATGATGATGATTTTGATGAATGATGATGCACCTATGATGTTATTATGAGGATGATTATTGACGTGTGCATCATGTATTCATGTGCATCCGTACTTCGGTTTAGGACCTTGATTACTTTGGCTTCAGTTTCATTGTGCGGACGTGAAGTATTTTGATGTGCTCTGGTTCTCGAGTAGAATCGATCCTTTTGATGGGGATCTCTGGAGGATTGAAGGCCCAGTGTCCATCGAGCTGTGATGATTGGTACCACATGCATGAGTCTTGTTGCATTTGCATTTATGAGATAATATAATGTAAATTATGATATTATGACCTTTGATGTTACTTGATGATTATGATGATGTTGCATATGAAAATGACTCCATTTTATATATTGAATTCCTATATTGATTATTATGAATCGTTTTACTCACCCTACATCTTTGAATGTTGCCTCCATGTGGGTAACGTGCAGATGATCAGGTTTAGCCATGGACGCCGTCGAGGATCTTTTTGGAGTTTTGAGTTGTTGGCCATTTTGGTTAACTTAAAGGGTCTTGCTCTGATAATGTAACATCGGGTTGGGGTCTTTGAGTTAAACCTTGTTTTATTTGATTTTTTTATTTTGATTGTGTTTCCGTACAAGGAAAACTTTGGATTATGCCTTTTTGAGTTATGCTTCCTTTTGAGAAATTTTTGATATCTTTTGGGAAAACTTGTTGTTTACGGCGCCTTGACCTATATTTGATTTATTGCGAAATGTACGCCATTTGAGGTGATTTTTATTGATTTTAATATTTTAGTCTGATAAATGTGAATATTTTGCCATTTAATTGTGGGGTAGAAAAGGGTGTTACACCGACTATGCAAACTACTTGGTAGGTGGAGTGATACCTGATGATTTTAACGCTAACCAAAAGAAAAAGTTTCTATATGATTGCAGGTTGTATCTATGGGATTACCCATTCCTATACAAAAGGGGAGTTGATGGGTTAATTAGAAGACGTGTTCTAGAAAAGGAACAAAGAGACATACTGAAAGCTTGCCATGATTCTAAGTACGGAGGATATTTTAGTGGAGATAGGACAGCTGCAAAGGTCCTCCAGTCGGGGTTTTATTGGCCTACCTTATTCAAGGATGCTCGTCATATTGTCCGAGAATGTGACAGGTTCCAAAGAACATGTAACATTTCCCGGAGGAACCAGATGCCTCGGAATGCTATGTTAGAGGTAGAATTATTTGACGTATTGGGTATAGACTTCATGGGACCTTTCCCACCATCCTTTGGCAAAAATTATATTCTGGTCGTTGTCGACTATGTATCCAAGTGGGTGGAAGTTGTAGCATTACCCACAAATGATGCTAAAGTGGTGGTACACTTCCTTAAGCACAACATCTTCTCTAGGTTTGAAGTACCGAGAGCCTTAATCAGTGATGAAGGAACTCATTTTTATAATAAGTTGATGGAAAACATGTTGAAGAAGTATAATGTGAAGCATAATATTATCACTCCGTACCATCCGCAGACAAGTGGGCAAGTTGAAGTTTCTAACAGACAAATAAAATAAATTCTTGAAAAGACTATTAGTGCTTCTCGGAAAGATTGGTCAGTTAAGCTGGATGGCGCATTGTGGGCATACATAACAGCATTCAAGACACCTATAGGTATGTCCCCTTATCAATTAGTTTATGGTAAGTCATGTAATTTGCTGCTTGAAGTCGAGCACAAGGCTTTTTGGGCTTTTAAGTTCCTGAACTATGATCTTTTGAAAGTTGGTGAATCCTGAACTCTTCAACTCCACGAGTTGGAAGAGTTTAGGAACCAAGCATATGAGAATACCAAGATTTATAATGAAAAAACAAAAACTTGGCATGATCAAAAGATCCAGAAAAAGGAATTTGGGGAAGGACAGTTTTGGTTTTGCTATTTAATTCTAGGTTGAAGTTGTTCCCTGGAAAGCTACGGTCAAGATGGGCATGACCGTTTATGGTGCATAAGGTGTTTCCGCATGGCGAAAATGAACTAAAAAATCAAGATAATAGAGACACCTTCAAGGTCAATGGACAGAGGCTTAACCCTTACTACCAGGGCCAAAAGGTGGTCAGATCGAAGATGTTCATCTTACCTGATAAGATGAACGACCGTCGAGCCATGCGATGTTAAACGAAGCGTTTCGTGGGAGGAAACCCACGCGTTTATGTCTAACGCTTTGTTTTTGTTTTTGTTTTTGTTTTTGTTTTTGTAGGACAATTAGGCTTGCAATGCACTCACAAAAATAGTGAAGTCGCCCTAAGGAGCAGTATTTTTGAAATTACAAATGTATAATCAAGTGTATCTGAGAAAAAATCAGAAAATGTCAAAAAAAAAAAGGGCAAAATGTGGTAAAAACATGGGCCTAACAAGACCGCCCATGTCAGCTGACACGGCCTATGTCAGGTCATGAAGATTGATGAAAAAAATGGTGGAAACTGGAGCATTCCAGTGGGCTGACACAACCGCCCGTGTCAGCTGACACAACCTGTGTCAGGCCTACTAGGGAGATATTTTTGTTGACACGTTTGGAATTGGGAAGGCAGCATGCTGACATGGCCGCCCATTTTAGCAGACACGGCCCGTGTCAGGCATGTTAAGTGCATTTTTTCAAATTTTTTCATTCTCACATGGTGGGCCCCATTAAATCTACACCTCTTAACTATCCAATAACTCCCCATTATCTCTCATCAATTCAGATTTCAACCTCATTTTTCTCTCACTTTTCATCTTCTTCCATTTTTCTCAAAAACTCTATAACTACACATCCAAAAAGCTTCAAACTTTCCATAATCCATACACCAAAACCACACCCCACCTTCAAAAAAAGTGTTCCCCTCTCCATCCTCTACACCGTCCCATTATTTATTTTCACTAACCCTCAAATTTGTTTTCGTGATTTTTCTCTGTGTTACAAGTACAAAAAAAAGAATGCCTCCCAGACATGTCGCTAAAGGAAAACAGTCAGAGATCGAAACCTCAAGGCCAAGGAAAAGAGCCAGTCAGACGCCGAACGCACATGACATCATATTTGATAAGCTCGGGCATGAAAAATGCTATGCATGCCATGTTAACGTAAAATCACACCAACCAGGTACATGTGTAACAAAACCCTTTTCTAAGTTAGGTTTGAATATTGAGATTGATTGCATATTTCATAGTCTTGGTATGTTAGAATTTATGCATTTAGAGGCTCCGATGTATGAGCGCATAACGTTGAAGTTTTTAAGTACTATTAACTTTCAATTGAAAAAGAGATGGACATGAACAATGCGATATTTTTATGGCTCAATGACATTTCGGCTGTTTAATACTGATCATGAGCTCAGGGTCGAGGAGTTAGGAGGCATACTCCAAATCCCCCTCTATGGCCCCGGAGCTATCCCAGGCACTTTTGATGCAAAAGCATTTTAGACGGCCATTACTGGTAAGTCTGATTATATCTTTAAGGGTGCCAAGGCATCAGGGATCCAGAATCCTTGTTTCAAGTATGCGCAGAAAGGCTTGGCATACACTCTATTTGGTAGGGGAGATAGTACCGAAGTTGCTACTCAAAGGGAGTTATTCTTCCTTTATGCTATGGCCAACTCCGAGATGGTAAGTGTGGCTACTTTTGTAGCGGATTATCTGGACCGAGTAGGCAGGGCAACACAGGGAGGAATATTTGTAGGTGGAATGATAAAGCAGATAGCTGAGCATTTCTGCTATAATCCTGCCGCATTGGGTGATACACCCGTAACAGGTAAAACGAGACTTAATATGGCTTCCCTTGTCCAACAGGGTATGGTTTCTGTTGCCCCTACTCATTATGTTGTGATGAGTCTCAACAGATTTGTAATTGCCCTTCTTGATCCTGATAGAGTAAGTATAGCTGATCTTAATAACTGGATTTACGATAGTACTGTCCAAGATGAGGACGAGAACCCTGTTGATGCTATGTCTGCAGGTGAACTTGAAGAGGAGGATGCCCCAGACCATGAGCAGTTTGTTCCATCTCACGAGGGACCCACCTATGCAGGTACTGGAACCTCATCTGCAACCAAAGATAACTGGTCGTGGGTGCATGGTGAAATAGGGTATCTTCAGGCGGAGCAAGCCAGGCAGGGAGAAGAACCAGCCCGTCAAGGGGCGATCATGGATGACTGTCGCTTGCGCGAAAATAAGGTGCCGGCATAACAGAAGAGTCGCCACCTTTCGTTATTTATCCCTCAGAGCGGGAAAGGAAACGATCGGAAAAACCTGACGAATAAGGGTAAGACAAGGTCATCGCAACCATTGTCTGGGTTCGGGAGTCGGTTACGCAAGGGGAAGGTATTAGCACCCCTCACGTCCGTCGTACTCGACGGGATCCTCGCTTGTTTGTTTACTTGGACGGGTTGGTTATAATCTATCTACCTATCAAGGCTGGCTGAAAAAGAAAAGAAAAATGACTCGGCAAAGCATCGCGCTTTATGCCTACGTATTCCCGTCTGGAACGAGAAATCAGAGTCAACGTAGTTCGGCCAACTACGGGTTATGGGGGAAAGGTTGCTCGCTAGGACGTCGCATCCTATGCCTACGTACTTTCGTCTGGTACGAAAGATCAGAGCAAACGTAGTTCGGGAAACTACGACTTATCTCCTAAAAGAAGTGTTTTTTATTATGTTTGCGATTTCAATCGCACTAGAGACTATGACCTGAGAGTGAATGCGTCGCATGTCACCCAAAGGGTACCATACTAAACATCCAGACTGTGGAAAAGAAACTCTCCCACAATCCTTTCTCAGATAGCTTAAGGCTCGTAACGTACGAAAGAAATCATTCATGATTACTGAATCTTAAACTGCTTCGAGATGAGAAGAGAACAGGCCCAACTAGGAGGGAGACTATCAAGTCCTACTGTTATCATGCCATGGATTCATCCTATGGTTGAGGTTTGAACAGGGAACTCCTAGATGTTGTTATGCATAGGTTTCAACCTAAAAGCCTATCATCAAATCCTCATCAGAGGAAATGAGAGTCCTAAGGGATCATGTCAATGATACACCAAAACAGACAAAAGCATCAGCTTTAACAGTAAAATGCATGCAATGCAAGTGAGGGAGGAAATGTGTGTGGGGCTTCAGCCTCCACAAGCTCGTCTCGACCTCAAGCCAGTCATGAAATAACAGTAATCATACTGAAAAATAAACAACATGCCATCAAGCACAAACAGTAAACTGCAATCATACAGACAGGAGAAATGAAATGCTATCAAGCAAAATAAACACATGGGCAAGGGAGCTGGGCTCTACCGAATACCCGCAAGCAAAGCCAAGCAATAACAATACAATCAGATGCACTCATGCTCTTAGACTGAACTTATTCTAAATGTGCTTAATCTAATGCAGCAGACAAATCAGACAAAACACACAATACATCAAAGAAAACAGAAGAAAGCCTCAGCTCCTTCAGCAGCAACCCAGTCTTCAGACTTCAGAGATCACTTGCTTTCCAGGTATCAACCCTACAACATGAGTATCAACTCATCTTCTCCCTTGAGCTTCAGCTCCTTTGATCAGCTCTACCTTCAGGCTTCACTATCTTCAGGGATCTTCAGGCATCCACTTGGTCTTCACAGAGTCTTCAGACTTCAACAATCTTCAAGGAATCATCCTCTTCAAAGCTTCAGCTTCTATCTTCAAGGGCTCAAATGCTCCAGCAAACAAGATTCAGTTAACAAGATGAGGTGGGGATGTTACAGTACTCACTGACTTCCAAAGGATGCCATTGAGGACTTAACATCAAAGGAAAGGCTCTCTCAAAGTTCTACCTTATGGGGCAAGGTCATTAATCCCTCCAAAGGAGAGAGGTGAATACCTTTAAGGGACTCTGTGTCATAGAGAAGAAAGGAGGTGAACAAAACACTCCTTGTTTATTGAACAAAATATTCTATCTAGGGCTCTGCCTATGCACCTATGAACCTATAAACAAAACAACAAAAACTATGCTAGACTCCTCTGCAAGGTCTTCAAAGCTTCCATGATGATCCACAAGGTCTTCAACTCAATCTTCAAAGCTCACACACTCAAAAGAGAAGGAAAGAAAACACAACAATACAACTTATGCCTTTAAGCAACACACATACTATCCATACATTCAAAAATCAATGAAAAATACTAAAACACCATCCAATATTCTAGTAAAATTCTAGGGGATTCTATACATACTTACCCTTAACCCATATATTCCCCATACACTAATTTGGCCTATAAACCCCAAAACAAATTGTTCAAGTCTACCTATACAACTTAAAACCCTAATTAGAGCACCTAAATGTCTAGCAATCAAACTACATCAAATTTTAATCTAACAATCAAGAGATAAATCCTACATGAAACTAGGGTTCAATATCTAATTACACAAAAAAGAATGAATTAAAAAACCTAAGGGAAGGTCCTAAAACAATTCTTGCAAGACAAGGTACAAACTAAAAGAAATAAAATACCCTATTTAAAAGAAAATACCACCATTAATTCCACATTAAAAATAAAATTTCATTTTTATTTTTATATTTTTCTACACAGAATTATCTAATCATAGAAAAAAAAATGACCAAAAAATCATCATTTATCAATTTTTAATGAATTTTTAAAGTTCATGAAAAATGTAAAACAATATAAAAAAAATAAAATAAAGAAAATGAGGGAGGGGTGCGAATAGAACAGGCGCGCAGTTCACTTTTGGTGGGCCAGAATCAGGGGGTGGTGTGGATAGCATTCACTTCTGAGCCCATGGTTTCTCATTAAACAAAACGACGCGTTTTGGCTTAGGGTTCCCTCCGTTTTTAAGTTTGAATCTCATCCGTCCGATCCATTCCCCAGTCAACAGCGTGGACTCAATCCAATGGCCAAAAGACCGTCTTCCCCAAATTGCAATTAGGGTTTTCAGACGCAACTTCTCATGCACGAACTTCCACTGGTTCGTTCTCCCTCCACACGCAAGGATTCTCAATAATTCCAAAAGGAAAAAAGGGCTACTCATCAAGAGGAATAAGGTTGGACGAGTAGTTTTCCTTAATTCTCCCTGAATCCTTCAAACAAAGAACTTCAAAGCTCGGGTACCACCATACTTCTCTGAAATCAAAGCTTCTAAAACTCAAATTGGATGGTCCAATCTTGTTCTCTATGTTATGCCTACCATCCTGAGCTATTAATCATGCTCTAAAACCATTAAACCAGCCTGTTCTTGATCACAACAGGTTCTTGCACCTGCTATCAAACTTCATGGAATTGGCTCTAACCTTCAGAATTTCATCACCTAGTCTAGCCTAGCCATTCTAAACCTAACATGCGATCTACCTATGCATAATTACAGTGAAAGAGAGAAGAGAAAAAAACCTGTCAAGAGGTTATGGTGGAGGCTCGTGTGGCTGCTTTCAGGCCTTGAAACTTCCTCCAAATGGTCCTTGGATGATCAATAGCTTTCTGTTTGCACTTGTGATGAAGGGGAAGATCTACAATGGAGGAAAATCAGAATTGCTTCACTTTGAAGAAACCTCTTCAATGGCTGCCTCTCTCTTTCTTTCCCCTCTGAATCCTCTTGCTATCACCACCCTTTTCCTCCTTGTGCTTCACTCTTTTTATAATGATGAATGGAAACAACTAGATCATTCTAGAATCATCTAGAAAGTGTTGAAAATATCACCACATGAGAACTTGAAATATCATGACATCTTCTTTCATACCTTGCCAAAATCCCTTGAATATGTCTTTACATGAGATATTAAGTGTGTATGAAGGAAATCAGCCCTTGCATTTGGCTTGTGTAAGGTTTTTCAACATTGCCTTATAATGCAAGTAATAGGTTTACAAAGAAAGTCCCTTTTTTAGGCCTCAAATGAAAAATCTATTTGAACCAAAGTTCTCAAAATAATGTTTCCAATCAAAATGATATATTGGATGACCTATTTTGGATTCCTAGATCCTCCAAACCAATTTTCAAATTCAACTTTTCAAACTTATATGCCATTTTTAGTTCATTTTTTGACCAATCATGTAACTTCATGCTATGAGCTTTTCCAACAATTTGTGACCTTCTTTCTAGACTTAAAATCACATTTTGAGCAACTTTCATGTTTTGAGTTTTTCCATTTGAGGCTTGGAAATAGGAGTTTTAGGCATTGGTTAAAATGACCTATAACTGACAAATGACCAAAATACCCCTGTCTTGTTCAAACCATAAGTTGAGTTCCACAAATCCTATCAAGGACTTCTACCACTCAAATTAAAGCTAAGAAGATGCCCTTAAACCTTCATGTTGACCAAGAAATCATAGGAATCATCCTACTAGGGAAAAAGTTGTCTGCAAGTTGGGTGACTTTCAAGGACCCAGATTCACACACCTCAACTGACCTGTAATTTGTCAAAACCATAACTTGAGCTCTGTAACTCCTATCAAGGACTTCCACCACTCAAATTAAAGCTAAGAACAAGCTCTACAACATTCATGTTGTGGGGAAGATGAGATATCAATCACATCTAGATCTAAAACTGCCTGGAAGATAGGGATCAAATTAGGGTTTTTCACTGACAATCCTCAGAAACCCTAACTCAAAACTTCTCAAACTCTTCAATCATGATGAGTTGGTCTAGGAATCATCTTTGTGACATCTCTATGCATCACTCCATGCTCTCATGGCCCTTGGATTGGGTCTCAACCTTCTCCAAATTTTCAGTTATCCTAGGGTTGACCCAGTCAAAACCCTAATTCTACCATTCATGGTTGAATCCTCTGAACTCTTGCATAATGACTTCTCTGGGCTTCATGAATGGCTATCAAGACATCTCATAGGCTTTCTCAAAACATCAAGTTCATTCTCAAAGTCTCAGAATCATCTGAGGAGCACCCACAACTCTCAAGCTATGAAGCACACAAACCTGGTCTCAACCAATTCCTCTGAGGATCTCTTGAACTGTCTGGTGAATGTATCAACTTTCAAACACTCAATGAATAAATAATTGTTGGTCAAATTTTGGGGTGCAACAGCTGCCCCTATTCAAACGGCTTGAACCTGACTGGGTGAGAAGCGAACGACTCTCAACCAATCAAGGTGCGAGACGATTGAATACCGGTAAACCCGAAAATTTGCCAACTGCACGAGCACACGGTACTCTGCGGGGAACAAATCTTCGAATATTGCAATGCTTACTGCACGGCCGCTAGCTGGAGAGATATTGATCTGACATCGCCGCCAGTTATCCTCGTTAAATTCTTCTGATATTGCCTTCAGACAACCACATCACCCAACATCGCCGCTGGAAGACTAAACCACCTGACATTATCGTCAAACAAGATTTTAAGGAACGCCCAACATCGCCGCTGGAACATCAACTCATCTGACATCGCCATAACTCGGGGAAACAAGCGCCCAACATCGCCGCCGGAGACCTAAACCTGAATCACCAAAATATCCAACATCGCCGCTGGAGAAAATACAACAATGAACAAAATACCCCGCATCGCCACTGGGGAGAATACAACACTGAACAAAATACCCCGCATCGCCGCTGGAGAAAATACATCTCTAAACAAAGTACCCCGCATCGCCGCTGGAGAACTAAAGGATCTGCGTCACCTAACATCGCCGTCGGAAGACTGGATCACCTTGACATGCCCAACATCGCCGCTGGAAAACTGAATCTGACATCGCCGTCGGAAACAAACATAATCTTAGAGACACTCGACATCGCCGTCGTACAAACATCATCTCTGCTGGGGATTTAAAGAGTCTGACCTCGCTGTCAAACAAACATTCAACCTCGCCGTCGAATCCAAACGTTCAACCTCGCCGTCGAACAAACATCCAACCTCGCCGCTGGACAAATGATGATCTGACCTCGCCGTCAAATCCAAACGTTCAACCTCGCCGCCGAACAAACATCCAACCTCGCCGCCGGACAAATGATGATCTGACCTCGCCGTCAAATCCAAACGTTCAACCTCGCCGTCGAACAAACATCCAACCTCGCCGCTGGACAAATGATGATCTGACCTCGCCGTCAAATCCAAACGTTCAACCTCGCCGTCGAACAAACATCCAACCTCGCCGCTGGACAAATGATGATCTGACCTCGCCGTCAAATCCAAACGTTCAACCTCGCCGTCGAACAAACATCCAACCTCGCCGCTGGACAAATGATGATCTGACCTCGCCGTCAAATCCAAACGTTCAACCTCGCCGTCGAACAAACATCCAACCTCGCCGCCGGACAACTGATGCAACCCTGAACAATTCTGACCTGGGGTTCACCCCTGGTGAATGGAACAAAAGGTACACTTGCGTATTTGAAACTACTCCGCTGGGACTGAGAGACTTAACCGAGCACACTCTGATCTGGGGTTCACCCTCAGAACTATAACGAACATCGGAATACTACTGCACACTGCCCACCGTAGAACTTCAACATTAAAGATATATGAAACCCTGGCCCCTGGCCATTTCCAGCTTCAGCTAGAAAAATCTTCAAATATTTCTGAAGGTAAATGGAACCCTGGCCCCTGGCCACCCCAGATCCGCTGGAGAATCTTCAAGTATTTATGAAGAAAGATGAATCACTGCCCGTCGGCTATTCCAGCTTCAGCTAGAAAAACATCCTTGGCCTTCAAGGATATAAACTTTGCCCGTCGGCAACTCTGTAGGAGGTATCTTCGACTTCAGTCTGAAGAAATGGTCCTTGGCCTTCAAGGATACATGGATCTGCCTTCAGGCAACTCCGCCTCTGCTATAGAGCATCCGTAACTTCAGTCAGGGATATACTTCGGCCTTCAGTCCGAAAAATGAATCCTAGGTCACTCATGACCTTTGGGGATAACCTTGCCCTCAGGCACCTTCGCTTTAGCTTAGGAAATCTGTGACTTCAGTCAAAGAAATGGTATCCAGAGCCATTCATGACTCTACGGGGATTCAAACACTTTGCCTTCAGGCAAAACTCCGCTTCAGCTGAAGAAACATCTCCGACTTCAGTCAGAAGAAACACTATTCATTTGATCGCAATCAATCATCACCTCAGGACAACTGACCTGGCCTTCAGACCAACACGGGTCATCTTGAATACAAAATTCGGAACCTTGTCCCCAGCCACACGTTGATTCATCAACAAGGACATCTGAGCCCACAGGAACCTTCTGATACCGCCTTCAGGCGTTTACGCAGTCAATCTTCAGATTAGACAACACTGTTGGAGCAGACATATCACGCTGCTAAGGACTTCAAGAATCATCTTGAACAAACAAATCTGTCAGGCACCTTCAAGAATCATCTTGTACTGATAACCATTCTGGAGATTTTATTCTGCTGGGTGTTCCAGGAACCATCCTGGGCAAACCTTGTTGGGGACGCTATTGGGGAGCTCAAGAATCATCCTAAGCGAACAACTCGGGAAGCTGCGCTGAGGTCTTAAGAATCATCTTAAGCAAACGGCCCTGCTGAGGAGTTCGAGGGTCGTCTCGAACTGAAGACTTCGCTGGGGATCTCAGAAATTATCTTGAGTGAGCGACTGTGGGGATTACACCGGGGTCTTAAGAATCATCTTAAGAAAGCGACCTTGTTGGGGAGAATATCAGGAATCGTCCTGAGCAACTGGTCTCTTGGTGGAACACCTGTAAGACAAGAATGGTAGTAACCTAGGTCATGCTTATGATGCGTATGCTTCCGCGCTATGCCCCACACGGTGGGAATGATATGCGTTTATGCTAAATGTTGTGCAATCATGCACAATGCTATGCAACGTTAAATGCTATGCAGTGTTAAATGCTATGCAGTCATGCACAATGATGCGATCCCTTCAGCAAAAATAAATGCTGAGGGGAAAATTCTTTTGTCAAGGAGACAAGAACTACTCAGGTAGAGGAATCATCCTGCTGAGGAGAACGTGGACACGTCAATATCAATCGGACTCTGTCTGGGGAATTGATCTTCCGGTTGACTGCTGCAGGGCAAACAACTCTGTGGGGGGACAACTTCAGCTGCTCAACACTCCACTGGAAAAACCAATCATGATCTGATCACCTTCTAAGGATTCGGCTCTCTCGGGCATCTGCACACTCGGCTGGGGAAGGAGAAATCATTCTGCTTCGCTGGAGAGAGTGCGACTCTGGGGAAACACAGCATTAGCTGCCCCACGCTCTGCTGGGGAAAATTGATCATGATCTGCTCAACTTCCAAGGATTCTGCTTTTCTGCGGACTCAGCCGGGGAGAGAAATCATTCTACTTCACTGGAGAGTACGACTCTGATGAGGGATTTCAATTCCGCTGGGGAAGAAAGAATCATCTGACTTCGGGGAAGAGAGTACGACTCTGCAGGGGAATATAACATCAGCTGTTCCACTGCTCTACTGGGGAAGAGGGAATCATCCCATCTCAGGAGAGAATACGGCTCTGGTGCGGAATCTCAATTCCACTGGAGACTTCAGTCTGGCGCCATCAGTTACTGCATCCTTCGGCATACGAACAGCTTCCTACGAGACCTGCACTTGTGACCCGGTGCTTGGGGGAGACACCTGCTTCGGTGACTTTACTGGGGAAAACACGAGCTTCGGTACCCGAACATTCCTCTGAAATCTGCACTTGTGACCCGGTGCTGGGGGAGACATCATTCTTCGGTGCTTGGCTCGGCTGATGAGGTGACGTTCCTTCAGGATGCGTCTGCTTGGGGAAGAAAATCATCTCTGCGTGGGGAGACATATCAATGCTCACTATCTTGCGTTCAGATTCTGCGGAGGAGAGACTACTGAACTCTGCTGGAGAAGGAGGACTTATCCTGCTTCGGGGATATCAATTATGGTCTGCTGAGGGTAATCCTGACCCTAATCTGATAAGGGATAAACGCCATCTCAATCTGCTGCAATCTCAGACTGTACAAGGAGAACAACCTCAAACTGTACATCTCTGCTGAGAAAACAATCCTGATTCAACAACGTCAACACAGGGAATACAGGCTACCAATCATGGAGCCAAGTAACAGGTTAGGCTGTAGGATAACAACCCAATGCCAGCAAGGCTTCTTCAGAAGGCTCAGGTTTTGGCAGGGTAATGACACGATTCCCCGATACTCAATTCTTGCTAGGGTGAACAAACTCATTTGAACAACTTGCCCCCGCGCAATTCAACCTGCCCCAATCCGACCTTTGGGAATAATTCATTCTGAGCCGAAAACAACTGGCAACAAGACAATCTTCAGAGGGCTTGCCCCAGCATCTGCACAACGGGAGGATTCATCCTCAACTAATCAACTCTCAGCATGGTCGGCTTCAATATCTCTGAAGTAGTTTGCCCCTGAACGAGCGATGAGCGACTCAACATGCTCTGATCGAACACGGGAGGGATCTGCCCTTAAATCGCAAGAATTCTGGATAACTGCCCCTGATTGGGTCTCGAGAAGACTCACTTCCGATCAACCGCTTCTTGCATAAACCGCCCCATAATCAACTGATGCTCCGGGACTTGTCCTCAGACAAACTGGTTCCAAACTCACAGGAAGTCATTGCCCCAGATTCACAGGGTTTCAAAGCACACCATTCTGATCCAGACCTCTGGCGATTCAGTCCTGATTGACTATTCCCTGCTGAAGTTCCTTCGTATCAGCTACTAACCTGCAACTAAAATTGTTTATTCCCGAATAGTAATTTTAATGCAGTGTTCATGCAAATTTCGAAAAAATGTTGTACTGTCACTCATTTACGTGTCATGCTAGTGAGTGACGAATGAACTCAAGAGTTCAAACGTAGTGCTGATGTAATCGGTGAAAAATGCAATAAGGATATGATTAGCAAATCGTGAAGGAGTCAGGTTACTCAACCTTATCGCAATGCGCTTTCGGAATAAACCCTGCCTCAATTAGGTCTTTTAAGGGTTGTATCGTGGTCGGGTTCACGGTTCGTGAAACAAAGGATATTTGGCTCAAATTATGATTTGTACCCACCCCTTCTACGTGATGATCTCCGATCCTAAAGTCCAGTTAACTTGGCTCGAGCGCTCGCCTCTTCGAGAGGTATGTTGAACATTGGGAACAACCGGTTAAAGAATTCACAAGGTGTTTCGGAGTGACAGTTACTCCTTTTCGTTTTCGGTGTCGGTGTCTACACGACTTTGTCCTTGTTCGAGGATTTTTCTTTTTTATATCCTTTCTTTTTCATTCTTTTGATTCCCTAATTTTTGCCTGGACTGACTCCTTTTGAGTTCTTTTCGATTTTTCTTTTGAAGTCCAGCGGGATGCCCTGATTTTTGCCTAAGTATTTGCTTCCTAGCTTTTCTTTTTTACTTAGCGGGCTTTCTTATTCCTTTTTTTCTTGGAACAAGTCGTGCGACGCTGGCTGTCTTGATTGCTCCGAAAGGCTTGTAACTGTCTCACTCCTGATTGGTGAGATTTAACCATTGTGGTTGATGAGGTACGACCTCTGGCGAGGAATATGATGTGATCGGTCCTCGAAGGACAACACTCCTCTATAAGACTTGAACGCTCGATCAAGCTAACTGACAACTACCCTACCCCGGGTTAAGATGTGAGGGTTCAAAATTCCGAAAGAAACTCCTACTTCTCGGCTCGAAGTGGTTAACAAGGGATTCTCTTCCTTATCTCTCCGGTGTTTAGGGGATTTGAAACAATGCCTTGTACGTCATCGGCAAAGTTTTATCTGAAAGCAATACGATCATTGGCTATGAGTATTCAGTTTCATCATCCTCCCTCCGCTCATTGCTAATCATAGTAAGAAAGTGGAGTGAATAAAATGCAAGTGTCAGTGCAATGCAGTAAATGAGTGACAACGACATAACTAATTCAGAAAAATGCATAGTCACTTTATTAACATTACCATTCGAAACATACAATGTTTAACAGCAAGTAGTAACTAACAGAAAAGAAACTACAAATGCAAATGGTAAAAAGTCCGAGGACTGCCAATGTTGAGGACGTCTGCCTGTCTGGATCACTGGCTTCTGGAAATAACCCTCTGAATCTGCGAGCTCAAACAGCTGAGAGGTTGTCACGCACAACCAAGACTCCATCTGGGAAGGAAATACACCCTTGGTCGATCAATTGTTGCACTTTCGCCTGGAAAGCCTTGAAATCTTCAGTCGAATGCCCCGGAGATCCACCATGGTAGCCACACTGAGCATGAGGATCGTACCCTGGAGGGTAAGGCTCTGGCACGGGCTTGAGAGCTTTTGGTTCCACCAAGGGATTCTGAATCAACAGTGGAAGAATCTGGCTATACGGCACAGGCATTGGATGGAAAGAAGCATTCCTTTGTTCTAAGTGGTTGCGAGGTCTCTTGTGATCCTGGTGTTGGTATTCCTTCCGCCCAAGAGTAAGAGGTCGTCGTTTCTGCATGGCGACGATCTCTTGTTTAGGCGCTTGCGTCCTTGAGCTTGATCCAGGTAGAAACTGCGAGCGAGGCGATTCAGTCACCAAAGGTCGCGGGACATATTCAAGATCGTTCTCAGCTTCAGGCAAAGGAGTGAAATCATTCACCTCTCCTGCAGGGTACGGGATAAACTTTCCCGATGCTCTCATGCCGCCCAGCACAAGCCTAATTGTCCTTGAGTCAATAAGGTCTTGAATCTTATTCTTGAGAACCCTACATGTTTCAACATGGTGCCCCGGTGCTCCTGAGTGGAAATCACAATGTATGTTGAGATCAACGTCTGGTGACACGTCACCTGGTGGATCCGAGGTCCGAAGCTTGAGAATACGGTTCTGAACCAACAGTGGCAACAGTTGGGCATAACTCACAGGTATTGGGTCCACAGCTCTATCAAGTAACTTCTTCTTTTGATTATAACCTTCAGGGTTATTCTGAGATGCCCGACGCGGCTGCTGACGAGACAGGCCTCGAGCTTCATGCTGTGTGGAGGGTCCATGAGGTCCACTTGGCTTCAGCACAGGTGGAACTGACGGTAACGGAGGAAGCACTTTGGTCTCCTCTTTGGGTGCTTGACCACTCTCCTTATTTAGCATACTCCTCACCACTCCCATGAGAAAGCTCAACTGATTCTGCAGCTGCTGATTCTCTTCTCTGAGTACCTGCTGGTCCAGACGCACTGCCTGTATGTCATTCATGACCTGCCCCAGCTGGCTTTGGATTTTCCCCAACTCAGCTTGTATCTGCTCCATCAATCTGAGCTGCTTGATTCTGTGTCAAACCTGCAAACACAAGGGTTAGAAGACAAGCCCCGGCTTCTGTCATGCAAGATGAATTATGGGTGTCTGTACGTTCAGGAGATCACCCCTGATTCTGGTGTCAACGTGCCAACATAGTGTCAATGAAATGATAAGACTGGATCCATTCATGGAAGAAAATATCTCATATTGCTCGGGACACCAGGATCAGGGTACGAAACGCGCCTGCAGCACAGCCACATGCTAATGGAATGCAAACATGAATATGCGAGCTAATGCAAAATGCAGGGATGCAACAATATATCCAGGTGGCTGCTGTGGAGATTTGGTATCAACAGTCACTGATGAGAAGAAAACCCCGGTGTGAGACCACTAATCTGATCTGCTGAGAATAACCATCTGATGGGACCGAGATCAAAATTCTGTTCTGACAAGAGTAAGTGACTGATAATAAGGACCCCGGGTGCAAGATCAAGGAACACCTGTTGAAGTCTTCAGACCCCAAAATCACAATCTGCCCTATCAAGAACAAACGCACAGCTGCTGATGAGATCTTCAGACCTTGCTCAAAATCTGCCCTATCAAGAACAAATAACATCTGCCGATGAGGCCTTCAGACCTCACTCAAAATCTGCTCCATCCAGAACAAACCACCGATGATAACATACTGATCAAAGCCTGCTCTATCAAGAACAGACAAACACCCGGCGACAAAATCCTCTGATCAAAAACCTCTTGCTCTATCAAGAACATGTCTGCAACTGAGAACCCAACATAACTGATTCACTGTCAAGAAAACCAGGTAGTCTGAAGGTCTAAGTTTCCTGCAATAAACCCAGTCCCACTCACAGGTATGAACCTAGACTGACTCAAGGTATGGCATCCTATGCGTTCATCAGCGTCACAGACTTTCAAAACTGATGATACGATTCCCAGAAGGAGTGGCATCATCGAGTCCTGAAGAGGCCTCACTTAGCTGAATCACAAATGATCGGTCCCCAGAGTCGACAATCCACCAAACCAACAATCGTCTCAACCCAAAGGGTTGAAAGTGAAGCCAACCGGATGAACCTCGTCTGAGCGTGGATTTCATGAGACACTAGTGCCTGCAAAGCAAGCACGCGCCCACTAATTTCCACTCTAAGTCTATGGTGCACTCAAGCCTGGGTCTGGCTTCTCACTCAATCAGAACTCCCATCCCACAACAGCACAAATAATCATATTTTACCGAATATAAAATGCGGGAAATAAAGTGCGAGAAGTAAAAAATGCGATAAATAAACGCAACCCAACAAGCAAACACACAAGCGGTAGGATTGACTCTCTTAAGGGACGTTGGATCCCAAAACTGACTCGCTTTTGGGACGTTGGGTCCCTAGGAAACTATCAAGTCCCCAGCAGAGTCGCCAGTTGTCGCTTGCGCGAAAATAAGGTGCCGGCATAACAGAAGAGTCGCCACCTTTCGTTATTTATCCCTCAGAGCGGGAAAGGAAACGATCGGAAAAACCTGACGAATAAGGGTAAGACAAGGTCATCGCAACCATTGTCTGGGTTCGGGAGTCGGTTACGCAAGGGGAAGGTATTAGCACCCCTCACGTCCGTCGTACTCGACGGGATCCTCGCTTGTTTGTTTACTTGGACGGGTTGGTTATAATCTATCTACCTATCAAGGCTGGCTGAAAAAGAAAAGAAAAATGACTCGGCAAAGCATCGCGCTTTATGCCTACGTATTCCCGTCTGGAACGAGAAATCAGAGTCAACGTAGTTCGGCCAACTACGGGTTATGGGGGAAAGGTTGCTCGCTAGGACGTCGCATCCTATGCCTACGTACTTTCGTCTGGTACGAAAGATCAGAGCAAACGTAGTTCGGGAAACTACGACTTATCTCCTAAAAGAAGTGTTTTTTATTATGTTTGCGATTTCAATCGCACTAGAGACTATGACCTGAGAGTGAATGCGTCGCATGTCACCCAAAGGGTACCATACTAAACATCCAGACTGTGGAAAAGAAACTCTCCCACAATCCTTTCTCAGATAGCTTAAGGCTCGTAACGTACGAAAGAAATCATTCATGATTACTGAATCTTAAACTGCTTCGAGATGAGAAGAGAACAGGCCCAACTAGGAGGGAGACTATCAAGTCCTACTGTTATCATGCCATGGATTCATCCTATGGTTGAGGTTTGAACAGGGAACTCCTAGATGTTGTTATGCATAGGTTTCAACCTAAAAGCCTATCATCAAATCCTCATCAGAGGAAATGAGAGTCCTAAGGGATCATGTCAATGATACACCAAAACAGACAAAAGCATCAGCTTTAACAGTAAAATGCATGCAATGCAAGTGAGGGAGGAAATGTGTGTGGGGCTTCAGCCTCCACAAGCTCGTCTCGACCTCAAGCCAGTCATGAAATAACAGTAATCATACTGAAAAATAAACAACATGCCATCAAGCACAAACAGTAAACTGCAATCATACAGACAGGAGAAATGAAATGCTATCAAGCAAAATAAACACATGGGCAAGGGAGCTGGGCTCTACCGAATACCCGCAAGCAAAGCCAAGCAATAACAATACAATCAGATGCACTCATGCTCTTAGACTGAACTTATTCTAAATGTGCTTAATCTAATGCAGCAGACAAATCAGACAAAACACACAATACATCAAAGAAAACAGAAGAAAGCCTCAGCTCCTTCAACAGCAACCCAGTCTTCAGACTTCAGAGATCACTTGCTTTCCAGGTATCAACCCTACAACATGAGTATCAACTCATCTTCTCCCTTGAGCTTCAGCTCCTTTGATCAACTCTACCTTCAGGCTTCACTATCTTCAGGGATCTTCAGGCATCCACTTGGTCTTCACAGAGTCTTCAGACTTCAACAATCTTCAAGGAATCATCCTCTTCAAAGCTTCAGCTTCTATCTTCAAGGGCTCAAATGCTCCAGCAAACAAGATTCAGTTAACAAGATGAGGTGGGGATGTTACAGTACTCACTGACTTCCAAAGGATGCCATTGAGGACTTAACATCAAAGGAAAGGCTCTCTCAAAGTTCTACCTTATGGGGCAAGGTCACTAATCCCTCCAAAGGAGAGAGGTGAATACCTTTAAGGGACTCTGTGTCATAGAGAAGAAAGGAGGTGAACAAGACACTCCTTGTTTATTGAACAAAATATTCTATCTAGGGCTCTGCCTATGCACCTATGAACCTATAAACAAAACAACAAAAACTATACTAGACTCCTCTGCAAGGTCTTCAAAGCTTCCATGATGATCCACAAGGTCTTCAACTCAATCTTCAAAGCTCACACACTCAAAAGAGAAGGAAAGAAAACACAACAATACAACTTATGCCTTTAAGCAACACACATACTATCCATACATTCAAAAATCAATGAAAAATACTAAAACACCATCCAATATTCTAGTAAAATTCTAGGGGATTCTATACATACTTACCCTTAACCCATATATTCCCCATACACTAATTTGGCCTATAAACCCCAAAACAAATTGTTCAAGTCTACCTATACAACTTAAAACCCTAATTAGAGCACCTAAATGTCTAGCAACCAAACTACATCAAATTTTAATCTAACAATCAAGAGATAAATCCTACATGAAACTAGGGTTCAATATCTAATTACACAAAAAAGAATGAATTAAAAAACCTAAGGGAAGGTCCTAAAACAATTCTTGCAAGACAAGGTACAAACTAAAAGAAATAAAATACCCTATTTAAAAGAAAATACCACCATTAATTCCACATTAAAAATAAAATTTCATTTTTATTTTTATATTTTTCTACACAGAATTATCTAATCATAGAAAAAAAAATGACCAAAAAATCATCATTTATCAATTTTTAATGAATTTTTAAAGTTCATGAAAAATGTAAAACAATATAAAAAAAATAAAATAAAGAAAATGAGGGAGGGGTGCGAATAGAACAGGCGCGCAGTTCACTTTTGGTGGGCCAGAATCAGGGGGTGGTGTGGATAGCATTCACTTCTGAGCCCATGGTTTCTCATTAAACAAAACGACGCGTTTTGGCTTAGGGTTCCCTCCGTTTTTAAGTTTGAATCTCATCCGTCCGATCCATTCCCCAGTCAACAGCGTGGACTCAATCCAATGGCCAAAAGACCGTCTTCCCCAAATTGCAATTAGGGTTTTCAGACGCAACTTCTCATGCACGAACTTCCACTGGTTCGTTCTCCCTCCACACGCAAGGATTCTCAATAATTCCAAAAGGAAAAAAGGGCTACTCATCAAGAGGAATAAGGTTGGACGAGTAGTTTTCCTTAATTCTCCCTGAATCCTTCAAACAAAGAACTTCAAAGCTCGGGTACCACCATACTTCTCTGAAATCAAAGCTTCTAAAACTCAAATTGGATGGTCCAATCTTGTTCTCTATGTTATGCCTACCATCCTGAGCTATTAATCATGCTCTAAAACCATTAAACCAGCCTGTTCTTGATCACAACAGGTTCTTGCACCTGCTATCAAACTTCATGGAATTGGCTCTAACCTTCAGAATTTCATCACCTAGTCTAGCCTAGCCATTCTAAACCTAACATGCGATCTACCTATGCATAATTACAGTGAAAGAGAGAAGAGAAAAAAACCTGTCAAGAGGTTATGGTGGAGGCTCGTGTGGCTGCTTTCAGGCCTTGAAACTTCCTCCAAATGGTCCTTGGATGATCAATAGCTTTCTGTTTGCACTTGTGATGAAGGGGAAGATCTACAATGGAGGAAAATCAGAATTGCTTCACTTTGAAGAAACCTCTTCAATGGCTGCCTCTCTCTTTCTTTCCCCTCTGAATCCTCTTGCTATCACCACCCTTTTCCTCCTTGTGCTTCACTCTTTTTATAATGATGAATGGAAACAACTAGATCATTCTAGAATCATCTAGAAAGTGTTGAAAATATCACCACATGAGAACTTGAAATATCATGACATCTTCTTTCATACCTTGCCAAAATCCCTTGAATATGTCTTTACATGAGATATTAAGTGTGTATGAAGGAAATCAGCCCTTGCATTTGGCTTGTGTAAGGTTTTTCAACATTGCCTTATAATGCAAGTAATAGGTTTACAAAGAAAGTCCCTTTTTTAGGCCTCAAATGAAAAATCTATTTGAACCAAAGTTCTCAAAATAATGTTTCCAATCAAAATGATATATTGGATGACCTATTTTGGATTCCTAGATCCTCCAAACCAATTTTCAAATTCAACTTTTCAAACTTATATGCCATTTTTAGTTCATTTTTTGACCAATCATGTAACTTCATGCTATGAGCTTTTCCAACAATTTGTGACCTTCTTTCTAGACTTAAAATCACATTTTGAGCAACTTTCATGTTTTGAGTTTTTCCATTTGAGGCTTGGAAATAGGAGTTTTAGGCATTGGTTAAAATGACCTATAACTGACAAATGACCAAAATACCCCTGTCTTGTTCAAACCATAAGTTGAGTTCCACAAATCCTATCAAGGACTTCTACCACTCAAATTAAAGCTAAGAAGATGCCCTTCAACCTTCATGTTGACCAAGAAATCATAGGAATCATCCTACTAGGGAAAAAGTTGTCTGCAAGTTGGGTGACTTTCAAGGACCCAGATTCACACACCTCAACTGACCTGTAATTTGTCAAAACCATAACTTGAGCTCTGTAACTCCTATCAAGGACTTCCACCACTCAAATTAAATCTAAGAACAAGCTCTACAACATTCATGTTGTGGGGAAGATGAGATATCAATCACATCTAGAGCTAAAACTGCCTGGAAGATAGGGATCAAATTAGGGTTTTTCACTGACAATCCTCAGAAACCCTAACTCAAAACTTCTCAAACTCTTCAATCATGATGAGTTGGTCTAGGAATCATCTTTGTGACATCTCTATGCATCACTCCATGCTCTCATGGCCCTTGGATTGGGTCTCAACCTTCTCCAAATTTTCAGTTATCCTAGGGTTGACCCAGTCAAAACCCTAATTCTACCATTCATGGTTGAATCCTCTGAACTCTTGCATAATGACTTCTCTGGGCTTCATGAATGGCTATCAAGACATCTCATAGGCTTTCTCAAAACATCAAGTTCATTCTCAAAGTCTCAGAATCATCTGAGGAGCACCCACAACTCTCAAGCTATGAAGCACACAAACCTGGTCTCAACCAATTCCTCTGAGGATCTCTTGAACTGTCTGGTGAATGTATCAACTTTCAAACACTCAATGAATAAATAATTGTTGGTCAAATTTTGGGGTGCAACAATGACATGCATTCATGATGGAACAACTGATGTTGTGCTTCCCTCCTCCTCAGTGAGGCTTTGTGAGTCCCCTCTCATGCTTGTTCTAAAACATTGAGGTCAATGTTTAGTTTAAGTGTGGGGGGGCTTTATTTACTTTTTGTTTGTTTCACTTGTGTTCTATTTTATTTGTTTGGTGTGTTTTCTGTTTATGTGTTACAAATTGGAGACTTGTGTGCTGGATGAATAAAGATGCTTATAGTAAAGTGGATGAGAAGACACGACCTAGGCTTGATCTCCATGAAACCCCCAGAAGTTGATACTACTGAAGTGGATGATTGGACGTGATTTACCAATATAGGACTAACACGGGAGTACTTTAACCCGAGATGGAAATGATGCCACATCACACGAGAGGTACTTAGAAATTGTCAGTATGCCAAACATGGTGAGGATTCTACAAATCCAAACACTTTATCATCACGAGAGTATCAGGTACGTCTTTGTCACTCTTAGCTTGTGTATTCATCTGTTGGATTGTTTACATGCACACATCTACACACTGAGGCATTTATTTTTGTTTATCCCTAAGCTTTCAAGCCAATCCTTATATGTTACCCCTTGTTAGCCCCTTCGAGCCATATTCCCATTTGTTTATTATCATCCACATCATATAACCTTAAGCCCAAACACTTCTTCACCCTGCTCGAATAAGTGTTATCAATTTCGGATTCGTGTAAAACTATAAGTTTAAGGTTGGGACACTCGCATAAAAAGTAGGTAAGTGCTTTCGGAAGAAAAAAAAGAGTAATGAAAAAGCCTTGAAAAAAAAGAAAAAATATATGAAAGAAGACGCTTACCTAAAGGAGGATCCAGTTCAAAAATGAAATTGTAGGAAAATAGGATTCACTTGAGGAGAGAAAAAAAACTGGAAAATCCAAAATAAAGTGTCAAACACCCTTGATTGTGAAAATTGCAAGGTACACGGTGATGAGAAAGATGACACTGCATCCGAGCCTAAAAAACCTTTTGTTTTCCCTTTTCATTTGTTTATCCCACCATGTCCCTAGCCCAGTTACAACCTGTAAAGCCCTCACAAAGTGAGTATTGTATGCTTATGATAAGAAATTAGATGATATTCAAGCTTATGAGTCGACTTTGCATACTGCGATTTTTTAGTGTAGACACTTTAACCCGAGAGATTTGATGAGAGTGTAAAAAGCTGACAGGTGAGAAGGTACTTAAATGTGGAAATGTGGTGGAACGTCAAAAGTTGAGTAAGAAGGAAACCGTTGAAAGGAACGTTAAAAGTGAATCGCGAAAGATCTTGGCAGTATTGTGGTGAGATTATTGCAAATAATTCGGGGGTGACCTTCATGTTGTCTCGAGCATCACTTGAGGACAAGTAATGAGATAAGTTTGGGATTGTGATCGGTCACCAATTATATGAGTTTTCGTTCATTTATTCAGTATAAAGTCACAATAATCGATAACACTTTCTTTCGTAATGTTGATGTTTATTATACTTTTTTGCATTTTCATTATCGCATTGCGTCTTTAAGTAGTTTATTTTATATGTTGTGCATTTTATGCGTTTGGTGGTAGTCTTGATGATTCCAGGTCCATACGAAGAAAGGCTAAGGACTCGGGCAAAGAAATAAGGGATTTCGGGAAGTTGCAGAAGGTTTTCAAGCAAATTCAGTGGCCTGACACGGCCACCCGTGTCACCTGACACGGGCCGTGTCAAGAGAAAGACAACTTGGATGTGTTGGAGAAAAAGACAGATAGCTGACACGGCCACCCGTGTCAGCTGGCATGACCCGTCTTGTCCTAGGCGTGTCTTTTTCCAATTTTTGTCAGTTTTGATTCCTGAGGGCATTTTTGGAATTTCTTGGGTTGTCTATTGGATCTGTTAGTATTTGAAACGCATTTTGAAAAAGAAAAAAGGGACTTTTGGATCATGAAAAAAGGAACGACAAGATACGATTGAGCGCTCAGGAGAAAATGGAGAACAGGAGATTTTCAAAGGCGGAAGTAATTGAAGATCAAAGTAATCCCCATTTTTACTATAATGTTTAATCTAATTGTTCTATTTTCTTTATTGAATATGAGAAGCTAAACCCCCCATTGCTAGGGGTGTCCCTAAATTGTTATTATAATGACATTATCTTCTTTATTTTAATAATATAAGCACTTATTTTATTAATCAAGTTTTATCGATCAATGTTTTTATAACTTTTTCAAACTGACAAATTGATTTAGTTTTACGACTAACTTTAGGTCGGAAAAACCATTGTTAATACGATTTGATTGATAATACCTCAGTAGATAATTCCTAGGACTAGGATTACCCTGTTGCACTTGATTACTGTTGAAACCATTTTCATTACTTGATCTCAAATTCATTTTCTATGGACATAGTAATTTGATTATGATTTTAAGAAGTTTTCTGACTAAGCCTTTAGGAGTAAACAAATTTTGCAATCAAGAACTTGATGGAATTGTGGTTATATTTTTGAAATGAGGATTAATATTTTCGCAAGGCAATTCATACACGACCCCTAGCATGCTCTCATTTCTTGTTGAACTTTGTTCATTATTTTGCTTTATTCTAAATATTTTGTTTTAAAATTAGTGAAACCAATTTTACAAACCCCAATTGACTTTTTTTAAATTAAATTTAAATTAAGCTTATATTGCCTAACGCAGTCCTCGAGATCGATATTGGGGATAATCTTCCTATTTTAACTACAATCGGCAGAATAGTACACTTATTATTTTACCGATCAGGCGGCCTGGGAAGAGAAGTCCTCCCTGGGAAGATAATACATAAATTTTGGCACAAAAGAAAGGGAAGAATGCCGAAGAGGCGCGTGAAACCTGGGTAGCTCATCATATGCTTAACACCATTGCAGAAGGGTTCGCCGGAGGTGGGGAGACCAGTTTGGCAAGGAGAACATATGCCGGATCAACGATGAGCATTTAACAAAGGTCGCCATCGGAGGAAAATGAAAGCTCGATCGTGTCAGTTTTTTATTTAAAAAAGACGCAGAAGGGGTGTTGGCTCATGAAAATGATCCAATTGTGATTATGGTTTAGATATGATATTGAAGCATAAGACAAGTCCTGATAGATCCCGGAAGCTCATCGGGTGACTTATATTGGGAAGCATTCAAGAGAGTGAACTTCGAAATCTCGGAGTTATTGTCATTCAAAGACACCTTGGTGGGTTCTTTGGTGAACATCTACAGGTGCTCGGGTATCTGCCCATAATGACGACTTTCGGTAGCGGAGATGATGTGAAGATTATTAAGGTAAGACATCTAATCGTTAACATTGTGTCTCCCTATAACATTATTATTGGCAGACCATCATTCAATGCTTTAGAGATTATGCTCTCTATGTTGTATCTCTTGTTAAAGTATCCTCTTGAAAACGGCCGAGTAGGAGTAATCAAGGGCGACCAAGGGATAGTTGTCGCTACTGCGAAAATCGGCGCCGGCTGACAGAAGAGTCGCCACCGTGTGTTATTTATCCCAAAGGAGGGAAAGGAAACGCTCGAAGTAAACCTCGCAAAGACGGGAAAAGGTATGGTCATCGCAACCAAAACATGGGTTCGGGAGTCGGTTACGCAAGGGGAAGGTATTAGCACCCCTCACGTCCATCGTACTCGATGGGATCCACGCTTGGTGTTTATAAGGAAAAGGGTGTGTTTATCTATCTACGCTAATGGTCAGTCTGAAAAGAAAAGAAAAGGACAGGACTCGACAGAACATACGGTGTTCTGGGCCTACGTACTCCCTCGTGCAATGGGAAAGTCAGAGTCAACGTAGTTCGACTGACTACGGCTAAACTGGGTGTTCTCACACAGCAGTGAGAAATCAAACTGGTTTTAAAGGTTCGGGAACCTACAACTACGGTCTGGTCTCAAATGCACTCGGGCAAGGGAAAAGGGTAACAACAGCGGGAAAGTCTCGATCGCACAGCCGCGAGAGAACAAAAAGTTAGTTGTTAGTGTGCTCGCTAGGATATCGCATCCTATGCCTACATATTCTCGTTTGGTACGAGAAATCAGAGCAGCTGTAGTTCGGCTAACTACGACACAAGCTACTCAAGTGCTTTCTATTACTGAGAAAGGGAAAAGACACCCTAAAACTATGGCTGAAAAAGGGAATCTACCTAATGTTATCATGCCTGGTTGACCATCCTAATGTCTATCATAACTCCTCCGCAGCGGAGAAGTTAGAGCTCCTAAGGGATCATGGCAACAGGACTAAACAGGAATCAACTGCAAAGTAAAGAAATACTGGAAATATGCATGAATGCAACAACCAAACAAGCAAGGCACAAAGGCCGCAAACCACAGAGGTAAGGGAGCTCAACTCTACCAAATACCAGCAAGCAAGGCCACTCAATAACAAACAAGCATAAGGAGGACCACCTCAACTTCTTATGCACACAAAGCCTACTTCTAAGATGCACCTACCTCAGAAATATCTAGATGAACCCCTAAGCCTAATGCAGCACAACACCACACAAGTCAAACAAAACAAAGAGAAGGCGGACCAGCCTGACAAACTCCTATCCAAAACTTAAACCAAAACCCTGAGCAGGACCCTTAAACAAACCTGAAACAAACCCCTGATCTATCCCTGAACAAAGCCCTATGCAAAACCCTAAGCAAAACCCTAATCAAATCCCTAAGCAAAAACCCTACACACAAGAGAAATCAATCCCAGTCTTCAAACTTTAAAACAAGCTTACCAAAGAAAGGGAGCTAAGCAGACAAACCCATAGTGCCTTCCTCAGGAAAGTACCAGGAGGTTACCACTCAGGAATCATATCCTATGCGGCTCAACAACTGTGAACGGTTTACATTCCTCCTCAGGAGAAACTAAACTCACATGAAGGCTCCAACATCATTGGCTACTTAAGAAATCCTAGATGAACTAAGGGAACTAAGTGAACAGGCCCATAGTGCCTTCCTCGGGAAAGTACTGGGAGGCTTCCACTTAGGAATCGTATCCCATGTGGCTCAACAACTGTGATCAGTTTACCTTCCTCCTCAGGAGAAACTAAACTCACATGAAGGCTCCAACATCATTGGATACTTAAGAAATCCTACAAGAACTAGGGGAACTAAGTGAACAGGCCCATAGTGCCTTCCTCGGGAAAGTACTAGGAGGCTTCCACTTAGGAATCGTATCCCATGTGGCTCAACAACTGTGATCAGTTTACCTTCCTCCTCAGGAGAAACTAAACTCACATGAAGGCTCCAACATCATTGGATACTTGAGAAAGAGGTGAGAAGAAAGAATGAAAGGTATCCATAGTGCCTTCCTCAGGAAGGTACTATAAACTTCCCTCAAACTTCAGGATCTCAAACCTCACAAACAGAGAGCAAGCTCTTAGACTAGGACCTCAATCCATGCATCTTGGCAAGCTCCAACAAGACTTCATCCAGCCTCCATCTTCAAGAAGAAACCACAGGTCCTCAAACCACAAGAAACTATCTCTGAAGTTCAACCACAGTTGAACTTCAAAGTCAGAAGCCATCAAGACTTCTCCTATTCTCAAGCTCAGACAAAAATAACAGAACACCCTATAAAAATCTACCAAAAATCTAGGGGAAACCTACATGGCTCTATGATCCCAAGATCAAATCTCAAAGCCTAAGTCAACTTCAAAGGCTACTAAACAATCCCTAATATATGAATGGTCAAGGGTTACCAACAAGTTGTGAGGTCTCTATTCTCTAGCCCTAAAACAATATCAATCAACCTCTAAAAAATCTATGAAAAATCTATGGGGAGCATGCATTAGTCTAGAGCAACATACCAAAAAACTAGAGCAAAATCCATTACCAAATGAGAGAACTAAAATCAGCAAAGCAGACACGTCACGAACCAATTATTCAATACTAATTAAAATACAAAAAATGCAAACAAAAATGAAAATGCATGATCTAATCAATATTTTTGTACTATAAAATTCTACATTGAATTATGAACATATAGAAAAAAGAATGGAATTATTTGATCAAATCTACTATTTTTAATGAATTATTTTCTAATATGCATGAAAACAAAGAAAATAAAAAAAAGAAATAAGAAAATAAAACAAAAGGGGGGGTGCGTTAACAGCAAAACGCCAGTTATTTGGTTGGTGGGCCAGAAGCTGGGAGGTGCGAAGAGCAAATGGGGCAAAGCCCAGCCCAATGATCACTCAGCTCTCTCACGCAGGGGGGTGAACGAGTAATTGGAGGGGGTGAATCTAAGCAAATTCAAACTTGGGCCCAAACGCTGTCCAAACCCTAGCCCAACTGACCAGACAACAAAACCATGCCTCTTCTCTAACCTTCTGATTCACTGTTCACCATCTAAACCTAACTGCGCCGTCTGCAACTCCACCATTCTCTCTGATCTCTCTCAAACATCCAAACCAAACTCTGAAACTTCTCAAACAAACACCTCACTCTCTCACAAGAATCCAAACCCAAACCTAAACTACACCTTACCAAACCTCCGCTCAAGATCTAAACTCAACCTAAATGCTAAGCGAACCACGATGAAACCCTATATTCAACAATCAACGAAAAAACGTGAACAAGAGTCGAAGAATGACACACCTGGCTTGAAGTATGAACGACTCAGGGAGTTCTTGAAGCTTGTTGAAGAACTTGAAGAAATTCTGGAGGATCTTGAAGAATCGCTTGAAGATCAACAATCTGGACGATGTTTGAAGACGATCTGGAAAATCTTGATCGTGGATGAGCGTTCTTGAACGTTCTGGGATTTGATGAAGGTTGATGGAGGTTGTTATGTTCTGGAAAATTCTTGAAGAACGATGAAGGTTGGACTTTGAAGAACGATGGATGTTCAAAGATTTTCGGGAGAAATCTGGGCAGGACGATGAATGTTTGAATGCTTTCTGAAGAAATCTGGGCAGGACGATGAAGGTCTATGAGGTTTCCGGCGAAGTTTAAGTTTTCCGGTGGATTATTGATGAGGGTGGACGGAGGAGGAAGGGAGGAGAACGAAGCGTTTCTGGGAATTTCTGAGTTTTTTGCAGTTTCCGGCGACCTTACCGGTCTCCGATGACTGTTACGGTGGAGGGGAGTGGTCCGGTCGGCGGCTGCATGGCCGGCGATGAGGGTCCCGGTGAGGCTTGAGGTGATGCCACGTGGTGAGGGTGCTGGCAGAGTGAAGGAGGAGTGGGGCGCGTGGCAGCAGAAGGGAGAGTTCTGAGTTGTGAGGTGGGGGCCTCTGGTGTGGACGTGTGGCACGGCTATATAGTTGACAAGTGGCGCTGATGGACAAAAAATGACCAAAAAAACTGGACTGAAATTGCTGGGCCTCCAAAATTCTGCTGGGCCCACGAAATTGATCAAAAAGACTCAAAAAACCTGAATTAAAACAAAGTTAACCCTAATTGAACCTAATTAACTAATGGTTAAACTACAACTAAAATTAAATTGTAATTAAATCTAAATGACAATTAACTATCCTAATTAATTCTAACAAATTCAATTAAATTCTAAACAAAAGATTAAATCCTAATTAAATCTAAAAAAAATGATTAAAATCTAATAAAACTCTAATTAAATCTAAAATGGTTAAAATCTATCTAAACTTTATTAAACCAAATTAATCTCTAAACTCTACTAATTTCTATTTAAAAAACTATTAAAACCCTATTATTAATAAAAAAAACTATATTCTTTTTATATTATTCTAAAAACAATTAAAAACTATTTAAAATCTATTATATTCTAAAAATGATTAAAAAACTATTAAACCAATTAAAAATTCCATAAAGCTCTAAAAAAAAGATTTAAACTATTAAAAATATAAAAAACTCTATTTAAATTCTAGAAAAATCTATAAAGCCTATAAAAATCCTCAAAAGGCTATTAAACCCTAAAAGAATGCAGACAAATGCAAATGACCACCATAAAAGAGAGCGCGACCAGATTAAAGCAAACAGTAAACCCCCGGGCATCAGAATATCCCAAAAACCACCATGTACGCTGAAAACACCGAGGAGCGCACAATTTCCCGAAAATAAAACCCTGATGATCTGGACTGGATCTGAAATATCCGGTAGATGAAAACCAAGCTGTAACCCTGACATCCTCTGTCTGTACACAAGCGTCATGCATCTGATATGCAAATATGAATTTAAACCACGAGTCAGATAGGAGAACCGGTTGGTCAAATTTTAGGGTGCAACAGCTGCCCCTATTCAAGCGACTTGGACCTGAAGGGTTGAAGAGCGCTCAGCCTCCAAACATTCAGAGGTACGAGACGGTTGAATACCAATAAAACCCAAAAAATTGCCAACCGTGAGAATATACTGTAAAACTGCTTGGGGAGACATAATCCAGAAAACCGAGTCCAGTCGTCACGGCAATAAACTGATCAATCATCTGATAAGGAACTCCTGATTTTAACACCCGTTACCTGTGATATCCCAAATAACAAACCCGTGGGTTGCAACAAAACACCTGATCCTCTCACATCGTCTTCTGATAGACAGGAAGAGAAATATACTCACGTCGTCTAAGGATAGACGGAAAGACACCCATAATCCCGAAGGAAAAAATTCAATACTCACATCGTCTAATGATAGACGGGAAGACACCCATAATCCCGAAGGAAAACATTCAATACTCACATCGTCTAATGATAGACGGGAAGACACCCAAAATCCGAAGAGAACTTCAATACTCACATCGTCTAAGGATAGACGGGAAGACACCCAAAATCCATACTCACATCGTCTAATGATAGACAGGAAGACACCCAAAATCCATACTCACATCGTCTAATGATAGACGGAAAGACACCCAAAATCCATACTCACATCGTCTAAGGATAGACGGGAAGACACCCTGATCTCGAAGGAAAAAATTCAATACTCACATCGTCTAATGATAGACGGAAAGACACCCAAATCCATACTCACATCGTCTAAGGATAGACGGGAAGACACCCTGATCTCGATACTCACGTCGTCTAAGGATAGACGGAAAGACATCCTGAATCCATACTCACGTCGTCTAAGGATAGACGGAAAGACACCCTGATCTCGATACTCACGTCGTCTAAGGATAGACGGAAAGACACCCACAATCTGAAGAAATAAACCAATACTCACATCGTCTAAGGATAGACGGAAAGAGAAATATACTCACATCGTCCAAAGATGGACGGGAAGACACCCTTGATTCACTTCAACACCATCCATCAAATTTCAGAATCCTTTCGTCTACGGGAATTGATGGAAAGAACAATATCCTTAAAGGGGCCACATCATCAGTATGGACCGACGGGAAGAAAACAACCTTCAAAGAGCCATGTCGTCAATAAGAATCGACAATCAGGAAAACCCTCTTGAAATGTCATCTCATCCGATAAACAGAAAGAAAACCCCTATCTGAAAGATCGCTTTGAAACCCCTCAACATCTAAAGATAGCCGGAGAAGACTCGCTGGGGAAACTCATCATCCGTATGATCTGACGATAAGAAACCCGCTGAAAAATCACCTGAAACTTCACATCGTCTACTGATAGACGGAAAGAACACCACTTGCTAGAGAAACCCCATCTTGAAACCCCATCTTGAAAATCACCCGCAGCTTCACATCGTCTACTGATAGACGGAAAGAAACACCACATTCGAACTCAAGACGTCTAATGATAGACGGAGAAACCCACTTATTGGAGGAACACATCGTCAATATGAACTGACGGGAAGAAAAGCCTGTCGATACCAGATGACTGATTGATCAAAGCATAACTGTTGTATGATCTGAAATACAAATAATCTGCTGAACTGGCTGAACACCGCTGCTGGATGAAGGCCCCTGAACTGATCACAGAGTAGTTCACGCGCCATATGAGGCTGATAGAAAACCTGGCTTATGCTTCGTATGCATATGTTTGAATCTTTCTATGACGTAATGCTCCATTCAGGATGGAAATGCTACGCATCTTGAAAATGAAATACAAGTATGATGCAGATATGATGATATGCAACATGCTAATGCAGGCTCGGGCTGCTGGAAAAAGTCGGGTACAGAAAACCACTTCAGCAAAATAAATGCTGCAGACGAAGCCAACTCCACTGGGGATAAACCGGATATCACAGAATTATTCCAGCAAAATAAATGCTGGAAGAGTGAAATCCACTCCGCTGGGGGAAACTGGGAACTCAACCAAACACCTCGTTGAAGTAACACCCTGCTGGGGAGTATGACTCTGCTGGAGAATAGCAGATGTGCCAGGTATGATTGGACTTCTCTGGGGATAGCTGACCCGCGCCAATGAAAGAATTGGTCCTTGCTGGAGAAAATAGACGGAGTCTTCCTGCGTACTGATGACGATTGGATTTGGAAACAGACGCGTCAACACGAATGGGCCTCACAGTGATCGCCAACCTGGACTTGGACTCTTAGGCTATCTGCGATGGGTCAGGTACAACTGACGCTGGAAAACATTCTGTCTGCATACACAGTCTCCTGATTAAAGAGTCAATGGATAGTAACACGACTTCCCGACATTCGCCTCGCACTCGAAAATTGGCCGAATCTGCTCGAATAGCTCTGAATAACCCTGACGATACGGAGAAGAACAATCCCTTCGCTTCTGATGTGCCCCAGCCTGCGGGACCTCTATGGGGATAGTCCTCGAAAGGAAATCTGAAAATCTGAGCCCTGATGGTCTGATATGACATGCCCCAGCGTTCTGAACTTCGGAGAGATACTTCACATCAAATGCTTCTCGAATAACCTCTGCGCGCTTAAGATGGCCTGCCCCTGACTGCAATGACTTCGCTCCTGATTATCTGATTCCGAGTAGTGCCCCTGACTACGAGATATTTGCCGAATCTCAACCTGATTGCCTCAGGATAACTGACTTCGAAAGGCTGACCTGGCTGGGGATTACGATAATAGCTTGCCCCTGCTTGCGGAGCATTCGGGTATTCTGTATTCTATCCTGACCATACCTCTCCACTGTAGGAAACTTTCCTGCTGTCAAGCGCTTACTCGCAAGTAAAACAAGTTGTTCTGCATGAAAGATGTATTAATGCAACACATATGACAGCTTTGACATCCAATCTGTTCACTGGGAAAAGGAAAAAACGGTTTATGGCATAAAATGCACAAAACATTTATCAAGAATATCGACATCAGTACCAACATGGTAAGAGGAACCCTTTTAGGAGTCATAATCGACGTGACCTTTACCGAAGTATGCTTTCAAAACAACCTGCTTCAATTAGGACTTTCGAAGGATATAACGTGGTCAGGTTCACGGTTTTGAAGGAAAGGATAAAGGCTCAAAGTTTATTTTAACCCACCCATTCTCCTTGATGTTCTCCGATCCTATGTTTAGCTAATTCGACCTTAGCGCTCACCTCTCAGAGGCTAAAAGATAGGAGTGATAGTTTGAGAAACATTGATTGTTGGGAGTGACAGCCACTCACCTTTCGTCTTTGACACTTATGGTCACACGACTCGTATCTCATTTGAGGATTTTTCCTCTTTTCATCTTTTCATCTTTTTTCTTATCCCTAACTTTTGCCTGGACTGACTCTTTTTGAGTTTCTTTTGATTCTTTAAGTCCAGCGGGATGCCCTCATTTTTTGCCTAAGTCATTTGCTTTGAAGTTTTGACTTAGCGGGCTTTTGATTCTTTTTTCCGCTTTCTCTTTTTCGAACAAGTCGTGTGACACTGGTAGCCTGACTCATTGGAGAATAATGTGACTGTCTCACTCTTGATTTAACCATTGTGATTTTTTTTTAGGCACGACCTCTAGAGGTGTGACTGATCCTCGAACGGACACTCCTTTTGCAATTTGGACGCTCGGTCAAATTAGCTAACACCTACCCTTCCCCCAGGTTAAGATTGAGGGTTTTTCATTCGTAGAAAGAACTCCTACTACTAGGCTCAAAGGGGTTGACAAGGGATTATCTTCCTTATATCACCGGTGTTTAGGGATTTGAAACAATGTCTGTACATCATCAGCAAGTTTTATTTCAAAAGCATACAATATCGGAAGTTGCAGGTCGTTCATTTCGTCATCCTCCCCAGATTCCTCTTAACCGGGCGTTGGACATTTATAAAAACAATTAGTGAACACGACTGGATTGATCAAAACATGCATATTTATTTCATTATCATCAATTGAATGAAAACAACAAGTTTTACAAACAAGATTGCAGATTCAAACAGGAAAGAAACTACAAACGTAAAGAAATGACAAGATAAAACAAAGAAAAATGCCAGCTTCCGAGAACCGGGCTTTCACATCTGTCCTGCTGCTGAACCATCTATCTTCACAATCAGTTATTAGAGGCGACTCAAAGCTGTCCAGATCTGCTTTCAGCGACCCAACCAAATTATAGAGCCCCTCCTCCTCATTCAGATGATTTTGGGCCCTTCCTGCCCGAAGTTGATTGCTGCACTGTCAAGTAGGTCCTGCACTTTGTGCTTGAAGGCCAGACAATCTTCAATGTTGTGCCTCGGTGCTCCTGAATGGAAATCACAGCACTCTTTGATATCATAACCTGCTGGAGGCGTACCTGTCAGCGGAGCTAACTTCCTCTTCTCAACCAACTGCAATCGTAGCAACACCTGAAGAAGTTCGGCATACGGCATCGGAGGCACCTTAAATACCCTCAATGGCCTCTGATTTTGAGCTCTTTGCTGATTGGGATGCTGCTGCCTTTGCCACTGTTGAGATCGTTGCTGTCGTCGCTGGTATCGGGTTGACTCTTGAACCACCTTCGTAGCCAGTACAACATCGGTTTCTTGACTTCCACTGTACTGATTAAGGCACTCCTTATGCTTAGCCATTTTCTTTCTCAGATCTGCCCCAGGAATAGGCAACAGTTGTGGGCATGGAGATCCTGACACCATGGAATCTAGGATACGCTTCTGACCTACTGCAGCTTTAGAAACATCCGCCATCCTAACATCAACTGGGATAGGAGCAATACGCACAGCTACACCGCTCGACGTGAATTCAATATCTTTCGAGTCAATCAAGTCTTGAACATTGTGCTTAAAAGCATGACAACCCTCGATGTCGTGTCCGAGTGCCCCAGAATGAAATTCACATTGCTTACTGGTATCGTACCCATGAGGAAGCGCTCCTGTGGGTGAACCCAACATTCTCTTTTCAACCTTTTTGAACCTCAATAAAGTCTGCAAGAGCTCAGCATACGTGGTAGGTGGCGCCTCAAATATCCTCTTTGGCTTCCCCTCCTGAATCCTCCGTTGAGCCGGGTGCATCTTTTGTTGTACTTGCTCAGGTTCCACAGGCACAGGTGGCACGAGCTCCTTCACTGCGGCTTCAAATAGCTGATCATCCCCTTTCCTAAGCACATTCTTGACAACTTCCATGATCAAGTTCATTTGGGTCTTCAGCTGACTATTCTCCTCCTTGAGGATCTTCTGCTCCAGACGCATCTCTTGCATGTCTCTCATCATCTGCCCCAGCTGGCTTCGGACTTCAACCAATTCAACCTGATTCTGTTCCATATCTCAGAAGGAATTTCTGCAACAAACTAGACGATGAGGAAATAAGACCCACAGTTCTGATGTACCTGTTAAATGATAATGCAAAGCAGACAGCAAATACATATTCATGACAAGCCAAAGAGAAACTCAAGCTATAAGCACCCAGACGAACATCTCCCACACATGTATAACCAACAAAAGCAGCACGTAAGCACAAACGAGTACGAATACAATGACCCCAGCCAACAATCCTGGTGGTGGTCAGCAAACACTAGTGCACAAAAGCCAAACGGATTAAGCAGAGAAAACAAATGCGATACCCGGCACAAAAATCTCTAGAAACTTCTCCCATATTCAACTGAACTCTCTGATTGACATTCTTCAGAACACACACTTCCCGTGGAGTCTTCCATGATATTAATTGATGAACCCATACAACTGGATGATGGAGAATCGTTAATTTGAACAAAACCCTAGGGTGCGATGAAAATACGGTTAGAGTCTAACAGATCCTGAACCTGACTTCTAAGTACCTTGCAGTCATTCGTTGAATGCCCCTGTGCCCCGACATGGTACTCACAGCGGGCGCTGGCATCAAAACCTGGAGGATACGGTGGAATCACTGGATTAGTCTCTTTCGGCACTATCAATCCACTTCTGACCAGATCTGGCAACAACTGACTGTACGACACCGGTAGCTGAGTAAACTGCCTTTCAGGTTTCCTTGGCCTTCGCCGGGCGTGCTGACGCGATCGACGACAGGATGACCGTTGACTTGAAGTGTCTGAAAACCGATCCTGAGATGCTAGAAATTCTGAGACGACGTCATTTCCTTCTTCCCACTCTTCTTGAGAACTGACAACTGACTCATTCTTATCAACTGGGATATAAGGAACATCTCGAAGCTTTCCACCCTTGAGTCCTCTCTCAACAAGCTCCCCCATTCTTATCAGGCCCACAAAGCTTGTACAACCGAACAATTTGTCATAATAGTGGCCTTTCAGAGTACCCAAGAAGATGTCAACCATTTCTCTTTCCTGAAGCGGTGGTTGAACACTAGCAGCCAATTCTTTCCATCTTTGTACACACCCTCTGAATGATTCATTCTCCGCCCGAGATAATTCTTGCAGATGTACGAGACTAGGAGCCATATCCAGGTTGTAATCGTACTGCTTCACGAAAGCTCTGGCTAAATCCACCCATGATCGAATCAGATTACTCTCTAACTGCACATACCACCTCAAAGATGCCCCAGTCAGACTATACTGAAAGCAATGGATCATCAGCTTGTCATTTCGCACAAACGCAGTCATTCTTCGATAGAACATCATCAAATGCAGCTTCGGACAGCTATCTCCCGTGTACTTCTCGAATTCCGGCACTTTGAACTTATAAGGCCACACCAGGTCGGGGACCAAACACATGTCTGCAGCATTCAGGTTAATAGCATCTTTGACCTCCAAAGCTTTAACTCTTTCTTCCAATCCTCGGAACCTTCTATCCCCTTCAAGAGCTCTTGAGTTTACGGTCCTGGCTACTGGAATATATCTGCGTGGATTCCTCTCAGGGAAAACAGCACCCTGATTGCTAACAGGAGGAGGACGTTCACTTCGGGCAACGAACTGCTCATGTCGATCTCGGTTCTCAATAGTAGGTTGTACCACTTGGTCTGCAGTAACGTTGTTCGCTTGCGGGAAGTCTTCCATAGAATCATACCGAGGGTTGGACGCCATAGTAAACCCCGTCAAGGTGTTAGGAGCCTGGAGATTGCCTTCAGACATAGCTACCAATTACCTGTAACTGGCTACACTGCTTGATTCTCAAATCTGCTCAAGCTTGCTTCAGCCCCTTGGTCATCTTCAACTCTCCACACTTGCCTCGAACAATCCCCGAGAATCACCCTCTGGTGAAAACAAAGGCTGGATAAGTGCTCTGGCCAGCTAGAGAAATGCTATGCAATATGATTTATGCAGACAGAAAAACAAAAAATGCTAACGTGCATGTGTGCATTGGGGATGTTTCCCCTCCAATTCCAGTGTCAAGATAGCAAGTCAAGATAAACCATAAAGACAATATTTGGAAAAACCCTCATATATTTATTGGAATAACAGTCTTGTCAAGACGTTACACAACTATGTTCCATACAACTGAGATGATAAAGGAGGATCCCAACCAACATGCCTGGTGGTGATCTCAACACACAGAATACAAGAGAGAAATCAAGTGCGGGCACGGTCGCAGAAATCCTCAACCAGCTTCTTCGTCTCTGGGTGATCCGGTCGATAAATCAAGCCTTCTATCAACTGATCCCTTTTTCTGACCGTTCCCTGGATATCTCTGACAAAATCTTCCCAAGCCTTATCCTGGGCACTGTAATACCCAAATTTTTACCCCTAAGATCCCACATATCATTTGCATATCATTCCACAAACAAGATCTTACTTTGTGTTTCTTATTTACTTTATGTTTGTTTCTGTTTACTAACATCTAACCAAAATTACCAAAAATATTTTTCAATTTGTTTGTTTCTTCTTCTTCTCTGTATGCTTAGGGTTTTGCAAGGAGATTAATGGCAAGGACATTCATTCGAGTCTAAATCAGATGGCAGTTTGACCTCATCTTGGTCAAACTATCAAGGGATTACTTCATTTGCAAGTTATGTATCAGTGGTCTATTTTCTCAAGAGATGATTGTTCAAAGTCAAGTGGTCTTATGGAGAATCATCAGTTTGTCGAGCAGTGTTCAATAAGAAGTTTGGTCCAAACTAAAGGTGCAAGTAATGTCCTGGTACATGAGTAGCTGTGTTCATTTCTATCAGAGGTGTGTGGAAAATAGTCAAGTTGGTGTTACAACGAAATCAAGAGCTCATGGTTGCGTGTTTATAAAGGAGGAGATTCCTGGGGTTACTTCGCCTATGGTTTATCTTGCTATGTTTTTTAGCTGGTACTTGGACTGCTGCTTGTTTTGATTCTTTACCTCACGTTGTTCATATTTTGACATCAAAAGACCGCGAAGCTGCTGCCCAATTTTTGAAGGAGCAGATGGTGAATGAACGGAGGACTCCTTTGATGGTTGCTGCTACCTATGGTAGTATTGATGTTATGAAACTGATTATTTCTCTATCTGATGTTGACATCAATAGGCCTTGTGGCCTTGACAAGAGCACTGCTCTTCACTGTGCTGCATCGGGCGGGGCTGAAAATGCTGTTGATGCTGTGAAGCTGCTTCTTGCAGCAGGGGCTGATCCCAATTCTGTGGATGCTAACGGGGGTCGTCCGAAAGATGTTATTGTTTATCCCCCTAAGCTTGAATTTGTGAAAATCAGTCTTGAAGAGCTTCTTCAAACTGATGATGCTAGTGTCGGCTGTAATCTTAGGGTGATTACGAATTCCTTTAATACATATTCTCCTCCTTTGTCGGCTTCACCTGAGAACGGATCTCCTTCTCCACCACCAGATCTTCTTTTGAGGTTAAAGTCAATTGATGTCCCTATTTCTCCTGCTGCATCTGAAAAAGAAAGAATATCCGGTTGATCCGTCTCTTCCTGATATCAAAAACAGCATATATTCAACCGATGAATTCCGAATGTATTCTTTCAAGGTGCGACCTTGTTCGCGCGCTTATTCCCATGATTGGACTGAATGCCCTTTTGTTCATCCAGGGGAGAATGCCCGGAGAAGGGATCCGAGAAAGTATCACTACAGCTGTGTTCTTTGTCCTGATTTTCGCAAGAGTGCTTGCCGGCGAGGGGATATGTGTGAATATGCTCATGGAGTTTTCGAGTGCTGGCTGCATCCGGCCCAATATAGAACCCGTCTCTGCAAGGATGGGATAAATTGCTCCAGAAGGGTTTGCTTCTTTGCCCACACTGCTGAAGAGCTTCGACCATTGTATGTTTCAACCGGTTCTACTGTTCCCTCACCTCGATCAAGCACATCTTCTGCCATGGACTTTGCTGCAGCTATGAGCATGTTGCCTGGCTCACCTTCTTCAATGTCTGTTATGTCTCCTTCACCATTTACTCCACCCATGTCACCTTCTGGAAATGGCATTTCACACAACACTGGTGCTTGGCCCCAGCCAAACATCCCGGCGTTGCATCTTCCTGGAAGTAATCTCCAGTCTAGTCGGTTGAGATCTTCACTCAATGTCAGAGATATTCATATGGACGATTTTGATATGTTATCTGATTATGATCAACAGCAACAGCTCATCAATGAGTTGGCATGCCTCTCTCCACACCATTTGAATTCTAACAGTCTTAGCCGCTCTGGTCGAATGAAGCCATTGAATCCATCAAATCTCGACGATCTCTTTTCTGCCGAGAGTTCTTCTCCTCGATATGCTGATCCAACATTGAATTCAACTGTTTTTTTCTCCGACTCACAAATCAGCTGTCTTTAACCAGTTTCAGCAGCAGCAAAACATGTTGTCACCAGTGAATACAAATTTTTCTCCCAAAAAATGTTGACCATCATTTATTGCAGGCAGCTTCTTATGGTGTTCAGCCATCAGGAAGAATGTCTCCGCAGAATGTGGAACCTATCTCCCCAATGAGCTCAAGGATGTCGATGCTGGCTCAACGCGACAAGCAGCAACAGTTTCGCAGCCTAAGCTTCCGCGAGCACGGCTCTAACTCTATGCTTGCACCTCCCGGCTCAGTCAATTCTTGGTCCAAATGGGAATCCCCCAACGGTAAGCTGGATTGGGCTCACAATGCTGATGAAGTAGGCAAGTTCCGCAGATCATCTTCTTTTGAGCTCGGGAACAACGGCGAGGAGCCTGATTTATCATGGGTGCAGTCACTTGTCAAAGAATCTCCAACCGAGATCAAAGAGAAATTGACAACATCTATCTCAAACGTTGCGCCCACGGGAACGTCTGGCGAGGGCTTGAATATGAATATGAACGCACAAATGGACTCTGCCGATCATGCTGTACTAGGAACATGGCTTGAACAGATGCAGCTTGACCATCTTGTGGCCCAGCAAAACTGAAATCAGTTTCGCTAACCTCGAGGCAAGACAGTTAACAACTGAAAGACATGCAGATGTTGAGTTTGGAAAACTTCAAGCAAGGGACATGCTACAACATCTTTGCACAGGTCCGATTTCAAATACATCAGTTGAAGTTGTTCAAGGGAGCTGATCAGTTGAGGTCCGAGCTGCTGGTGTTACGAAGGGAGCAGCCATTGACCGCATCCTGGGGGAGATAGTTCACTGTAAATCCATGACAACACCTATTGATTATGTTCTGTGTATAGGACATTTTTTGGCAAAGCAGGATGAGGATATATACGACTTTTTTGAGCCAGAGCCTTCCTGTTTTGGTGCGAGTCTTCAAAGAAGCAAGTTAACAGAAGCAGCGTCAGGAGCTTGTTGAGGGAGAAGCATATGCAATCGCAGGACTCATACCATCAGGCTGTGATTCAGATGTTCTTCACTTGCAGACTAGAGGATCTTCTGCCAAGTGGTTGCCATTATCTTCTAAATCAAAGGAACAGTTTAAGCCATTTTTCAGCAGTTGAAAATCAATCACACTGTCAAGTTTGAGCGAAGTCCCCGTTTCCAATGAGTTTGATGTTGTTGCATTTGTTGTGCATGTGGGAGACGTTTATACATCAAGCTCAGCAATCACCAAGAGGAAGAAAGAAAAGGAAAGAATTCAAGAATCTCTTGACCGTCTGATTAGTGAACTGCATAAACATGAAGAAAATGTCGCATCTGTCAGCAGACGACTCTCTTATGCAAAAGACAAATGGTTAAGTTCCTGTCCTGATACCTTGAAGATTAACATGGAATTTCTTCAGCGCTGTATATTTCCACGCTGTACTTTCAGTATGCCAAAGATGTTGTTGCTGAAGATGGTTCCATTCCTGGATCTAGGGCTAAACTATGGCGTAGAATAAGGGAGTTCAATGCTTGTATACCATATAGCGGCGTACCTTCAAACATTGAAGTACCAGAGGTTACTTTGATGGCCTTAATTACCATGCTTCCTGCTGCTCCAAATCTTCCTCCAGAGTCTCCTCCACTGCCACCCCCTTCTCCTAAAGCTGCAGCTACTGTGATGGGTTTTATTGCATGTCTGCGAAGACTACTTTCTTCTAGAAGTGCAGCTTCACATGTGATGTCTTTTCCAGCAGCAGTTGGGAGGATGATGGGTTTACTCAGAAATGGTTCAGAAGGTGTAGCTTCTGAGGCTGCAGGGCTTGTTGCTGTGCTCATTGGTGGTGGACCTAGTGATGCAAGTGTAATAGATTCTAAAGGAGAGTGGCATGCTACGATTATGCATAACAAGTCAGTATTGTTTGCTAATCATAGTTACATCATTATCCTTGTCAACAGATTAAAGCCCATATCAGTATCACCATTACTGTCAATGGCTCTTGTTGAAGTGCTTGAGGCTATGATTTGTGATCCGCACGGAGAGACTACCCAATATACTGTTTTTGTTGAGTTGTTACGCCAAGTTGCTGGGTTAAAGCGTCGCTTGTTTGCACTGTTTGGCCACCCTGCTGAAAGTGTTAGAGAAACTGTAGCTGTGATAATGCGATCAATTGCAGAAGAAGATGCTATTGTTGCAGAGTCAATGCGGGATGCTTCTCTACGTGACGGTGCTTTGTTGAGGCACTTACTACATGCATTTTTTCTTCCTGCTGGTGAACGTCGTGAAGTTAGTAGACAACTTGTTGCTCTTTGGGCAGATTCCTATCAACCTGCTTTGGAGCTATTATCTCGAATTCTGCCTCCAGGCCTTGTTGCTTATTTGCACACACGTTCTGAAGGAGTTCTTGCCGATGACACTAATCAAGAGGAGTCATCATCTAGGAGAAGAAAACGACGTTTACTTCAGCAGAGGAAAGGTCGCACAGGGAGAGGATTAACCTCCCAAGAACAATCTTTTCCTTCAACTAATAACTTCGATGTTTCTGATTCAGGTAGGCAGACAGGGGATGCTGTTGGTAAAGGCTCAGATAACTATCCTAACACTTCTGTTGACCCAAGTTCTGTACAGGCTTCAAGTTTTCAATCTTCTATAGCACACACTAGTGAAAGTTTAGCCAATGGATCTACTGGAGAAGCCCAAGTTGGGTTTTCAACTATTGCTGCTTCAACTATCGTGGCATCAGAAAACTCAAACGAAGCTCCTGTTTTTTCCAATTCAGTTGATCCTGACAGCAGTGGAGTTGATTCTCAGAATGCTGGCATTCCAGCTCCTGCTCAAGTTGTTGTGGAGAACACCCCTGTAGGATCTGGTCGACTTTTATGTAATTGGCCTGAATTTTGGCGAGCTTTTGATTTAGATCACAATAGGGCCGACTTGATTTGGAATGAGCGCACCAGGCAAGAGTTGAGAGAATCGTTGCAAGCTGAAGTTCATAAACTAGATGTTGAGAAAGAGCGCACTGAAGATATTGTTCCAGGGGGTACTACCCTTGAATTGATGACAGGGATTGAGAGTGTTCCACAAATATCTTGGAACTATTCTGAATATTCTGTTCGTTATCCGAGCTTGTAAAAGAAAAAGGATTCGAGGAAAGTTCTACAGCTTCATTGGCCAGCTCTGAAGATGGAGTTTCTTTTAATGCTATTCAGAACTTCAAAGTCTTGTTTAAGGCTGCTATTGTCATTCAATCTTCTTTTCGTGGTTGGATAGCTAGGCGAAAGGCCACAGTTGAGAAACACCGTACTAATGTCATGGAAGAATATGCCGCATTGGAGCTCCAGCGATATATTAGGGGACATTTAACTCGAAGTTTGATATTAGGCAGTGCTTCTAAGCTGCGTACAATTGCTGCTGGATGCATTTCAAAACCAACAGGCTATTCTAGTTTTCAGTTGGAACTTTTCTTGTTTCAAGTAGTGAAATTGCGACGGATGGGTTGGGAAGGCTATGATTATTATTGCTTGGAATGGATCTGGGGATCCAACTGTGATCTTTCAAGGACATGTCTTCAAGAAGGTGTTGAGTGTGTTTATTACGGCAGCTATATTGAAGCTTGGGCAAGCTGTTCTTGGTGTGATTGTAAGTTGGAAAGCACGACGGAGTATGTCGCTGAATGTTAAATTAAGATATATTCTGAAAGTTGTTTCAGCTGCAGCATGGGTGGTTGTTCTGTCGGTTACTTATGCATATACTTGGGACAATCCTCCTGGGTTTGCTCAAACCATAAAAAGTTGGTTTGGTAGCAAATCAAGTGCACCTTCATTGTTTATTTTGGCTGTTGTTATTTACCTGTCACCAAATATGCTTGCTGCGATATTCTTTATGTTCCCATTCATTCAGCGTTATCTCGAGAGGTCGAACTATAGAATTGTGATGCTTATGATGTGATGGTCACAGCCTCGCCTCTATGTTGGTAGGGGAATGCATGAGAGTACATTTTCCCTTTTCAAGTACACGATGTTTTAGGTCTTTCACGACTCGAAGATGGCAGTTTTCAGCTTGAAACAGCAACGTTTAATCTTCATTCAATGTTTAGAGAAGTCCTTAACTTGATTAAACCTGTCGCATGTGTTAAAAAGCTGTCACTCACTTTACATTTCGCACCAGATTTGCCGGTGTATGCAATTGGTGATGAAAAGCGTCTCATGCAAACTCTTCTCAATATTGTTGGTAATGCTGTTAAGTTCTCAAAAGAGGGAAGCATTTCAATCACGGCAGGAAGATTCTGGTATGAACGGTTTTGCCGTATTACCGAACTCGATCCCTGTATAATTCAGAATCAGCAACAACCGCAAAACTCCAGTCCTGCACTAGAGGAACTGAGTCCATATGAAATAAGTGAAATATATCACTACTTCAGCCATCAATCAATGTGATCCATTAACCAAGCCATATTCACAAGCTGAAACAAAAAATAAATAGCATATGAGCCAGCTGAAAAATAATCCACGTCACTTAAGTGAGCTAAAAGAAGAAAAAGTCCAAAACGACATGAAAAAATATCACAACAGGTCACACATAACTTGCATCCCAAAACGCTGAAAAAAATCTCACAAACGGCAAATCATTTTCACCCATTCTCATCTATAAATAGAACACCTTATTCACTCTTTTCTTCAAGCTTTTCAAGCCAAAAAATCTCTGCTGATTTTCTTCCTCAATTCCTCCATACAAAACCTTTTTGCTCACATTCTCTTCTCATACTTCCTTCCACCAAATTAACTTCAAATCAACCTCAAACACAGATCAATTTCGAACCAGAATTCGTTCAGAAGAAGAAGAGAAGCAAGAAGAAGTTTGGATTGATTTCTTACCTGAGTTTGAAGGTAGATTGAGCTTCACCGTCATTTTCGATCCGTTACCTTTTGTTATGATTCTTTAAACTGTTGGTACTGTTGTGAAGAATTTTTGATTTCGATCTGTTCGGTGTGATTTTCGCATCCCGTCGCTTTGATCTGAGCAAGCTTTGAGCTCGCAAAAATGGTGTGAAGAAGTTACCGTGAAGAAGAAAGGAGAAGATGAAGTTTCTGTTCTCTTTCTCCTTTTAAATTGTTTTTTCATTTATTTATTCTTTTTTTTTTATCTTTTCTTTTTTTATATTGTTATTAGTTTATTTTTTATAAACTAATAATAATATTCTTGAAAAAAAGAAAGCATTAAATAATTATTTGAAAACATTTTGATCAATTGTTGGTGGTTTTGGATCTTGAATTTTGATAAGATTTCATCAATATCAATGGACTTTGGGTGTTGATTTTTATCCACCAAGAGAGGTGATTGATATTGATGATAATTTAATCGATTTAAGATTCAAATTGTGATTTCTTGTCATTCTTATTTTCTTTCTTTTTTTTATTTTTGATCGATGAAATCTATGGATCATAGATTGTTGATTATCAAGGTTGTTTAATCTTCATTATTTCAAATCTATGGACGAATAATCATTGAGATAATTCTCCTTACTTTGGAATAGTGATAGATTACCTTTGATTAATTAATTAAAAATCTTGATTATGATGAGATCATTACCTCTTTTCTTTTTGTGTGGCATGTTTTAGGAGAGTGATTTACATATCACTTCTCTAACATGTATTAACACTAACATTTTATTGACCGGCCTCAGATAGTCGTGGTTTCTACATAAACCCGATTACGATTGCTTAACATAGCGCTAAATTGTCCCTTAATCGGAAAATGATCATTCGTGGCTTAAACTTACGTTTAAAAGTCCAAGTATGTTTAGTTGCTTGTCTTAACTCCAATACCTATGAAAATCATTGTTAGGAGGCTTTGATTCTATCAATCCTCTAATGAATTTTCATTAATCTTGGTCTAAGTGCAAGAATTAATCATCATTGATCATATGTTCTAACCACTAACCACTAATTCACTAACAATATCCTTGTTTAATTTTGTTTATATGCTCTTCTTATTCTTTATTTTTTACTTTTATGCTTCCATTTTATCATTACATACCATATCTTTGTTTATGTTTATGTCATTTTTCTTTTGTCCACTTGGACCATACTTTGTTCAAAACACTAATAAAGGATAAAACATCTCAAAATTTGGTGCTATTAATTTTGTGGTTATACTCTTGGACCATTCTTAGACCTTGGACTTCATGGACATTTTGGACTTAGGATTAGGACTTTCTTCCCTATGCTTGGAGTATTGTGGATCTTAGCCTTTATTTGGCTCGATCACTGGCTTATACTTTAAATCGGATGGAATTCTTTTTGCTTGCTTTGGAGTGTGCTACAAGTCGGTTAGATCTTTCTTATCTCTAGCTCTTATTTTGTTTTTAGGATAGTCACTTCATCTCCTCCCCTTCTTAAATTTTCAAAACTTTCTCCCTTTTTCAAAACCTTCTTGGTTTCAAACTTCAAAACCGCTTTCGCAATAAAACCTTGACTTTCGTCAAGTGATTTTTAAACTTTGTTTTTCTTAATAAAAGTCAATCAATGTTAATCATGTTTTGACCAATTTCAAAAGACATAAAAAATACAAAAACTCATCAACTCTTTTTTGTGCCTTTATGCACTTTTTCACTTTAAAACTTTTCATAAAGTTTAGACATGATTCATTTCTATAGTTGAGATGTAAATCTCCTATTCCCCATATTATTAAGACTTTGACATTTTCCACGTTGATGTTGAGCGATAGTCTTGTTGATAATCCAAGCAAATCCTCCATCTTTATGTGACGCAGATGTTGTCTTAATACTCGTGGGTGGATAGTCGCAGTTTTCTCCTTGAAATGACGACTTGTCTGAACATCTAAAATCAATCAAAACCAACAAAATTTTGTCATTTGTACCACAAACTACGGGGTTTTGATTCCATATTGCACTTTATGGGTACGTAGGCATGAGACGATAAGTCTCTCCAAACACAAAAATCTAAAAAAATATTCTCTTCTCATCTCCCCAATCTCTTTTCAAACAAACCACTTTCAAACCAAAAAGCGTAAATATTTCAAAGGGCTCCTATAGAGTACTATAGACGTTTTGGGTGCTAACACCTTCCCATTGCGTAACCAACCCCCTTACCCCGATCTCTGCTTCGTGTTCTTATTTTAGAACTCTTTGGTTTTGTTCGCTCTTTTTCCTTTCCTTTATTTGGATAAAATAAAAGTGCGGTGGCGACTCTTATTTTCTTTGAGTTAAGTTAATCAATAACTTACACTCACGATTTTTACCGCTACAGGCACCATCCCCAGGTTTGGGCCTCTTGATGTCTGCTCTGCGCTGACAATCTTCCAGATTCTTCATGGCATCAATCAGTTGGCGTTCGGCCTCGTATCGACGGCATGCTTCTTCTTCAAGCTCTTCAGACTTCACCCTAACCTGTTCTCCCAACTGAGCAACCTGTGTCTTTAGCTCTTCTTCCCGTTCTTTGCGTTTGGCCATAGTAAGATCCCAATGCTCTCTGCACTTAGCTAACTTCGTGTAGGCCCTTTCCAGCTCCTGTTTCTTAGTAGCCAATACACTGCTAACTGAGTCTACATCTAACTCCAGACGCTTCTTGGTTTCAGTCAATTCCAATAAAGTAGTCTTCAGATGTTTCAAAGTTTCGGCCTGTTGCTTGGAAAAATATCCTGTTTCAATCTTTTCATGACGAAGTTGGGCATTCTCTTTCTCTAAAGCCTCTTTAGCCTTTGCTAACTCTTCTTTCTCCGCCATCAGCTGCTTGTATACCTGTATGTCTATAGTGGTGGGCTCCTCCACCGGAGAAGGATACAATGGTTGAACTGCAGGATAGGGCATAAGGAATTTCGTAGCTCGTTCACACATCCATTCCACATACGGACCAAGAACTCGAGTACCCCCTCTGCTACCTGAAGGCTTCCCTCTCTTATGCAGGTTCTTCCATGCTTTCTCAAGCTTGATCAATATCTCTTCCTCTATTGCCCCAGTGAGATACAGAGATTCCTGTATCTCCTCGGGCTTCGGCGCTTCCTGAGGTGCATACCCAAACTGCCTGATTAATAAGGAAGGGTTGTAATTGACACACCCTCTCCTTCCTATCAAAGGAACATTAGGGAATCCTTCGCATCTGTATATGACCTCAACTCCTAACACCTCCTCGTTAACCCACACCACATTCTCAGAAGTCAACCCCATCAAGCGCTCAGGCCATCCTAAAGAATCAATAGAAGTGACAAAAGGCCCTGACTTCGGCATATGACTAGTGAACCACCTGCACAGTAGAGGTACACAGCAAGAAACATTCCTTCCTCGCCGCTTTTCATTTTGGTAGTGAGTGGAATGGTGGATATCTCCCAGCAAGGTAGGAACTGGGTTCTTTGCAGCCAGAATATAGAAAGCATCTGCATCAACAAAATCAGGAATGTTTGGGAACAATACAATGCCATAAACACACACAGCAAGGATGGCGTCAAAAACAACCCAGCCACCTTTCTTGGCATACTCCCAAGCCTTCTCCACCAAGACATCCAACGGAAATCCCCACACATCTCCTCTTCTGATCATCTTCCCTGTCAGCTCAAACTCTCTTAAGTGAAGGATATCAGAAAGCTCAGCCAGATTAGGCTTAGCGTCCGTGTGATAGAAAGGCATCTGCTCGCGAATCGGTATATCCAAGAGTGCAGAATACTCCTCCAGGGTAGGAGCCAAGACAAAGTCAGGAAATACGAAACACCTGAGCTCCGCATCATAAAACTGCAACAAGGTGTAAATGCCGCTGATCTCATAAGCCGAGGGCTGGTAAACATAAGTCAGGATCCTCCCATATGTCTTCCTGAAATCTCCCATCACCTTCTTCTTAGCAATAGTAATCAACTCTGACAACAGACTGATATCTGGAGACGGGAATCTGTAGGGTAACACTCTCTTCATGGCTTCCATGTCTTGCTAGGAAACAAACACCGGAACTGGGAGGGAAAATATGTACCTGCAATACACACACGTTAGTTGGATGCAAATGGTAATGCAATAATGCAATA
>OZ012741.1:388455671-388529957 GCA_963859935.3 Lathyrus sativus
GATGAAATGAAGTTCAAATAGGCAGGATCTTGCATTTTATTTATCTTAGGTCCATTTAGCTTCACCAAATATTCTCTGTTTTATTAGTGGCATTGAGGACTTCTGTTGGACATGTTTCTTGCTATACTTTCTTTTTATATTCTTATTCTTTTGAATTTTCACAAATATACCAAGCTAGAGTGAGGCGCATGTAAGTATTGGATTTATAAAATAGAGGGGGTGTAGGTGAAAATAGGAAAATATAGAGGAGGTTAGTTTATTTTATTCTTCTGTACTGTCTAAGCAACTGCCATACATAAAATTGGTACTTATTTTCAAATTTGTAGAAATGATTTAGGTAAATGTCCCAGTTAATGGATGCAGTGTTATGTGACTATATGCCTTCTTGCAATTTATGAGTTTTTTGATTCATTAAGTTATATTCTTGCTCTTGGATTGTGATATTCATTTATTAGTGTTGGTCTTAATCATCATGTTTCTCTTTGCAGGTAGATATGATTGTCTTGACAGATGGTAGTCGCATTCTTGGGTTAGGTGACCTTGGAGTTCAGGGCATTGGAATCCCTATAGGAAAACTTGATATGTATGTTGCAGCTGCCGGTATCAACCCACAAAGAGTATGTGTTTCTTTGTCCTATAATTTTCCCCCAACTTGTGCATTCTGAATGTATTCTAATTTATATATTAAAAAATTAAATTATTGGTTTTAGATTATAATTTTATTTAAATTATGTTTTCACTTTTAACTGGAACCTGTTGAGGCCAGTATCTCTCTTTAATTTACGCTGTATGCTTTTTTTTTCCCCAACTATGGCAGATACTTCCAATCATGCTGGATGTCGGAACAAACAATCAAAAGCTACTTGATGATCCCCTTTGTAAGTAAAATTCATTCAATTAGTACTTTGTAAGTGCAATTATAATTTAAACTGTCGTTACTTTAACAGCCTGCTACACTGGCATCCCATGTAAAAGCAGTGTTTACTTGCCTGTTAGACCAAGTGAGTAAACTTCACAATTTGTCTGCATTCAGATATTTGATACATTTAGTTGGCAAAAGCTCATATTTTTGGGGTTATTCTTGATGTATTTTACAGGTTAGTCAATATGTAGCAGAAGGTCTTGAACGGGCTAGAGACGGACTGACTGAAGCAGCTAATTTGAGGGAAAGATTTGTGTTGGGTACAAGTGTCCGCCATAGGGCAGTTGCTGCAGCTGCATCTGCTGTAATTACTTGAATGTTTTGTGCGGTGTTGTTCAAGTTCTGTGTTGTATTGAATTAAAGGACATTTAGCCAAACATAATGGAGATTTACTCGTTGATATGCAGGCGGAGGCTGCAGCTGCAGCTGGTGAAAGCAGTTTTAGATCTTTCATGGTTGCTGTACAACGTTCGGGAAGCAGTGTTGCTATTATTCAACAAGTATGGCGATGAGTATTGATTTCAATAATTCTTTTACCATAAGTATAAATCAAGCCTCATAACTGATATGGATTCTTCTCTACAGTACTTCACCTATTCTATATCTAGACTTTTGCTTCCTGTGGATGGTGCACATGCTGCTGCTTGTGAGGAAATGGCTACAGCAATGTCTAGTGCAGAGGCTGCTGCTTACAAAGGATTACAACAGTGTATTGAAACTGTCATGGCTGAGGTCAGTTAGACCTGTAATATGGTCAATGATAGCCAGTACTCAATTACCTATTGTAAACTTCTATCATGTGACTACACAATCTACCCACTCCTGATGGCTACCCTGTGTCTGCATAAGCATAACCTTCCATATAATAAATAAACTTAGAATATATATTTCCCACATACTTTTATATATAAATATAAGTCTTAGTTCCTAAAGTTTTCCACTTTAAACCCCTTTGCAGGTAGAGCGATTACTTTCAGCTGAGCAAAAGGCTACAGATTGTAAGTCACCTGATGATGGAATGGCTCTTGACCACCGGCCAACTACTGCCTGCACAAGGTGTACATTACTTGAGGAGTTGAAACTAGTATTAAAATTGACGATATTGATGTTTTCTCTAATTTATATCTCGCATGGATGGATATTTTGACTTGGCAGTGTTTTGAAAATTGGTTGGTCTTTGAACCAAGAAAAGCAAAGATCCAAGGGTTGGAGAACAAACTGGTTTTTTCTACATGCCTATTAATTCGGATTCAAGAAAAACAATAATGAGTGATTTTGCAATAACAAATACAATGTAGAGAAGTGTTGTTGGAGGATGCAGATATATCAAAAGCATTGGTAGATTGCATTTCAACTCATTGTATTGAGCTTCTTGTATTAGGAGCAGCGTCAAGGGGTGGCATTGTTAGGTACCTTTTTTAATATTAATTCATTCGTTTCATGTTTTATCCATTAACGTTTTCATTATCATGTATATTATAGAAATATGCTTTTTCTGTATTATATTTATTCTGTAACATAGTACATGAGTATTTATAGAATATAAATTACACTAAGAAATAGGGGTAATTATTCTCCCTATAAATGCTAATCCTAAATAAGGTAAGAATATAATAATACAATTAATTTCTATTTAATCACAATTTGAATCCAGCCATAATGAGCTGTATGACAGAATCTGTTTTGATTTTGTGCTAATATTCAACACTCCCCCTCAAGCTGGCATGAATATATCGTTCATAGCAAGCTTGCACACCATGTTATCAAACAGTCTCTTTGGAAGACTCTTTGTGAGAACATCTGCTACTTGACTTTTGGTAGGTATGTAGGACATACAAATCTCACCGCTGTCAATTTTTTCTTTGATGAAATGCTTGTCCACTTCAACATGCTTCGTCCTGTCATGTAGGACAGGATTATGGGCAATAGAAATAGCAGCCTTATTATCGCAGTAAACTTTAATTGGAGTTGGGCCAAAGAACTTCAATTCTTCCATGAACTTTTTGATCCATAATACTTCACAAAAACCATGGGCCACAGATCGGAATTCAGCTTCTGCACTGCTCCTGGCTACAACATTTTGTTTTTTGCTCCTCCATGTAACTAGATTTCCACCTACAAAAGTACAATATCCTGAGGTAGACCTTCTATCATTTATATTACCTGCCCAATCAGCATCTGTATAGGCTTCAACCTGTATATGTCCTCTATTTCTGAATATCAGTCCCTTTCCCGGAGTACCTTTCAAATATCTTAATATTCTGAAAATAGCTTCAAAGTGGGCTGCACCTGGTGCATGCATAAATTGGCTTATTACACTCACTGCAAAGGCTATATCTGACCTTGTATGTGACAAATAAATTAGTCTTCCAGCCAATCGTTGATAACGTTCTTTATCTACTATTTCATCTTCAGCAACTGACTTTAGTTTCACATTGGGATCCATTGGTGTTTCTACTGCTTTAGACCCTGTCATCCCTGTTTCTGCAAGTAAATCGAGTATGTACTTGCGCTGGTTGAGAAAAATACCTTCTTTAGATCTTGCGAACTCCATCCCAAGGAAGTATTTTAACTTTCCAAGATCCTTGATATCGAACTCAGCCTCAAGTCTTCTCTTCAGATCACTAATTGCTTTGACGTCATCTCCTGTAATAATAATGTCATCAACATACACTATTAAGATAGCAATCTTACCTTCAGATGAGTGTTTAAAGAACATAGTGTGATCTGCTTGACTTTGGGTGAAACCGTGTCTCTTAACAACACTTCCAAATCTCTCAAACCAGGCCCTTGGCGATTGTTTCAATCCATATAGGGATTTTCTCAATCTGCATACTTTGTTTCTTCCAAGATTTTTTTCAAATCCAGGAGGTAAACTCATATATACTTCTTCATGTAATTCACCATTCAAGAAGGCATTTTTAACATCATATTGATATAGTGTCCAGTTGAAATTTACTGCAAGAGAAAGAAGAATTCTGATAGAATTGATCTTAGCAACTGGGGCAAAAGTCTCTTGGTAATCAATACCATGAGTTTGAGTAAATCCTTTTGCTACTAATCTCGCTTTGTATCTTTCCACACTTCCATCAGCCTTGCATTTCACTGTAAAGACCCACTTACACCCTACTGCCTTTTTATCTTGTGGTAGATCAGTGATACTCCAAGTGTTATTTTTGTTTAGAGCATCCATCTCTTCTTTCACTGCTAATTTCCAATTCGGATCACTTAATGCTTCCTGAATAGTTCTGGGCACAAACAAATTAGAAATCCTAGACACATATGCCTTATGGGTGTGTGATAGTTTGTCATATGACAAGTAATTAGACATAGGATGTTTAGTGCACATACGAGAACCTTTCCTCTCAGCAATTGGGACATCGAGGTCAGGAATATTTTTTCTCACAGAAATTGGAAGATTAATATCAGGAAAAGACAAATCAGATAAATCATTGGATGAGTAAGAAGGATTACCAGATGAAGAACTAGAAGACAGATTATCTGTAGGACCTTCACTTGGTAAATCAGATTGGATTTCTACTGGAGAGACAATAGGGTTTGCACCACCTTTGTGGAATTTTTTTCGAACATACACTTTAAGTTCAGGATTATCATCCTTAATCAGTGTTTCTCCCCCTGTTTCAGATTCTATTATCTTAGCATTTGGGTGATTTGTAGTCACAATATCATCTAGAGCAGGCAAAGTTTCCCAAAAATTATCTTCTTTATTATTACATTGACTCTCCCCCTGAAGAGAATTTTTAAAAAAAGGTTGATTTTCAACAAAGTGAACATCCATGCTTTCAAAAAATTTCTTTGTAACTGGGTTAAAACATTTGTATCCCTTTTTATTGGAAGCATAGCCAAGAAAAACACATTTTTCGGCTTTAGGATCCAACTTAGAACGAAAAACATTGGGGATGTAAACATAACAAAGACAACCAAAAATTTTAAGGGGAAGATCCGTAATAATACGGGATGTAGGAAAATTGTTTTGTAACACTTGTACAGGACTTTCATATTGTAACACCCGAGATGGCATTCGATTGATGAGGTGACAAGCAGTTAATAAAGCATTTCCCCAAAGATACTTAGGTACATTCATAGAAAACATAATAGCTCTAGTGACTTCGAGGAGATGTCTATTTTTTCTTTCAGCAATACCATTTTGCTGCGGAGTATCGCGACAAGTGGATTGATGAATTATCCCCTTAGTTACAAGGAATGTACTTAAATATTTGTTGAAATATTCAGTGCCATTGTCAGACCTTAGAATGCCAATCTTAGTTTGAAATTGATTGTTAATCATGTTAAAAAAATCTTGAAATCTTTGTTCAACTTCTGATTTTTTCTCCATGAGATAAACCCAACACAGCCGTGTATGATCATCAATAAATGTTACAAACCATTTTTTTCCAGACATAGTTTTAATTTTTGAAGGACCCCAAACATCACTGTGAATTAAATAAAAAGGTTTAGAAGCAGAATAGGCTTTTGATTTAAAAGACACACGATGATCTTTAGCTAAGTGACAAGCTTCACAGTGAAATTGTGAGGAATTTATTTCTTTGGAAAAAATAGGAAACAAATGCTTAAGATATGAAAAACTAGGGTGACCTAATCTTTTATGCCATAACATAATTTGATCTGAAACAGGAGATGCGTTTGTACTGTTTGAACCGAAAAACGCTTTATTGCCAAACTGAATTCCATCAAGGTAGTACAATCCATTCATCTCTCTAGCAGTTCCAATCGTCTTCCCCGAGTTCTGGTCCTGAAAAACACAAGTAGAGGGACGAAAAAGAACAGAACAATTAGTGTCCTTAGACAATTTATGAACAGATAAAAGATTACAAGCGAATTTAGGAACATGTAAAACAGATTGCAAAGTGATTTGCTCTGAAATTTTTATGCTGCCTTTGCCTGCAATACTTGAATAACTACCATCAGCTATCCTAACTTTTTCAAAACCTGAACTAGGAAAATAGGTACTGAATAGATGAGAGCAATTAGTCATGTGTTCAGATGCCCCTGAATCTATTATCCAAGGGTTAGAGTGGTTGTGAGCAGATAGTGCCCAAGAATCCTTACCTGTTTGTGCCACAGTTCCAGTAGGGATATTAAGAGATGAATTGGACTTTAGAAACTTAAGAAGGTTATCCATTTGCTCCTTCGTACATGGAGACGAATCAGCCTCATTGGCCATAGGCATAGGACGATCACCAAACTTACCAGCCTTGCCATGATTTGGTCGCCCATGTAGTTTGTAGCAAGTTTCCCGAGTGTGGCGATTGCGCCCACAGTAATCGCAAAATAAATGAGTCTTGTCTCCACCTCGTTGATTATGAAGTGGTTTACGATTGACATGGGGAATTGCCAAGGCAGATCCTTCAACTGGTGGAGGGACAGCTGCTGTATTTTTGCCAAGCATCACTTGCCGACGACTCTCTTCGCGACGTACTTCTGAAAAGACTTCACCAATTGGAGGGATAGGATTTCTGCCTAGAATTCGGCCACGAACCTCATCAAAATCAACATTTAGACCCGCAAGGAACTTGAAAACACGACTAACATCCACCATCTTCTTGTAATGTTTGCTATCGGCAGGTGATTTCCACTCATACTCATTGAAAAGGTCCAAATCTTGCCAAATACGTTTGAGACAATTGAAGTATTTGGTGACTGAATCTTCACCTTGCCGAATTTCTCCCAATTTGAGAGTTAATTCGTAGATTTGGGATTGATTTTCCAAATCAGAGTACATTTGGGAGACACCTTCCCAAAGTTCTTTTGCAGTATCATAACAGAGATAATTTGCACCTATCTCTTCATCCATGGAGTTGACTAACCATGTCATGACCATGGAGTTTTCAGCATCCCATGTATCATAATCTGCACCTGCCTTGTCTGGTTGTTTTTTGTCGCCAGTAATGTAGCCAATCTTTCCTCTCCCCCTGAGATACATACGAACGGATTGCGACCATCGAAGATAATTAGCACCGTTCAGCCGAATTGTTGTGATCTGAACAGGGTGGTTTTCATGGTACGTTCGGACTAATTTAGGTTCGGGTGAGGAATGTTTGGGTGAAAGTGAGGACTCGGTATCAGACATTGTGGGATGTAAAAAAGATAAACAGAGCGGAAGCAAAAACAAAAAAAAACCCTAAAGGATTCTTGTTGCTACTGATACCATATAGAAATATGCTTTTTCTGTATTATATTTATTCTGTAACATAGTACATGAGTATTTATAGAATATAAATTACACTAAGAAATAGGGGTAATTATTCTCCCTATAAATGCTAATCCTAAATAAGGTAAGAATATAATAATACAATTAATTTCTATTTAATCACAATTTGAATCCAGCCATAATGAGCTGTATGACAAAATCTGTTTTGATTTTGTGCTAATATTCAACATATATATATAACAAAATTCTGTGTGATTATGAATAATTTATGACAGAAGATTTAGGACAACGAATGTTCCAACCACTGTTTCAAAAGCAGCACCGTCCTTCTGCATTGTATATATAATATCTAAAGGGAAAATTTCGACGGTTAGATCTGCAACAACTCCTATTCCAAAACCAGCAGTGTCGGTCGCGGCGCCTATGATTGCGCCACCAACACCGTCGCGTAATCAACCATTTCAACAGCAATATGCAATGCCGACTCGAAGTCCTGAAAGATTCGACCCTCAGTTGACCAGAAACCACCCGCCGCGACGTATGTGTGATTAGTTTACTGATTAATAATAATTTGTTTGTGAGATCGAAATTTATAAAATGTCTGAATGAATATGTTTTTTTGCAGCTGTATCAGATAGGCATACAGCATATGGGATACGACAGGGGCTCGATGAAGAACAAGAGAAACTCATCAACCTAAACTAGAAGAAAATTTATTCATTACGGCAAACAATAATGCATTATAAAAGAATCAGGAGTACTATCTCTTTAGACATAAGAGAAACTCATTTGTGAATGAAAATGTTTCTTTTTGTAGGAGCTGAACAAGATTGATGCTTATACACAGACAAAAGTGGATCCTCAAGAAACTGTTGATACTTACAAGAAACGTTTTCTGGTACTACATTTGATTTTGAACAATTGTGATTGGATTTTGAGTGTTTTCTTTGTTATATGGTTCAAACTTTTGTATTTCTCTACTGTGCAGCCTCAACAGTGAAAATTGAATGCAGCAGCCTTCATCTGAGACACTCCAAATATTTAGAAAGTTAAACAAGCCTAGACTTCTGGTCCTGCTCAAAATCCTAGACTTCTTGGTGACCAGCCTATACAAAGTAGTCCTAATAATGTTGCTCGCGGGCTTGCCTCCTTGTACAAAGAAATCACAGGTTTGAAGTATAACTTCTTCTGTTAGAGAAACAAATTTCGAGTAAACCTCACAGCATAGTGTACGGTGACTTGAAACCCTCCAATATCATCCTAGATGCAAACCTTGTCAGTAAGCTTAGTGACTTTGGAATATGTCGCATATTATCAAATCTCGAGAGTTCTACTAATAATAATACGCTGTTTTGGAGAACCGATCCAAAGGGAACTTTTGTATACATGGATCCTGAATTCCTTGCGTCTGGCGAACTCACTCCGAAATCTGATGTTTATTCATTTGGAATCATATTATTGAGATTGTTGACTGGAAGACCGGCCTTAGGAATAACTAAGGAAGTGAAATATGCTCTTGATACAGGAAAGTTAACATCTTTATTGGATCCTTTGGCCGGAGATTGGCCATTTGTCCAGGCCGAGCAGTTGGCTCGGTTGGCTTTGCGGTGCTGTGAGATGAGTCGTAAGTTCCTGCCGGACCTTCATTCAGATGTATGGAGGATACTCGATGCAATGAGAGCTTCTTCTGGAGGTACAAACTCTTTTGGCCTAAGTTTTGAAGGACCTCACTGCCCCTGTTCAATTTTCTGAAACCTGAGGGGTTAGATTGGTATATTTGCCAGTCGTAACCTGGAAGGTTGAAGGGGATTGAACACAAAAGCCCAAAAATTTGCACTCACCAGTGCATGGAGTGATATTGATGGTTGGTTGAACATGATTGAGTGGGCTTAAAGATGCCACTAGGGGGGGAGCAGTTCGAAATATGGGTGTATGATGAAAGCTGTCAGGAGTCTGGAATAATAATGATGTAGCAGCATGTCTTCATGAGGATAGAGCAATCAATAGTGATAACCCTAAAGCAGTCTTGAAGCAATGATATGATTTCAGGAGGATAGAACAATGAATGGTTCTAAAGCAGTCTTGAAATAATAATGTGATATGTCTTCAGGAGGATAGAGCAATCAATAGCTCTAAAGCAGTCTTGAAGTAATGATTTCAGGAGGATAGAGCAATGGATAGCCCTAAAGCAGTCTTGAAATAATAATGTAGTTTCAGGAGGATAGAGCAATGGATAACTCTAAAGCAGTCTTGAAATAATTAGATGGCTTCAGGAGGATAGAGCAATCAATAGCTCTAAAGCAGTCTTGAAGTAATGATTTCAGGAGGATAGAGCAATGGATAGCTCTAAAGCAGTCTTGAAATAATAATGTAATTTCAGGAGGATAGAGCAATGAATAGCTCTAAAGCAGTCTGTTCGCTGTGTTTTCTGGCGAACAACCTCTGGTTAACCAATTTCTTCAGAAAGTTGGGTTACTTGCAGGACCAACCATACAAGTCCTGGGATACATGTGCATTTGGTTCTGTCGAAATACTCTTAGACTTTTGGTGACTAATTTGCGGTTTGTTTTATCAATATTGTCAAAGTATTAAGGACTTTGATTTTGCAAGTAACGAAAGTTTGAACTTAAAGATGAAATAAGGTTAAAAGTTTAAACAAGAACAAAGAAATGTCGAAAGGCTAAAAACTTGCAAAAAAGTAAATGAAATTTAAAATGACATGGACTTGAAGAATAAACAAGTAATTTAAAATGACTTTGAAATATAACTGGTGTTTAAACGTACATTGTTCCAAATACTAGACTCATTTTCTCTCACACTGGGTACTTAGAGCTTTTACAGGAATTTTGTACAAATTTTCACACACACATTCTAACCACAAACTATCCTATTTATACACAAACAAAATAACTGCTTAGAACGGAAAAGCTATAACTAAACGACAAGTGTCAGCCTGCATGTAAATTTCTTCTCTGAAACCTCCATGTGTCCAACTGCCAAAGGTTACAACCTTTGAATTTGAATCTCTTCCTTGGTGACGAAACCTTGTAACTCTTCAAAACTGTCGAAACCCTTTTAAAGGAGAAAAACTCTTCAGCACTTGCCAAACCTTATCTTTTTTTAACAAACTTCTTCTGTCGAAGCCCTCAGTCACACACTCTCCAAACTATTCTGCCAGAACATTATATCTATTTCTGTCGAAACAATGAAACTTTAAAACCTTGTCAGTAATTCTTGGATTCTCCTCCTGATGCTATCCTTCGACAAAGATGACCTTAAAGCCTGAATTTTAATCTTGTCGAAATTATGGGTTTACAAATTGCCCCCCAGCAAAGATATTTTCGACTATCAAAGGAGAAATGTCTTTTGCTGTCGAAGTGACCTTTGTAATTTAGTTTGTTCTTATTTTTATTTCGTGCAGTGTTGGTTTATACTTTTTTAAGTACTTCCCATTTATTTTCATCACTCTTCTATCTTTTTCTATTTCTTCGACTTCGTATGCACCATTGGAAAAAACTCTTAAAATTTTGAAAGGTCCTTCCCACTTAGGGGACCATTTTCCCATCACTCTGTCTTTCTTCTCCATGGGCAAGATCACTTTCCAGACTAAATCATTTACTAAAAAGGCTTTGAATTTTACTTTTTTGTTATAAAACTTTTCAACTCTCTCTTTCTGCCTTCTTATTAATTCTAAAGCACGCAACCTTTCTTCGTCTAAATCAACCAATTCATCCATCATCATACTCCAATAGATTTCAGATGGAATCTCATGATGTCTTTGAATTCGTATTGACTGTAAACAGATTTCGACAGGCAATACTGCATCATGTCCATAGGTTAATTTAAATGGGGTGGAGTTAGTTGCTTCCTTAGGAGAGGTTCGACAAGCCCAAAGGATTCGATCCAGGGTCTTATGCCAATTTCTGGGTTTTTTACCCACATGTTTCTTTATCAGGTTTATCACCACTTTGTTGGCTGCTTCGACCTGGCCATTTGCTTGGGCATAATAAGGTGTCGAAGTCAACAACTTAAAACCTGTCTCTCTTGCAAATGCTTGCATATTTCTGCCAGTAAACACAGATCCTTGATCAGTGGTTATAGTCTCTGGTATTCCAAATCTATACACTATGTGTTTCTGGATGAAATCTATGACTGCTTCCTGATCTACATTTGTCAAAGGTATGGCTTCAATCCATTTAGTGACATAGTCTACTCCTACTAAAATGTACTTCTGCCCTTTTGAAGAAGCTGGTCGAATCTCACCAATCAAATCTAAAGCCCAACCTCTGAATGGCCAAGGCTTTATAATAGAATGTAACTCACTTGCTGGCACATGAGGTATGCCTGCATGGATTTGACATTCCTGACAACCCTTTGCGAATTCGACACAATCTTTCAACATGGTTGGCCAATACATTCCTTGTCGAAATAATAGCCATTTCATTTTATGTCCTGCTTGGTGGGCACCACATGCACCACTGTGTACATTCGACAAAGCTATGTATGCTTCAGTCTCTCCAAGGCATTTTAGTAGAACTCCTTCTGCAGTCTTTTTAAACAGTTCATTTCCAAAGAGCACATAACTTAAGGCTCTGTACTTTATCTTCCTTTCGACTGTTTGATTTGGATTTTGCAAATAATCTTTAATGGGTTTTCTCCAATCTCCATCCTCTAGATTACCCACATTGAAAATCTCAAAGTTTTCTTGATCACCATATCCCAATCTTATTGTGTCCAAATCAGATGGGGACAGCTTAGTAGATAAAACTTTTCCTCTCACTTCGACAAACTTCAACAGATTTTCTTTCGACACTTTATACCCTGAAGCCAGCTGGGCCAAGTCATTTGCTTCCTGATTTTCTAATCTGGGGATGTGTCTAAAAACTACACTGTCGAATCTCTTGAGGAGTCTGTTGGCTATCACAAAGTACATGATCAAATTTTCTTTGACACATTTGTACTCTTTCGTCAATTGTTTTATCACCAATTCAGAGTCACCCATTATTTCGACCTCTGTTGCCCCCAGTTCCAACAAGATTTCAAGTCCAACAATTAAGGCTTCATATTCTGCCTCATTGTTTGAACAGAATTCTTCTATTTTGTACTTGAACTTTGTTGGAACTTTATTGGGAGAAATAATTAACACCCCAACACCTGTTCCATTTTTATGACTGGAACCATCAAAATATAACCTCCAAGGCTCTTTTTCGACATAATTTGTCTCCTCTCCAAGTATGGAGTGGTCAGCTATAAAGTCAGCAACTACTTGCCCTTTAACAGCTTTTAGAGGCATATATTTTAAAGAATATTCAGTTAAGGCTAAAGCCCATTTTCCAATTCGACTATGTAAAATAGACTTAGACAACATATGCTTTATTACGTCGAAATGAGAAGATATATGTACATCGACGGGTTTTATATAATGCTTTAATTTCATACAAGAGAAATATACACATAAACATAATTTCTCTATCATGCTATACCTAGTTTCAGCATCATTCAAGACCCTGCTGAGATAGTAAATGGCTCTTTCGACGCCATGTTCATCTTCTTGACAAAGCATACTTCCTAATGTTCTGTCAGATGCTGATATGTAGAGCCTCATGCTTCTTTTTCGGCAAGGAGATATTAGGACTGGGGGATTTGCCAAATACTCCTTGATCTTGTCGAAAGCAGCTTGTTGCTCTTGCCCCCAAGTGAAACCCTCTTTCTTCAGTCGAAGCAAGGGTGAGAAGGCCTGAGTCTTTCCACTAAGGTTGGAGATAAATCTTCTGAGGAAGTTGATTTTCCCTAGTAGAGACTGCAATTCCTTCTTTGTCGATGGCGCTTTTGCTTCCATTATTGCTTTAGCTTTGTTTTCATTGATTTCAATCCCCTTTTTGTGGACCACAAAGCCTAAGAAATCCCCAGCCTGCACACCAAAAGCACATTTAAGAGGATTCATTTTCAAACCAAACTTCCTCATCCTTTCAAAGGACTGTCGAAGATGGTTAATATGGTCGAAGCCTGAAGCAGATTTAATCACAATGTCATCTATATAAATTTGCATAAACGTTTCAATGAAATCGTGAAAAATAGAATTCATAGCCCTTTGGTAAGTAGCTCCGGCATTTTTCAAACCAAAGGGCATTACTACCCATTCATATGTTCCTATTGCTCCTGGACAACGAAAAGCTGTTTTTGGAACGTCTTCTTCAGCAATAAAAATCTGGTTATAACCAGAATAGCCATCAAGCATACTTAAATACTCATGGCCTGCTGCAGAATCTACTAGCATTTCTGCTACTGGCATAGGATACTCATCCTTAGGGGTGGCTGAGTTTAGATCTCTAAAATCAATACACACCCTTAGTGTGCCATTTTTCTTAATCACAGGAACAATATTAGCAATCCATTCGACATACCTTGTTGTACGGATGAATTTGCATTTTAGAAGTCTTTCGACCTCTTCTTTGATCTTCGACAGAATTTCAGGTGCAAAGCGTCTGGGGGTCTGTTTTATTGGCTTCTTCCCTTCCAGAATTGGCAACTTCAATTCCACCAAACTTCTGTCTAAACCAGGCATTTCGTCATAATCCCATGCGAAGCAGTCTTTAAACTCATTCAGCAGCTGGATTATTTCGATTCTGAGTTGAGGATTCAACTTGGCACTGATGTAAGTGGGCCTTTTCTCTGCCCCCAGTCCTAGATTAATCTCCTCTAAGGGATCCTGTGCCACCATTTTCATATTGGTGGAGGTTGGATCCTTTTCGAACCCCAAAGGTTCGTCATCATAAATGGCATCAAGTCTTTGGTTCTGCCATTCACCATTTGAGTCTTCTTCAAAACTCTGATTTGCATGTTGCTCCTCAATATTTTCTTGAGGGTGTTGTCCTTCGACAACCTGAGTGCTGGCTTCGACAGCCATATTTCTTACTTCAGCCTCAAGGGCCGCTTTGTGTTGTTTTTCGGCTATATAAGCCGAAATCCTTTCCATTGCTGAAACTTCAGTCATTTTCACTGAATTCACTTCCCCATCCAGTTGGGTTGACATGGGCAGTTCCCCAAGTGTAATTTGTTTCCCCAATTATTTCTTTATCCCACTGGAAACCATGTGTAGGATGGAGGTACATGGAACAGTAAGCATTGTCGGAAGCTGCCAGGTCGAAAGCCGCAGGATTGCATGGTGCTATATGGGCTAGGTTCTTGTCGAAGTTACGACTAGTGATATTGTTCACATCAGCTGTGAAGTAACTCTGATCTGCTTCAATGTTTTCGACAATCCCATCTGGCCTCCAGATTGCTATTCTTTGATGCATGGAGGATGGCACAGCCCCAATCCCATGGATCCATTCTCTTCCCAACAGCAAGTTGTAATTTGCTTTTGATGCTATCACCACAAACATTGTAGGCCTGGTGATGGATCCTACAGTCAAGTTCAATTGTATTACTCCCAGTGTTGTTCCCACTTTACCTTCATAGTTGGACAACACCATATTGTGAGGCTTAGTGTCGGAGTCATCTTTTCCAATTCTCCTTATCATGTAATGAGGAATTAAATTTACAGCTGCTCCGCCATCTATCAGAATTTTGTTGACACCTACACCTTCTACCTTTCCTTTTATGAAGAGAGGCTTTAAGTGAGCCTTCATTGCATCATCTGGCTTTTCGAAGAAGGCATTTTGCTCTTCGACACAGCCATTGTTCATTATGTAGTAGCATACAGGCTTCAAGCTTATGCTATCATCTATCATGTCATCCTCTTCGTCTTCGACTTCCATTATCCTGTCGAAGTCTCTGGGCAGTACAGAAACCACATTGCAAGTTACGTCGAAAGAAGCATCTGATTCTGAACCAAATTCATCTGTGACTTCTTCGTCCACTGGCATTCTATTGTTTGTTTTCTGCACCTCTGTGGTGTCACCAGATCTATTCTTCTGAATGATTTCTTTTTCTGCCAGGGGCATTCCCTTGTTCGTAATCTGCACACATTTGCTTGATTCAGCTTCCTTCTGCCCAACCTTTTGGTATTCTACAGTTTTCTTTTCAATTTTCTTCTGCCTTTGGAATCTTCTCCATTGGGATCTGGACATAGGATTCTTCCCTTTGTAGTTTTCAGAGACGTATTTTGGCTTTGCCTCCTTTTTAACTTCCATGGAAGGACCCCTGTTCACTTCAAAACTCTTCCATCTCTTCTGACCTTGGACATCCCTTATAGGCTGAACCCATTTGTCATCATTTGGCCTGTTGGATGGTTTGTAAGTGTTGAAACGTCTTTCTCCGACCCCTTGACTGTGATGCTCCCCTCTTCTTGGGTCGAATCTTTCGTTTCTGGTTGGTGGGACTGTTCCCCAATTTCTTTTCCTCTGGGTCTTTTCTGCTGCTTCTAAGTCATCAGCTGCTTTCTTGTCGAACACAGCACTGCACCTTGGGCAAAGCATGACTTCTGCATTCTTCCTTTGACACCTCTGGATGAATTCGACCAGACTCTCGTTCTCTTCTGGGTAAACCAGCTTCTGATGCTCCTCTTGACGCTTCTTTCCCTTGTCGATGTCTGGTCCTCCCTTTTGAGTGATTTCCACCATATGAATCCCAGCACTTTGTTCAGTTGTAATTTTCAATTTGTTCATTTTTTCGACTAGCATGATTTCCTCTGGGATGTCCTCCTTTGACTGACTAACATTGCCTTTTGGGTGTAAGCCCTTATAGATGTATTTGCAGCAATGTGCAACCCTTTCGACAGGATGTTCTTCATTTTTGGTGGTATCACTGTTCATTTGTTTGACAGTGAGGGAATTGTCATCAGTCCCTGGTGTTTTAATCTCCTCTTGGTCAGGGCCTTCAGTGACCTCTGTTTGGGCAGCGAGGGTTTTGCTATCCTCCTCTTCGTCATCCCTTTTGAAAGAATCTCCCCATCCTGTGGGTTTGATTTCGTTGGTATCTGTTTCGGAGCTTGGTGGTGCTGAATATTTCACCATGAAGTCGAATTTCCCATTTGACTCTCCCAAAGTGTCCCAGATCACCCCTTGCTCAGCATCTCTTTCACAGTTTTTCTTGTTGAAGCTTCTTCCCACTTTGACTGCATTTCTTCCGTTGAAACCTTCAGTGGTCTTAGTGGCATTCTCACTGTCGAAGTCTTCAGAAATTTTGACTTCTTTTGCCTCAGCCTGGCCAGCAGAATTATCACCTTCTTCCACCACATTGACATGGGTGTCGAAACCTTCAGCAGCTTCTATCATGGTGAAGTTGGTGTCGAAGCTTTCAGTAACTCCTACCATTTCAGAATTTTCTTCTGCCATGATCTCCATTTCGACCACGTTTACCATTTCTGGCTCAGCATAATTTGCCTCCACAATCTGCATGGGATTGGAGTCAATCTTCATCTGCTGCTTGCCTTTGTCTCCAAACTTCAACCTTCCATTTTGGATTGCATTTTGGACAAGATCCCTGAAAAGGTAACATTGAGAAGTTTTATGACCCAAGAAATTATGGTATTTGCAAAAACCTCTCTTTTTCTGTTGGTCTATAGGAGGCTCTTTAGTGCCTGCTGGTTTTATTAACTGACCATCTTTGACTAGTAAATCAAATATCTCATCACACTTGGTGATGTCGAATGTATAGGTTCTTTTAGGGAACCTGTCATTCTTTTCCATTTCGACTGGACTTTTTCCATTCGACGGGGCTAAAACTTTACAAGAATATGGAGGGCCTTGCTTTAATTCTGCAAGATCAATTTCTTGCTGGTCGAAAATGACTGGTTCGTTTTCGTCGTAATCATCTTGAACTATTCCTACATAGGCCACTCTTTCCTTCTTGTTTTTATTTGATCTAAATTTCTCATTTTTTAGTCTTTCTATCTGCCTTACTCTGTCTGCCAACTGTGCCATGTCTCTCAGATATTGGGTATCCAGTTTTTTCCTTATGGAATAATCAAGACCCCCTGCAGCCATTTCGACTAGTTCTTGTTCCGGCACTTGCGTAAAGCATCTGGCTTTTAATAATCTAAACCTATTCAAATAGTCATCTATGGGTTCAGAAAATTTTCTTTTGACACTTGCCAACTCTTTCAAACTTATCTTGGTTTGTCCCATATAAAATTGTTCATGGAACAATCTCTCTAATTGGGTCCAAGTAAAAATTGAAGTTGGAGGAAGTGACGTAAACCAAGTGAAAGCGTTTTTTGTCAAAGAACTTGGGAAATATTTCGTCCTTAAGTTCTCGTTATTAGCAATCTCTCCCGCTTCTATCAAATAACGTGCCACGTGTTCTATGGTGGATTCACTAGTATCCCCTGAAAACTTTGTGAATTTGGGGACTTTCCACCTTGGTGGTAACTCTTGTTGTAAGATAAATTCAGACAAGGGGGAAGTATAACTAGGCCTTTGTAATCCTACGTTTACTCCGTTTTGTGCCATTATTCTCTCCACCATGGTGGCAATATTATTTTCGACAGGCATGTTATTGTAACGCATTCTCTGCTGTAACACTTCGTCAGCATTTTGGTTTCTCTGGACTATTATCCTTCTTGGTTCCTGTCGAATAGGCTCTTCTACATTAGGCTGTTCGACCATCACCTCTTGCCCCCTGGGATTTTCCTGAGGGTTCCCTAAGGGCCTTTGGTTTATAGTGAGTTCCTCTTCGACAGCCCTATTGGCAGGATTCTGGTTTAATTGCATTCTTTGTTGTGCTTGTGGGACTCCAAAAAAATCAGCAATGCGTGCCATCTGTTCTGCCAATATTTGGTTTGTTTGGGTAGTGTTTTGTATTAAGGGATTGAACACGTCTCCCATTTGTTGTGTCAAAGCCTGCACCATATCATGATTGCTTTCATCCATCTGTTGACGGATTACTTGTGCAGAATGGTTTGTCATAGCGGGCATATGGAAACCTGGTGGAATTTGATTCATTCTATTTCCATTTCCACCATATCCTGATCCTTGCAATGGTGATGACACTTGAACCATGGCATCAGAGAATAATGGTGACGAATTATGTAGGCTTGCCATCATTGAAGTTGGCATTCCGTACGGTTGTTCTCTCCCAGCCAAAGGCTGAGAATAATTCAGATATGGCCAGAATGCATTTCCTCCAGGGGGAGGGGTTCCCAAGGGTCTGGCGTGTCCCATGGTGGAAGAACTAGGCGCATTCTGGGATCCTGAACCCGTTGGTATGGAATCCCCCAAAGGAGGCCTATTCTGTTCTAAAACAGGGCCAGACACTGGTATTGTTCCTGACGAAGGGATAGGATTGGAAACTGGAATGGTTTCGTCAGAAATATTTGAAGCATTTGGCAAGTTAGCCATGTTTCTTCTTCTTGTTCTCTTTGGTCTCTCTACGTCGGTTACGGCTAATTTACCGCTTCTAAGAATCATACAACGTAGCAAGGAACAATTTGTCTAAAAATTTCTATTAGATTTTATCAAATGCACTGGTCCCACTGGGTGTGCCAATTTGTTCGCTGTGTTTTCTGGCGAACAACCTCTGGTTAACCAATTTCTTCAGAAAGTTGGGTTACTTGCAGGACCAACCATACAAGTCCTGGGATACATGTGCATTTGGTTCTGTCGAAATACTCTTAGACTTTTGGTGACTAATTTGCGGTTTGTTTTATCAATATTGTCAAAGTATTAAGGACTTTGATTTTGCAAGTAACGAAAGTTTGAACTTAAAGATGAAATAAGGTTAAAAGTTTAAACAAGAACAAAGAAATGTCGAAAGGCTAAAAACTTGCAAAAAAGTAAATGAAATTTAAAATGACATGGACTTGAAGAATAAACAAGTAATTTAAAATGACTTTGAAATATAACTGGTGTTTAAACGTACATTGTTCCAAATACTAGACTCATTTTCTCTCACACTGGGTACTTAGAGCTTTTACAGGAATTTTGTACAAATTTTCACACACACATTCTAACCACAAACTATCCTATTTATACACAAACAAAATAACTGCTTAGAACGGAAAAGCTATAACTAAACGACAAGTGTCAGCCTGCATGTAAATTTCTTCTCTGAAACCTCCATGTGTCCAACTGCCAAAGGTTACAACCTTTGAATTTGAATCTCTTCCTTGGTGACGAAACCTTGTAACTCTTCAAAACTGTCGAAACCCTTTTAAAGGAGAAAAACTCTTCAGCACTTGCCAAACCTTATCTTTTTTTAACAAACTTCTTCTGTCGAAGCCCTCAGTCACACACTCTCCAAACTATTCTGCCAGAACATTATATCTATTTCTGTCGAAACAATGAAACTTTAAAACCTTGTCAGTAATTCTTGGATTCTCCTCCTGATGCTATCCTTCGACAAAGATGACCTTAAAGCCTGAATTTTAATCTTGTCGAAATTATGGGTTTACACAGTCTTGAAATAATAATGTAATTTCAGGAGGATAGAGCAATGGATAACTCTAAAACAGTCTTGAAATAATTAGATGGCTTCAGGAGGATAGAGCAATGAATAGCTCTAAAGCAGTCTTGAAGTAGTAATATGACCTCATGAGGATAGAACGATGAATAGCTCTAAAGCAGTCTTGAAGTAATAGGATGATTTCAGGAGGATAGAGCAATCAGTAGCTCTAAAGCAGTCTTGAAGTCATGAGAGGCTATCAAGAGGATAAAATAACCCTGAGGTGTAAACCCATAATTTCGACAAGATTAAAATTCAGGCTTTAAGGTCATCTTTGTCGAAGGATAGCATCAGGAGGAGAATCCAAGAATTACTGACAAGGTTTTAAAGTTTCATTGTTTCGACAGAAATAGATATAATGTTCTGGCAGAATAGTTTGGAGAGTGTGTGACTGAGGGCTTCGACAGAAGAAGTTTGTTAAAAAAAGATAAGGTTTGGCAAGTGCTGAAGAGTTTTTCTCCTTTAAAAGGGTTTCGACAGTTTTGAAGAGTTACAAGGTTTCGTCACCAAGGAAGAGATTCAAATTCAAAGGTTGTAACCTTTGGCAGTTGGACACATGGAGGTTTCAGAGAAGAAATTTACATGCAGGCTGACACTTGTCGTTTAGTTATAACTTTTCCGTTCTAAGCAGTTATTTTGTTTGTGTATAAATAGGATAGTTTGTGGTTAGAATGTGTGTGTGAAAATTTGTACAAAATTCCTGTAAAAGCTCTAAGTACCCAGTGTGAGAGAAAATGAGTCTAGTATTTGGAACAATGTACGTTTAAACACCAGTTATATTTCAAAGTCATTTTAAATTACTTGTTTATTCTTCAAGTCCATGTCATTTTAAATTTCATTTACTTTTTTGCAAGTTTTTAGCCTTTCGACATTTCTTTGTTCTTGTTTAAACTTTTAACCTTATTTCATCTTTAAGTTCAAACTTTCGTTACTTGCAAAATCAAAGTCCTTAATACTTTGACAATATTGATAAAACAAACCGCAAATTAGTCACCAAAAGTCTAAGAGTATTTCGACAGAACCAAATGCACATGTATCCCAGGACTTGTATGGTTGGTCCTGCAAGTAACCCAACTTTCTGAAGAAATTGGTTAACCAGAGGTTGTTCGCCAGAAAACACAGCGAACAAATTGGCACACCCAGTGGGACCAGTGCATTTGATAAAATCTAATAGAAATTTTTAGACAAATTGTTCCTTGCTACGTTGTATGATTCTTAGAAGCGGTAAATTAGCCGTAACCGACGTAGAGAGACCAAAGAGAACAAGAAGAAGAAACATGGCTAACTTGCCAAATGCTTCAAATATTTCTGACGAAACCATTCCAGTTTCCAATCCTATCCCTTCGTCAGGAACAATACCAGTGTCTGGCCCTGTTTTAGAACAGAATAGGCCTCCTTTGGGGGATTCCATACCAACGGGTTCAGGATCCCAGAATGCGCCTAGTTCTTCCACCATGGGACACGCCAGACCCTTGGGAACCCCTCCCCCTGGAGGAAATGCATTCTGGCCATATCTGAATTATTCTCAGCCTTTGGCTGGGAGAGAACAACCGTACGGAATGCCAACTTCAATGATGGCAAGCCTACATAATTCGTCACCATTATTCTCTGATGCCATGGTTCAAGTGTCATCACCATTGCAAGGATCAGGATATGGTGGAAATGGAAATAGAATGAATCAAATTCCACCAGGTTTCCATATGCCCGCTATGACAAACCATTCTGCACAAGTAATCCGTCAACAGATGGATGAAAGCAATCATGATATGGTGCAGGCTTTGACACAACAAATGGGAGACGTGTTCAATCCCTTAATACAAAACACTACCCAAACAAACCAAATATTGGCAGAACAGATGGCACGCATTGCTGATTTTTTTGGAGTCCCACAAGCACAACAAAGAATGCAATTAAACCAGAATCCTGCCAATAGGGCTGTCGAAGAGGAACTCACTATAAACCAAAGGCCCTTAGGGAACCCTCAGGAAAATCCCAGGGGGCAAGAGGTGATGGTCGAACAGCCTAATGTAGAAGAGCCTATTCGACAGGAACCAAGAAGGATAATAGTCCAGAGAAACCAAAATGCTGACGAAGTGTTACAGCAGAGAATGCGTTACAATAACATGCCTGTCGAAAATAATATTGCCACCATGGTGGAGAGAATAATGGCACAAAACGGAGTAAACGTAGGATTACAAAGGCCTAGTTATACTTCCCCCTTGTCTGAATTTATCTTACAACAAGAGTTACCACCAAGGTGGAAAGTCCCCAAATTCACAAAGTTTTCAGGGGATACTAGTGAATCCACCATAGAACACGTGGCACGTTATTTGATAGAAGCGGGAGAGATTGCTAATAACGAGAACTTAAGGACGAAATATTTCCCAAGTTCTTTGACAAAAAACGCTTTCACTTGGTTTACGTCACTTCCTCCAACTTCAATTTTTACTTGGACCCAATTAGAGAGATTGTTCCATGAACAATTTTATATGGGACAAACCAAGATAAGTTTGAAAGAGTTGGCAAGTGTCAAAAGAAAATTTTCTGAACCCATAGATGACTATTTGAATAGGTTTAGATTATTAAAAGCCAGATGCTTTACGCAAGTGCCGGAACAAGAACTAGTCGAAATGGCTGCAGGGGGTCTTGATTATTCCATAAGGAAAAAACTGGATACCCAATATCTGAGAGACATGGCACAGTTGGCAGACAGAGTAAGGCAGATAGAAAGACTAAAAAATGAGAAATTTAGATCAAATAAAAACAAGAAGGAAAGAGTGGCCTATGTAGGAATAGTTCAAGATGATTACGACGAAAACGAACCAGTCATTTTCGACCAGCAAGAAATTGATCTTGCAGAATTAAAGCAAGGCCCTCCATATTCTTGTAAAGTTTTAGCCCCGTCGAATGGAAAAAGTCCAGTCGAAATGGAAAAGAATGACAGGTTCCCTAAAAGAACCTATACATTCGACATCACCAAGTGTGATGAGATATTTGATTTACTAGTCAAAGATGGTCAGTTAATAAAACCAGCAGGCACTAAAGAGCCTCCTATAGACCAACAGAAAAAGAGAGGTTTTTGCAAATACCATAATTTCTTGGGTCATAAAACTTCTCAATGTTACCTTTTCAGGGATCTTGTCCAAAATGCAATCCAAAATGGAAGGTTGAAGTTTGGAGACAAAGGCAAGCAGCAGATGAAGATTGACTCCAATCCCATGCAGATTGTGGAGGCAAATTATGCTGAGCCAGAAATGGTAAACGTGGTCGAAATGGAGATCATGGCAGAAGAAAATTCTGAAATGGTAGGAGTTACTGAAAGCTTCGACACCAACTTCACCATGATAGAAGCTGCTGAAGGTTTCGACACCCATGTCAATGTGGTGGAAGAAGGTGATAATTCTGCTGGCCAGGCTGAGGCAAAAGAAGTCAAAATTTCTGAAGACTTCGACAGTGAGAATGCCACTAAGACCACTGAAGGTTTCAACGGAAGAAATGCAGTCAAAGTGGGAAGAAGCTTCAACAAGAAAAACTGTGAAAGAGATGCTGAGCAAGGGGTGATCTGGGACACTTTGGGAGAGTCAAATGGGAAATTCGACTTCATGGTGAAATATTCAGCACCACCAAGCTCCGAAACAGATACCAACGAAATCAAACCCACAGGATGGGGAGATTCTTTCAAAAGGGATGACGAAGAGGAGGATAGCAAAACCCTCGCTGCCCAAACAGAGGTCACTGAAGGCCCTGACCAAGAGGAGATTAAAACACCAGGGACTGATGACAATTCCCTCACTGTCAAACAAATGAACAGTGATACCACCAAAAATGAAGAACATCCTGTCGAAAGGGTTGCACATTGCTGCAAATACATCTATAAGGGCTTACACCCAAAAGGCAATGTTAGTCAGTCAAAGGAGGACATCCCAGAGGAAATCATGCTAGTCGAAAAAATGAACAAATTGAAAATTACAACTGAACAGAGTGCTGGGATTCATATGGTGGAAATCACTCAAAAGGGAGGACCAGACATCGACAAGGGAAAGAAGCGTCAAGAGGAGCATCAGAAGCTGGTTTACCCAGAAGAGAACGAGAGTCTGGTTGAATTCATCCAGAGGTGTCAAAGGAAGAATGCAGAAGTCATGCTTTGCCCAAGATGCAGTGCTGTGTTCGACAAGAAAGCAGCTGATGACTTGGAAGCAGCAGAAAAGACCCAGAGGAAAAGAAATTGGGGAACAGTCCCACCAACCAGAAACGAAAGATTCGACCCAAGAAGAGGGGAGCATCACAGTCAAGGGGTCGGAGAAAGACGTTTCAACACTTACAAACCATCCAACAGGCCAAATGATGACAAATGGGTTCAGCCTATAAGGGATGTCCAAGGTCAGAAGAGATGGAAGAGTTTTGAAGTGAACAGGGGTCCTTCCATGGAAGTTAAAAAGGAGGCAAAGCCAAAATACGTCTCTGAAAACTACAAAGGGAAGAATCCTATGTCCAGATCCCAATGGAGAAGATTCCAAAGGCAGAAGAAAATTGAAAAGAAAACTGTAGAATACCAAAAGGTTGGGCAGAAGGAAGCTGAATCAAGCAAATGTGTGCAGATTACGAACAAGGGAATGCCCCTGGCAGAAAAAGAAATCATTCAGAAGAATAGATCTGGTGACACCACAGAGGTGCAGAAAACAAACAATAGAATGCCAGTGGACGAAGAAGTCACAGATGAATTTGGTTCAGAATCAGATGCTTCTTTCGACGTAACTTGCAATGTGGTTTCTGTACTGCCCAGAGACTTCGACAGGATAATGGAAGTCGAAGACGAAGAGGATGACATGATAGATGATAGCATAAGCTTGAAGCCTGTATGCTACTACATAATGAACAATGGCTGTGTCGAAGAGCAAAATGCCTTCTTCGAAAAGCCAGATGATGCAATGAAGGCTCACTTAAAGCCTCTCTTCATAAAAGGAAAGGTAGAAGGTGTAGGTGTCAACAAAATTCTGATAGATGGCGGAGCAGCTGTAAATTTAATTCCTCATTACATGATAAGGAGAATTGGAAAAGATGACTCCGACACTAAGCCTCACAATATGGTGTTGTCCAACTATGAAGGTAAAGTGGGAACAACACTGGGAGTAATACAATTGAACTTGACTGTAGGATCCATCACCAGGCCTACAATGTTTGTGGTGATAGCATCAAAAGCAAATTACAACTTGCTGTTGGGAAGAGAATGGATCCATGGGATTGGGGCTGTGCCATCCTCCATGCATCAAAGAATAGCAATCTGGAGGCCAGATGGGATTGTCGAAAACATTGAAGCAGATCAGAGTTACTTCACAGCTGATGTGAACAATATCACTAGTCGTAACTTCGACAAGAACCTAGCCCATATAGCACCATGCAATCCTGCGGCTTTCGACCTGGCAGCTTCCGACAATGCTTACTGTTCCATGTACCTCCATCCTACACATGGTTTCCAGTGGGATAAAGAAATAATTGGGGAAACAAATTAAACTTGGGGAACTGCCCACGTCAACCCAACTGGATGGGGAAGTGAATTCAGTGAAAATGACTGAAGTTTCAGCAATGGAAAGGATTTCGGCTTATATAGCCGAAAAACAACACAAAGCGGCCCTTGAGGCTGAAGTAAGAAATATGGCTGTCGAAGCCAGCACTCAGGTTGTCGAAGGACAACACCCTCAAGAAAATATTGAGGAGCAACATGCAAATCAGAGTTTTGAAGAAGACTCAAATGGTGAATGGCAGAACCAAAGACTTGATGCCATTTATGATGACGAACCTCTGGGGTTCGAAAAGGATCCAACCTCCACCAATATGAAAATGGTGGCACAGGATCCCTTAGAGGAGATTAATCTAGGACTGGGGGCAGAGAAAAGGCCCACTTACATCAGTGCCAAGTTGAATCCTCAACTCAGAATCGAAATAATCCAGCTGCTGAATGAGTTTAAAGACTGCTTCGCATGGGATTATGACGAAATGCCTGGTTTAGACAGAAGTTTGGTGGAATTGAAGTTGCCAATTCTGGAAGGGAAGAAGCCAATAAAACAGACCCCCAGACGCTTTGCACCTGAAATTCTGTCGAAGATCAAAGAAGAGGTCGAAAGACTTCTAAAATGCAAATTCATCCGTACAACAAGGTATGTCGAATGGATTGCTAATATTGTTCCTGTGATTAAGAAAAATGGCACACTAAGGGTGTGTATTGATTTTAGAGATCTAAACTCAGCCACCCCTAAGGATGAGTATCCTATGCCAGTAGCAGAAATGCTAGTAGATTCTGCAGCAGGCCATGAGTATTTAAGTATGCTTGATGGCTATTCTGGTTATAACCAGATTTTTATTGCTGAAGAAGACGTTCCAAAAACAGCTTTTCGTTGTCCAGGAGCAATAGGAACATATGAATGGGTAGTAATGCCCTTTGGTTTGAAAAATGCCGGAGCTACTTACCAAAGGGCTATGAATTCTATTTTTCACGATTTCATTGAAACGTTTATGCAAATTTATATAGATGACATTGTGATTAAATCTGCTTCAGGCTTCGACCATATTAACCATCTTCGACAGTCCTTTGAAAGGATGAGGAAGTTTGGTTTGAAAATGAATCCTCTTAAATGTGCTTTTGGTGTGCAGGCTGGGGATTTCTTAGGCTTTGTGGTCCACAAAAAGGGGATTGAAATCAATGAAAACAAAGCTAAAGCAATAATGGAAGCAAAAGCGCCATCGACAAAGAAGGAATTGCAGTCTCTACTAGGGAAAATCAACTTCCTCAGAAGATTTATCTCCAACCTTAGTGGAAAGACTCAGGCCTTCTCACCCTTGCTTCGACTGAAGAAAGAGGGTTTCACTTGGGGGCAAGAGCAACAAGCTGCTTTCGACAAGATCAAGGAGTATTTGGCAAATCCCCCAGTCCTAATATCTCCTTGCCGAAAAAGAAGCATGAGGCTCTACATATCAGCATCTGACAGAACATTAGGAAGTATGCTTTGTCAAGAAGATGAACATGGCGTCGAAAGAGCCATTTACTATCTCAGCAGGGTCTTGAATGATGCTGAAACTAGGTATAGCATGATAGAGAAATTATGTTTATGTGTATATTTCTCTTGTATGAAATTAAAGCATTATATAAAACCCGTCGATGTACATATATCTTCTCATTTCGACGTAATAAAGCATATGTTGTCTAAGTCTATTTTACATAGTCGAATTGGAAAATGGGCTTTAGCCTTAACTGAATATTCTTTAAAATATATGCCTCTAAAAGCTGTTAAAGGGCAAGTAGTTGCTGACTTTATAGCTGACCACTCCATACTTGGAGAGGAGACAAATTATGTCGAAAAAGAGCCTTGGAGGTTATATTTTGATGGTTCCAGTCATAAAAATGGAACAGGTGTTGGGGTGTTAATTATTTCTCCCAATAAAGTTCCAACAAAGTTCAAGTACAAAATAGAAGAATTCTGTTCAAACAATGAGGCAGAATATGAAGCCTTAATTGTTGGACTTGAAATCTTGTTGGAACTGGGGGCAACAGAGGTCGAAATAATGGGTGACTCTGAATTGGTGATAAAACAATTGACGAAAGAGTACAAATGTGTCAAAGAAAATTTGATCATGTACTTTGTGATAGCCAACAGACTCCTCAAGAGATTCGACAGTGTAGTTTTTAGACACATCCCCAGATTAGAAAATCAGGAAGCAAATGACTTGGCCCAGCTGGCTTCAGGGTATAAAGTGTCGAAAGAAAATCTGTTGAAGTTTGTCGAAGTGAGAGGAAAAGTTTTATCTACTAAGCTGTCCCCATCTGATTTGGACACAATAAGATTGGGATATGGTGATCAAGAAAACTTTGAGATTTTCAATGTGGGTAATCTAGAGGATGGAGATTGGAGAAAACCCATTAAAGATTATTTGCAAAATCCAAATCAAACAGTCGAAAGGAAGATAAAGTACAGAGCCTTAAGTTATGTGCTCTTTGGAAATGAACTGTTTAAAAAGACTGCAGAAGGAGTTCTACTAAAATGCCTTGGAGAGACTGAAGCATACATAGCTTTGTCGAATGTACACAGTGGTGCATGTGGTGCCCACCAAGCAGGACATAAAATGAAATGGCTATTATTTCGACAAGGAATGTATTGGCCAACCATGTTGAAAGATTGTGTCGAATTCGCAAAGGGTTGTCAGGAATGTCAAATCCATGCAGGCATACCTCATGTGCCAGCAAGTGAGTTACATTCTATTATAAAGCCTTGGCCATTCAGAGGTTGGGCTTTAGATTTGATTGGTGAGATTCGACCAGCTTCTTCAAAAGGGCAGAAGTACATTTTAGTAGGAGTAGACTATGTCACTAAATGGATTGAAGCCATACCTTTGACAAATGTAGATCAGGAAGCAGTCATAGATTTCATCCAGAAACACATAGTGTATAGATTTGGAATACCAGAGACTATAACCACTGATCAAGGATCTGTGTTTACTGGCAGAAATATGCAAGCATTTGCAAGAGAGACAGGTTTTAAGTTGTTGACTTCGACACCTTATTATGCCCAAGCAAATGGCCAGGTCGAAGCAGCCAACAAAGTGGTGATAAACCTGATAAAGAAACATGTGGGTAAAAAACCCAGAAATTGGCATAAGACCCTGGATCGAATCCTTTGGGCTTGTCGAACCTCTCCTAAGGAAGCAACTAACTCCACCCCATTTAAATTAACCTATGGACATGATGCAGTATTGCCTGTCGAAATCTGTTTACAGTCAATACGAATTCAAAGACATCATGAGATTCCATCTGAAATCTATTGGAGTATGATGATGGATGAATTGGTTGATTTAGACGAAGAAAGGTTGCGTGCTTTAGAATTAATAAGAAGGCAGAAAGAGAGAGTTGAAAAGTTTTATAACAAAAAAGTAAAATTCAAAGCCTTTTTAGTAAATGATTTAGTCTGGAAAGTGATCTTGCCCATGGAGAAGAAAGACAGAGTGATGGGAAAATGGTCCCCTAAGTGGGAAGGACCTTTCAAAATTTTAAGAGTTTTTTCCAATGGTGCATACGAAGTCGAAGAAATAGAAAAAGATAGAAGAGTGATGAAAATAAATGGGAAGTACTTAAAAAAGTATAAACCAACACTGCACGAAATAAAAATAAGAACAAACTAAATTACAAAGGTCACTTCGACAGCAAAAGACATTTCTCCTTTGATAGTCGAAAATATCTTTGCTGGGGGGCAATTTGTAAACCCATAATTTCGACAAGATTAAAATTCAGGCTTTAAGGTCATCTTTGTCGAAGGATAGCATCAGGAGGAGAATCCAAGAATTACTGACAAGGTTTTAAAGTTTCATTGTTTCGACAGAAATAGATATAATGTTCTGGCAGAATAGTTTGGAGAGTGTGTGACTGAGGGCTTCGACAGAAGAAGTTTGTTAAAAAAAGATAAGGTTTGGCAAGTGCTGAAGAGTTTTTCTCCTTTAAAAGGGTTTCGACAGTTTTGAAGAGTTACAAGGTTTCGTCACCAAGGAAGAGATTCAAATTCAAAGGTTGTAACCTTTGGCAGTTGGACACATGGAGGTTTCAGAGAAGAAATTTACATGCAGGCTGACACTTGTCGTTTAGTTATAGCTTTTCCGTTCTAAGCAGTTATTTTGTTTGTGTATAAATAGGATAGTTTGTGGTTAGAATGTGTGTGTGAAAATTTGTACAAAATTCCTGTAAAAGCTCTAAGTACCCAGTGTGAGAGAAAATGAGTCTAGTATTTGGAACAATGTACGTTTAAACACCAGTTATATTTCAAAGTCATTTTAAATTACTTGTTTATTCTTCAAGTCCATGTCATTTTAAATTTCATTTACTTTTTTGCAAGTTTTTAGCCTTTCGACATTTCTTTGTTCTTGTTTAAACTTTTAACCTTATTTCATCTTTAAGTTCAAACTTTCGTTACTTGCAAAATCAAAGTCCTTAATACTTTGACAATATTGATAAAACAAACCGCAAATTAGTCACCAAAAGTCTAAGAGTATTTCGACAGAACCAAATGCACATGTATCCCAGGACTTGTATGGTTGGTCCTGCAAGTAACCCAACTTTCTGAAGAAATTGGTTAACCAGAGGTTGTTCGCCAGAAAACACAGCGAACATGAGGTTACAATAAAGCAGTCCCAAAGTAATAAGAAGCTCATCAGGAGGATAAAGTAACCCTGAGGTTACAATAAAGCAGTCCCAAAGATCATAAGCTTGTTTGTTGGATAATTAACCTGAAAACAAGGTAGCATTCTGTATAACAACATTAGTTTATGCTTTATGTATGCATGTATGACATGATACACTTAGGTAATGTACTATAGACATATATGTTATGGTATGATGTAAATGATGTATGTATGCTATGACACTGCTGGAAGTGTCTGGATATCCTTGTATAACAACTGCTGGCCAAGGAAAATAAATCCCGATTCGTTGTTGAAGAATATATAACCCTCCGTCTGCTGGGGATAACAAGGTATAGATAACCTCCCGTTGTTGGGGATAACAAGGTATAGATAACCTCCCGTTGTTGGGGATAACAAGGTATAGATAACCTCCCGTTGTTGTTTGATAGTAGGGTAAGTATAACATTCGTTTTCGTTTGATAGTGCCCTTATTGGAAAGTAATTTCCCGTATATCCGTATGAGGATAAAAGAGATGAATATAAATTCCAGGGGAGATTAGACTTTGTGAAAATGGATTAGTCCTACTGATGGTTTGTAACTGTCTTGTAAAGATGAACCGGCGAAGCTTCGTTGAAATCCTTCCCTCGTTCGTCCTTAGTAAATACTATTACTGCATTTTCATGCATTTCTGGTAAACATCAACCATATTAAAAGGCATACATACATTCAAACACAACCAATGGACGTTTCGCTTATGTAAATAGGGTAAAAGTAAATCTGGATTCAAAAGATGGAGTTTATTTATATCAAAAGTGACCCATACACGGGCAAGTTTGTACAAGGAGACATAAACCCTAGTAAGAGAATTTTGTCATGAAGTTTTACAAAAAGAATCAGCTATGTGGGAAATAATCCTATTGAGTTTCAATTCTACTATTGCCACTCAAGTATCTCATCTTCTTGCTGTTGAGACGGAAACGATTGGATTGAGCTTCATCTGTTTGAGCTTGAGTAAGTAGTACAACTGGTTGCAGTTTCATGAGTGATCCAAACGAGACATAGTCATACGCTTTAATCCCTAACTTTTGCCTGGATTGCCCTTTCAGGTTTTCAATCCACCGGGATACCCTTTTTTGCCCAAGCCGCCTTTTCAGGTTTTCGGCTTGCCGGGTGTACATCTTTTTATATATATCCCTAACTTTTGCCCAAACCCTTTTGGTTTGCCGGGATGCCCTTATTTTTGCCTAGGACTGTCAACCTAGCGGGTCTCTTTTTATGCGTAGTATTTTTTAACTATGTCTGCGTTTACAGGTTGTGGGAAGTCTTCACCATCCATTGTAGTCAGTATCATGGCACCTCCTGAGAACACTGTCTTGACTACAAATGGTCCCTCATATGTTGGAGTCCACTTGCCCCTAGGATCACCCTGTGGTAATATGATACGCTTGATTACCAAGTCACCAGCCTGATATACCTTTGGCTTAACCTTCTTGTTAAAAACTTTGATCATCCGTTTTTGGTACATCTGGCCATGACAAACTGCTGCTAACCTTTTCTCATCAATCAAATTTATCTGGTCAAGTCGAGTCTGAATCCACTCATCTTCATCCAAGCCTGCATCCTTCATAATTCTCAAGGAGGGGATCTGAACTTCAATAGGCAGAACTGCTTCCATACCATAGACTAAGGAGAATGGGGTTGCCCCTGTTGAAGTACGTATTGTAGTACGATAACCATGCAGAGCAAATGGTAACATCTCGTGCCAATCCTTGTAAGTAACAGTCATCTTCTGTACAATTTTCTTAATGTTCTTATTAGCAGCTTCAACTGCCCCATTCATCTTTGGAATCAACAAGGTAGTATGGGTCAACATATACTGTCTTAGTCGGCGAGCAGCCCATGCCAAAGCGCAGCAAGTTTTCTCGAGCAGTGAGTATCTTGTTTCACAGTCGGTGAACTTTTTGCTAAGGTAGTATATTGCCTGCTCTTTTCGACCAGACTCGTCATGTTGCCCCAATACACAACCTATTGAGTTGTCTAATACTGTTAAATACATAATCAAGGGTCTTCCATCAACTGGTGGCATTAAAATTGGAGGTTCTGGCAAATATCTCTTGATTTCATCAAAGGCAGTCTGGCACTCATCATTCCATTCCATCACCTGATCTTTCTTCAACAACTTGAAGATTGGCTCACAGATGGTAGTTAATTGGGAAATAAATCTTGCAATGTAGTTCAATCGTCCCAAGAAACCTCTAACCTCCTTCTCAGTACGGGGAGCTGGCATCTCTCGTATAGCTTTCACTTTTGCAGGATCCACTTCAATACCTTTTCCACTGACAATGAAACCCAAGAGTTTTCTAGATCTACCTCCAAAAGTACACTTGTTTGGATTTAACCTCAACCTGTATTTCTTCAACCTCTCAAACAACTTGTGCAGATGATCAAGATGTTGTTCTTCATTCTGAGACCTGGCTATCATATCATCCACATACACCTCTATCTCATGATGAATCATATCATGAAACAAAACCACCATGGCACGCTGATATGTTGCCCCTGCATTCTTCAAACCAAATGGCATTACCTTATAGCAAAAGGTGCCCCACTGTGTCACAAATGTTGTCTTCTCCATATCTTCAGGTGCCATCTTGATTTGATTGTAACCAGAGAAACCATCCATAAAAGAGAATACCTTATGCTGAGCAGTGTTGTCTACCAGAATATCAATATGAGGAAGTGGAAAGTCATCTTTAGGGCTAGCCTTGTTCAGATCTCTGTAGTCTACACACATACGTACCTTGCCATCTTTCTTAGGAACTGGTACCACATTTGCAACCCACTGAGGATAAGAAGTTACGGCCAAGAACCCTGCATTGAATTGTTTCATTACCTCTGCTTTGATCTTTTCTGACATTTCAGGACGCATACGACGAACCTTCTGCTTCTTTGGACGACAATCTTCTTTCACTGGCAAACGGTGAACCACAATGTCTGTATCCAACCCTGGCATATCTTCATAAGACCAAGCAAAGATCTCCACATAGTCACGTAGCATCTGAATCAACCTGCTCTTGACACTGTCCTCTAAATCAGCCCCTATCTTGACCTCTTTTCTGTTTTCTTCAGTTCCCAGATTCACAACTTCGACTGGCTCTTCATGTGGCTGTATAGCTTTCTCTTCTTGTTGTAACAACCTAGCAAGCTCTACAGGTATTTCACAATCGTCCTCGTTTCCGTCTTCAGTTTGATAGATCGGATTCTCGAAATTGTAATTGGCAATAGTAGAACTGTTATCAACTGGATCCAGAGTGGATGAGGCTCTGCATTTTAGTGACGTGGGTGTGTGTAAGAACACATAGCTGATAAAGCAAAAATAAAAGAAAAAGAAAGACAAGGAACACCATATTTACGAAAACGAAACGTCCAATGATTTTATTGAATGAAGTATGCAAATGAAATGACAACCCGTAACAAGCACACCATTGTGCCCCGGGCAAGGCACATGGCTTGAAAGTTTTAATTGTTCCGGAAATTATAAATTTAAAAACATAACACAGTAATAGTATTTACTCCTGACTAAAGGAGATAGGGATAACATCTTCAGCTGTCCAATTATTGAGTCCAGCACCCACAGTAGGAAAAATCCATGCCTCCAAGTTGTATTCTTCATCTTGATCTCCCACATCATTGATAACCCCTTGATTGGTGATACGAACAGCACGGGCACGACGGACAACCTTCTGGGACTCTGCAGTGAAACCCAAACCAAACTTGTCAGACTTGTATGGAATATCAGGAAGCTGACCCCAAATAGTACAACCACCTTCTTCCACCACAGCTTTTGCCTCATTGAGGGAGGCCATTGCCATTGTTGGAGGGTTTCTGATGACCACAGGAACCTTCTTCACAGCAGGAGGAGTCACACAATCCTTAACAGCCCAGGGAACCGCTTCAAATGACTGACATGGAGTTTCAATGTATTCACCTTCTACTTCCAGATACTTGAAAGTGTTTACATGGCTGACAAAGTATTCTTCCTCTCCAAAGACAGTAACAACTTTTCCATTCACCGGATATCTCAATTTTTGATGTAATGTGGAGGTCACAGCACCTGCCCCATGGATCCAGGGACGACCAAGCAGACATGAGTACGAAGGACGAATATCCATCACATAGAATGTAGCAGTAAACACCTGAGAGCCAACCTTGATTGGAAGATCAATTTCCCCATGCACTACTCTTCTAGAACCATCAAAAGCCTTTACCACAATATTACTGGGCTTCAATACCGTATCTTCAGGACTCAGCTTGTTCAGGACTTCCTTAGGCAACACATTCAGAGAGGAACCATTGTCTATCAGCACATGAGACAGGGTAGTGCCCCTGCATTCAATTGAAATATGCAAGGCCCTGTTATGATCCCTCTTGGCAGGGGTCAAGTCAGCATCAGAAAATCCTAACCCGTTGTCATAGGTCAGGTGAGCAACACAATTCTCAAACTGGTCCACAGAAATTGCACTGGGTACATGAGCCATCTTTAGAAACTTGATCAATGACTTGGCATGAGCCTCAGAACATAATAACAGGGAGAGCATAGAAATCTTTGAGGGAGTATGCCCCAGCTGATCAACAATATCATAATCACTCTTGCGAATGATTTTCAATACTTCTTCCATCTGCTTAGAGAGGTCATCAACAGCTGGCACATCAGTAGATACAGGCTCAATAACAGGACCCTTGCCCCGAGCATCAGTGGTGGAAGTAACAGCAGGAGTAACTGCACTCTTAGAAGCAACTGGAGGAGAGAAGACTCTTCCACTACGAGTGATCTTGCTAGATCCAGCAATATTATCAATGTCAACAGGCATATCAGGTAAAGGCTCCTGCTTGACACCATGGATGTAAACATCAGACCCATAGTGCCAAGGCACAGCTTTGTCAGATGTATAAGGAATAGGACCAGGAGTGGTAATGATCAGAGGAGCTACTCTGGCTTCAGCAACAACTTTCACAGGACCTTCAGCAATAATCTTGATTGGGCCCTGATGAGTGATTTTAATGGGACCCTTTGAAGTGATTCTTAGTGGTACTTTGTCAACCATGTCAACCTCTTCAATCTTCTTACCCTGAGTCAGATGATCCACCATACTTTCTACAGATGCTGGTCTTCTTTCAAACACTATAGTATATTTATCCATGAGACGTTGAATCCCATCTCTCAAAATGAAGCAACTATCCGGCTTATAGACAATCTTCATGACAACCTGGAAAGATCCCAGCTTGTACTAACCTCTTTTTGATAACAGACAATGGTGTGCTCAACTCCATAACTGAATAGACATGCAGATCTTCATCAATATCTTCATCAATGGCGTTGACAGTCTTCTCGTGATTTGGCATTGGAGCTGTAATCACATTTGGAGTACCTGGTGGATCAAACTCAATTTCTCCAGCATCAATCATATCCTGAATTTTGTTCTTCAAGACCCAGCAATTATTAGTATCATGTCCTGGACAGTTTGAATGATATGCACATCGTGCATTGGGATTGTACTTGGGAGAGGTAACATTGGGATTCTGAGGAGCCTCCCTCAGGGTAATAAGTTCAGCCTTCAACAAGTGTTGCAATGCCTGAGCCATTGACATGTTGATCTTCGTGAACTGTCTTCTAGCCCTCTGTTGGTTGCCTTGAGGCTGCTCTGTTGTTGCAGGAGTTGGATTTGAAATATGAACTGCACTAACAGACTGATGCCTTCTGTTACGATCAGGCTGACCATACACAGCATTAGATTCTCTCTTCCCAGTGGGAGGCTTCTTTGCAACACCTGATGAAGAAGTGCCCACTTGGATCTTACCACTCTTGATACCATTCTCTACTCGCTCTCCTGTCATGATCAACTCAGTGAAGCCAGATGATGAGCTTCCAATGAGATGACTGTAAAACGGACCATTCAGCGTACACATGAACATATCAACCAATTCCCTATCAGTCAAAGGGGGTTGAACTCTTCCAGCTAAGTCTATCCACTTCTGAGCATACTCCTTAAAGCTTTCTTTGGCACCCATAGACATGCTTTGAAGCTGCATGCGAGTGGGGGCTAAGTCAGCATTGTATTGATACTGCTTGTAGAAAGCTTCAGCAAGGTCATTCCAATCTCTGATGTTGACACTCTCCAACTGATAATACCACTCTAGCTGAGCTCCAGATAAACTCTCTTGAAAGAAATGGATCCACAACTTTTTATCAGCAGTGTGGGGTTGAATTCTTCTGACATAAGACCTCAGATGCAATTTGGGACAAGAGACCCCATCATAGACAACAAATGTAGGAACTTTGAACCCAATGGGTATGACCACCCCAGATATCAAGCTCAAATCCTCAAAATCCAGCCCAGATGATTTCTGTAATTCCATAGCATCCATTCTATCCACCAGCATCTTGAATTTGTCTTCGTTAGGCTCATGGTAGTAGTTAGCCTCAGAATCAGAGTCCCCCATAGTGTTGTGGAGACTGCCTCTCTCTTTCTCAGATTCCTCAGATTCATAGTCTTCAACCCCTTCCTTGGTCTTGACAGGACCTTTGAACCTTCTTCCCATGTTGAGCAACCCAGCAGACCTTCTAGTCTTCTTTGTCTTCTTGGCCAGCAGTGCCTTCAATTCATCCTGCCCCTTGGATAGGTTCAGGATCAGCTCTTGGAACTGTGCATTCTGTGCCTGGAGATCCTTAACTGATTGTTCAAGAGCCATTGCTGAAATAAACAGCGAGAAGATGAGAAACCTGTGCACAATTATAAACCTGTGATGCAATGATATGGGAATGCATATGCAATGTTTTCAAGGACCGCAGGATTTAAATTTGCTTAAACAAACAAGAAAGTAACTTTTTATTAGTAATAACTTGTTTTGCCTTTTAGGCTTACAAAAAATGAAAACGAAATAAGTACAAAAGATGGGGTTTTAAGTCTCCCATGGACGTTTCCTCTTTGTGTTGAGGTATGAGTTGAGGTTTCGTTCCTCATGAAGTAGCTTTGTTAGCTCTAGGATCCTTGCTTGGCTTGCTTTGTAATGAGCCTCGAAAGTATCCCTTTGCTCTTTCAGTTGGATCCATGATCTCTGCTAGTCTTCCATATCAGTAGGCATGTCTGGGTGAAGGATGGTATAAGCTGTGTCTCCTTCAGCAACAGGTTCCATGGTAACTGGTAGGACGGCAGGATATGGCATCATGAGTGTCTGAGCACGAGATCGTACCCATCTGAGATAAGCCTCCATAGGAATAGTGTACTTAGGCTCCAGTGTCTTGCTGTAAATCCTGTTTACCTTTCCCCAAGCTCGGATGAATCTCTGACGGTAACCCTGAAGATCGTTGTCGTAATCAAACACAATGCCCTGAATCAACATGTCATGTGGACCATCGCTCCGGGCGTAACCAAACTGTCGTAAAGCTAGAGATGGGTTGTAGGTGATGCCTCCTCTTATGCCTAGAAGTGGCACATTAGGAAACTCCCCACAACGGTCAATGATGGTGACATTCTCCATAGATCTGGAGCACCAATGGATGTCTGAGTGAGAAAGTGACATGATCCTCTTGGACCATCTGAACCCTTGCTCATTCTTCATTACTGAGCGAGGAAGGTGAGAAATAAACCACCTAGAAAGTAAAGGTATGCAGCACATCAGAGTTCCTCTTGCCCTTGTAGTACGGGTGTGAAGAGAATGTAGGATGTCTCCAAGTAAGGTAGGCACTGGATTGTGACTCAGGAATATGTTGATGGCATGAACGTCTATGAACTGATCAGGATTGGGGAACAACACTAAGCCATAAATCAATAAGGCTAAGATCTCCTCAACAGCATCGTAGCTCATAGCCTTCAAGAACATTTGAGCTTTATCCACTAATACCTTGGCAAGAATACCTTTAACTCCACTTCTCGTCTCTAGAACAATGTCAGACTTCTTCAGATGTAGAGCTGCAGCAATAACTTCTGGTTTAAGCTCCTTCTCTAAGCCTGTGAATGGCTTCTGATCAAGAACAGGTATACCAAGAAGTTTAGAGAACTCCTCCATGGTTGGAACCAGCTGATAATCAGGAAATGTAAAGCAATGGTGCTTAGGGTCAAAGAACTGAAACAGCACACTCATCATGTCTTCACTGAACCCTGAAGTAACTAGATCCAATAAGTGACCATGTCTCTTGTTGAACTGGGAATGATCAGGCACTAGGGAAACCAACTCCTTGAGCTTAGCAGGTATCCCTACAAAGTTGATCCTGATGGTGTTTCTACGAGCAGAAGCCATGACCTGCAACAAAGAACAAAGATAAATCCTTTGGTCCTTGAAATGGTTAGGGAAAATGATATGCTTATGATGCATGATGATGTCATGATGTCATGCTCAATCACAAACATGTGGCACACACAAACAAGTCACACCATAGCCCTAGGTTTAAAGGCTTGCATGAGGTTCAAAGGCAAGTACCCTCCCCTGAAGTTAGATGGTTCATCCTGTCCTACAAAAGTAACCAGGTTCTAAGGGATCTCAATATCATTGATCCTTCACAGGGGTGGTTGTTCAGAAGGCAACTTACTTGCCAACCAAAACCCTCCAAGTTTAAGATCTCAATGAGCGTAGTATCGAGTGTCAACCAACTTCAGTCTGCACCAAAGCCGGCTACCTCACTACTTTCTAAAGGCCAAGATGAGTTAACTAGGGTTCTAAAAGTCAGTTAGTGCATTGACAACATATGGCAGCCTCAATATTATCCCCAACTTGACTTAAGGAATATAAGCACCAACCAAGAAGTCGCACTAACTATGGCCACCAGATCAACCGTATCGATATACGTCGTACAGTTTCCTTGGTCTATTGCCATTTACCTAAGGTACACTAGATCCGGGTTAGGACCTTTCACACATAAGAGCACCCCAACAATATAATAATAAAGCAAACAAGGCAAACAATTTAAAGTGATCTTAATTCCTAAGGGTACCCCTCTTAAATAGATCCCCAGCAGAGTCGCCAGTTCTGTAACCCGGTGAACTGACTTTAAACAATGTTGCGGATAGCAAGAGTCGCCACCGACTTTTATTTTATCCATAAGGAAAGGTTATAAAAGAACAGGAAAGACCTTAGAGAATATTTTGGGTCCGGGGGGTAGGTTATGAAAAGGGAAGGTATTAGCATCCTTTTCATCCATGGTTATCCATGGGCTCTTAGGTATTTAAGCTCACTTTTGAATTGTTTTGAAAGTGTAGTGTGTGAATAGAAAGTTTTCAGAATAGTTAATAAATAATCCATGTAAGGATGTGTTAAGAACTTGTTTGAAAACTTATTGAAAATTTGTTTGAGTGTGAAACAGTTTTGAAGTGAGCAAGCACCTAGGAGTAACTTACCCTAATGTTTAAAGGTCTTTCTTATTCTTTATTCTTTCCTTTAGTAAGACTATCCCTACTATAATGGAGTAGGTAGTCCTTACTTTGGATGTTAAGGGACATGGGAGGGACAATTTGACTTTGAAGGCCATTGTGGGGTGTAATAAGCACATATGAGGGACCATCATCATTTTTCGAAAGGGACTCGATTCGTAAAGGCAACCATAAGGGACTTTGATGATTTTTCTATTTGAGGGACTTGCTTTATACACCCCACTTAACCATTATTCGTAGGCAACTTGAGGGATACCCTTAGGAAGTGAGACGACGATTAAAATCGACTTACGTGTGTGACGTGTGACAGAAATGTTGCAATACATCAGCAGAAATTTAAATCATACATCATGCAGAAATTTAAATGCGAAAAGTAAACGCGATTATTAGGTTCGCGAGGTTACAATTGAGAAGCAGATACAAATACAAACGAAACTTGAGTAAATAAAATAAATAACGGTAAACATGACAAGCTGCAAAACAAATGAACAATGTTAGTAGGCAACGTCAGACGGCAACCAAAGGAACTATAAGACAGTGGAGAATAAAAATGCAAGATTTGAGATTTTTAGCTGTTTATTTTTGATATAAAAAAAATTTATGATTTAAGTTAAAAGAAGTTTCAATAAAAAAAAAAGATTAAGTTAATTTTCAAAAAAAAGTTTTAATTTAATAATCTAAAAAAAAAAGGTTTTATTTTTAATGTTATCATTATTATTTATTGTTTTTTTAAAAAAAAGGGTTTTAATTATTATAAAAAAAAAAGTTTATTATTAATTAGAAAAAAAAGGTTCTATTTTATTTTTTGAAAATAGGTTTTAATAGTATTTAAAAAAAAGTTTTAATAAATTCTTAAAAAAACATAATGATTATAAATAAACAAATAAAAATAAAAAATAAAAAAAGGGGTTGGGCCGGTAGTTACATCCGGACCCAACCCGCTAAAGGGAACGGACAACCAAAGGGGACTTTAGGGTTTGTATGAACCCTTATGCGCTACGAGCGGCGCTTCTCTTGCCTTCTTCGTTCTCCTTCGATTCGCATGCCTTAATCTTCTCTTCATCTTTTCTGTTTTCTATGAAAAACCTGAAATCAAACGCAACAATGTTAATCGTGAGATTATCATGAATTTCTCGCTTACGTTTCGTTGATGATGCCGGTGATTTCTGGTGAGATTCGACGGCTGATGATGACTTCTCTGAGGCTTAGAGAGTCGATTGCCCGCCGACGGCGAAGGCGATCTTCTCTATAGTGATATGCGTCTGATATTCATGGATGATGTTTGACGTTCGTTCGAGTTCTCGTTCGCAGTCGTTTTCGCTTTCTCCGTCCGCTTCGTCTAGGGTTTTCGAACCTTAGCCCCTTTCTCTCTCGCGGCCACCGTTCGCGTTGTTCTTCGCTCTCTCTTCTCCCTCTAGGGTTTCTTTATCAGGTTGTATCACCCTTATATACCCTTCATTATTCGATCTTTTGTGGGCTTTTTGAGACCTGATTGATTCTTTGATTTAAACAAATTCCTTTTTCAACTAATTGGATTTGATTTATGGCTTTCCTGATATTATTTGATATGATTCGATTTGCAACTTTTTCTTTCCCCTTTCGTATTTCCGATTTGATTTGCTCCAACTAGTCTTTTTTGGAGACAATCTTCAAATGGATATCCGTTTCTCTTTGGTGACCTAGATGTTTATCTGGATTTGTAACTGATGTGGTTTTACTTGATTTTTTTTCAGATACCGTCACGAATTGGTTTATTCATCTTTTACTTTGGTGAACATTGTGGTGAATTGGGCTATGATGTTGGTACCTGAGCCCTGCACTCGGTGAATCGCTATTTCTCTTCTTCTGCTTTCAGGTGTAAATAAGTTCGGAGGCTGCCGGTCTTGTGCCATTGGCGAGAAAAGACATAATGGTGACGACGACTTAATAGTCTGAGCCATATTGGGTTGTCGGATGTAGTTGCCTTGCGAATTACATTGAGTTGTTCGAAACAGTTGCCTTATTTCGATTTTTGATGCTCGGTAGGGAGTTTGATAATGGCCACGGCCATAGTCCTCCTGGCTGCTCGAGTCTCGTGCCCGATGATGAGTTGAGCTGAGGGCCGAAGTTAAATTTCACTCTCCTTTAGATTATCAGTCCTGTAGTTCACTTGTTAATAAAATGCCTTGATTTTCTGTGGTGCTCTCTGTAGGTTGTGGGGAGCTTGAGGTTGTACTGATGTCGTTTGAAGGGACACGATGAGGGTTGCTTGTCTGCTTGGTCTTGCTCGTATGAAATAGGTGTGACTTGAGTTGAACATAAGCACTTGGATGTTTGGCTGGTATGTGCAGGACTGAACTCAGGTGATGATACCATGTTGACTCCACTATTTCATGCTCTTACCTTAATTCTCAATGAATGCGTCGTAGCAAAAGGAAACAACTTTAAAAAAGTGGCTTCGACAGAGTTGTGTCAGGTGTACTTTATTAGTGGGATTCGAGTCTTTCGCTCGTTATCCATTATTCATCTCAAGTTCTAGTCCACTGACTTCCTTTAATACATGCGTGGTTGCAGGGTTGAGACTTCGTTCACAGTCAGAGATAGTATTTGTTTGCAGGAATCTTTAAAGGGCGGGAGTACGCAATCGGGTCTGTAGGTATATCACTTGGAAGCATTCACACAGTGGTCTGAATTATGACGGTCATCCGTTTTTGATCACTAGGCCATAATCTCTTCTGCGGTAGTCACGACTGGTTCTACGTGGTTGTCAAGAATTCGGCGTTGATTATCTTCAGTTTTCTGACTATAATTTCTGTTGTTGCAGATTGTGAGGACACGTTCGAGCTGCATTCCTTCAGAATGTTGGTTCAATCAATGGCTTAAACTGACATCACTATTCGATAGCACTCAAATATAGGAAGAACGAGCTCGAAGAGAGGGTGTTGCTTAATCTTTGTAAAAAATGGACCGATGGTTTGACACTCATGCGATTCAATTCACGATTCCTTACTGATGAACGGACTGTTCAGGTAAGTTAAGATTCTTGGCCGTGACTTTCGCAATAATTCAAACTTTGCTGAGTTTGTCCTTTTTTTCGATTTATCACATGTAATATATACTCTCTGCCGTATTCGAGAGAATCTTCATTTATGATTTTGGTAATGCAGGAGACACTAAGTTTAGCAACTAAGTACAACGAGGCAGTGCGAGAGGAATATAAGCTGTTGCCGGAAAGCTCGCAATTGCTAATGTGGGAAAGCAGGATGCTAAGAAATATCTTGAAGAGCATGTCTTTTACTTAATGTTTTCTAACCGTTATCCAGACCTTAGGAAAGATGCTTGACACAGCTATGTTCTAGAGTTGAGACTGTCACCGTATGATGTCCAGCAACATTTCATTTGTAAAATGGCGTTCCAGAGAAATCCTCACGTACCTTCCGTGGCTAGGAGTTTATTTTGAAACATAATTTGCTGCAGTGTATATTATGTACATAGAGTTTAGGCATTCCATCTTGCGTTTGAATGGTGAATTTGCAAATGTAAAGATGACCCTTTGCCCATGTAAATAATTAACTTGATCATGATGATTGTTGTAGCGTTAGATTTAAAAACTCTACAAGGTTTGTGAATTTGTGGATAGCTTGCAAAATAGCATTACGAATCGTCTGCTAGCACTAGACATGAAAGTTTAAATTTGCCTTATGTTCATACATCCTTTGATTGTCAAACCAAATCTTCTTAGATTCACATACCAAGGCTTGGTCGAGATGAAAAGGTTCTCATTTATGTAAGCTCGTGGACTAGCTGAAACAAGAATGAGTTCTCACTTAACTTCTGAACGTGCAAACCAATACTTGGATCTTGTAATGAAACGAAATTCATGGACTTTGTATATTGATCACAAGGCTTTCGAATCTATTGGATTTCAAAGGCTTGAGTCTTGTTTCTTTAAACCTTTTGATTGGACTTGAACTTCGAAGTAAGGAAAGCAAGCCATCCTTAAAACCAGCAATTTAAAAGTGACGTTCTTATCTTGCGATCCCTAGACAGCATTTGGACAAGCTGTCCACACCCCTTAATGCAAATATTCGACACCGCCCGGAACACGTGAAAGTCAAACGCGAGCAGAACAAAGAACAAGGGAAAGTATAGTTGAATTCGCTTTTGTAGTTATAACCAGATCTTATCATTATTGCGCTTGAAGTCTCGGAAGTCCATTTAGCCTGATTAAAGTCAAAACCCTAGTTTTGGAAGCACTGCTTAGGAGGTGCATTGTCTGAGGGAATTGTCAACTCTTCTGACCAATTGTGAATTTTGTGCAAATATGAATGTGTGAACTGGCGACTCTGCTGGGGATCTATTTAAGAGGGGTACCCTTAGGAATTAAGATCACTTTAAATTGTTCGCCTTGTTTGCTTTATTATTATATTGTTGGGGTGCTCTTATGTGTGAAAGATCCTAACCCGGATCTAGTGTACCTTAGGTAAATGGCAATAGACCAAGGAAACTGTACGACGTATATCGATACGGTTGATCTGGTGGCCATAGTTAGTGCGACTTCTTGGTTGGTGCTTATATTCCTTAAGTCAAGTTGAGGATAATATTGAGGCTGCCATATGTTGTCAATGCACTAACTGACTTTTAGAACCCTAGTTAACTCATCTTGGCCTTTAGAAAGTAGTGAGGTAACCGGCTTTGGTGCAGACTGAAGTTGGTTGACACTCGATACTACGCTCATTGAGATCTTAAACTTGGAGGGTTTTGGTTGGCAAGTAAGTTGCCTTCTGAACAACCACCCTTGTGAAGGATCAATGATATTGAGATCCCTTAGAACCTGGTTACTTTTGTAGGACAGGATGAACCATCTAACTTCAGGGGAGGGTACTTGCCTTTGAACCTCATGCAAGCCTTTAAACCTAGGGCTATGGTGTGACTTGTTTGTGTGTGCCACATGTTTGTGATTGAGCATGACATCATGACATCATCATGCATCATAAGCATATCATTTTCCCTAACCATTTCAAGGACCAAAGGATTTATCTTTGTTCTTTGTTGCAGGTCATGGCTTCTGCTCGTAGAAACACCATCAGGATCAACTTTGTAGGGATACCTGCTGAGCTCAAGAAGCTGGTTTCCCTAGTGCCTGATCATTCCCAGTTCAACAAGAGACATGGTCACTTATTGGATCTAGTTACTTCAGGGTTCAGTGAAGACATGATGAGTGTGCTGTTTCAGTTCTTTGACCCTAAACACCATTGCTTTACATTTCCTGATTATCAGCTGGTTCCAACCATGGAGGAGTTCTCTAAACTTCTGGGTATACCTGTTCTTGATCAGAAGCCATTCACAGGCTTAGAGAAGGAGCTTAAACCAGAAGTTATTGCTGCAGCTCTACATCTGAAGAAGTCTGACATTGTTCTAGAGACGAGAAGTGGAGTTAAAGGTATTCTTGCCAAGGTATTAGTGGATAAAGCTCAAATGTTCTTGAAGGCTATGAGCTACGATGCTGTTGAGGAGATCTTAGCCTTATTGATTTATGGCTTAGTGTTGTTCCCCAATCCAGATCAGTTCATAGATGTTCATGCCATCAACATTTTCCTGAGTCACAATCCAGTACCTACCTTACTTGGAGACATCCTACATTCTCTTCACACCCGTACTACAAGGGCAAGAGGAACTTTGATGTGCTGCATACCTTTGCTCTCTAGGTGGTTTATTTCTCACCTTCCTCGCTCAGTAATGAAGAATGAGCAAGGGTTCAGATGGTCCAAGAGGATCATGTCACTATCTCACTCAGACATTCATTGGTGCTCCAGATCTATGGAGAATGTCACCATCATTGACCGTTGTGGGGAGTTTCCTAATGTGCCACTTCTAGGCATAAGAGGAGGCATCACCTACAACCCATCTCTAGCTTTACGACAGTTTGGTTACGCCCGGAGCGATGGTCCACATGACATGTTGATTCAGGGCATTGTGTTTGATTACGACAACGATCTTCAGGGTTACCGTCAGAGATTCATACGAGCTTGGGGAAAGGTAAACAGGATTGACAGCAAGACACTGGAGCCTAAGTACACCATTCCTATGGAGGCTTATCTCAGATGGGTACGATTTCGTGCTCAGACACTCATGATGCCATATCCTGCCATCCTACCAGTTACCATGGAACCTGTTGCTGAAGGAGACACAGCTTATACCATCCTTCATCCAGACATGCCTACTGATATGGAAGACTTTCAGAGATCATGGATCCAACTGAAAGAGCAAAGGGATACTTTCGAGGCTCATTACAAAGCAAGCCAAGCAAGGATCCTAGAGCTAACAAAGCTACTTCATGAGGAACGAAACCTCAACTCATACCTCAACACAAAGAGGAAACGTCCATGGGAGACTTAAAACCCCATCTTTTGTACTTATTTCGTTTTCATTTTTTGTAAGCCTAAAAGGCAAAACAAGTTATTACTAATAAAAAGTTACTTTCTTGTTTGTTTAAGCAAATTTAAATCCTGCGGTCCTTGAAAACATTGCATATGCATTCCCATATCATTGCATCACAGGTTTATAATTGTGCACAGGTTTCTCATCTCCTCGCTGTTTATTTCAGCAATGGCTCTTGAACAATCAGTTAAGGATCTCCAGGCACAGAATGCACAGTTCCAAGAGCTGATCCTGAACCTATCCAAGGGGCAGGATGAATTGAAGACACTGCTGGCCAAGAAGACTAAGAAGGCTAGAAGGTCTGCTGGGTTGCTCAACATGGGAAGAAGGTTCAAAGGTCCTGTCAAGACCAAGGAACATGTTGAAGACTATGAATCTGAAGAATCTGAGCAGGAGAGAGGCAGTCTCCACAACACTATGGGGAACTCTGATTCTGAGGCTAACTACTACCATGAGCCTAACGAAGACAAATTCAAGATGCTGGTGGATAGAATGGATGCTATGGAATTACAGAAATCATCTGGGCTGGATTTTGAGGATTTGAGCTTGATATCTGGGGTGGTCATACCCATTGGGTTCAAAGTTCCTACATTTGTTGTCTATGATGGGGTCTCTTGTCCCAAATTGCATCTGAGGTCTTATGTCAGAAGAATGCAACCCCACACTGCTGATAAAAAGTTGTGGATCCATTTCTTTCAAGAGAGTTTATCTGGAGCTCAGTTAGAGTGGTATTATCAGTTGGAGAGTGTCAACATCAGAGACTGGAATGATCTTGCTGAAGCGTTTTATAGACAGTACCAATACAATGCTGACTTAGCCCCCACTCGCATGCAGCTTCAAAGCATGTCTATGGGTGCCAAAGAAAGCTTTAAGGAATATGCTCAGAAGTGGAGAGACTTAGCTGGAAGAGTTCAACCCCCTTTGACTGATAGAGAGTTGGTTGATATGTTCATGTGTACGCTGAATGGTCCGTTTTACAGTCATCTCATTGGAAGCTCATCATCTGGCTTCACTGAGTTAATCATGACAGGAGAGCGAGTAGAGAATGGTATCAAGAGTGGTAAGATCCAAGTGGGCACTTCTTCATCAGGTGCTGCAAAGGAGCCTCCCACTGGGAAGAAAGAATCTAATGCTGTGTATGGTCAGCCTGATCGTAACAGAAGGCATCAGTCTGTTAGTGCAGTTCATATTTCAAATCCAACTCCTGCAACAACAGAGCAGCCTCAAGGCAACCAACAGAGGGCTAGAAGACAGTTCACGAAGATCAACATGTCAATGGCTCAGGCATTGCAACACTTGTTGAAGGCTGAACTTATTACCCTGAGGGAGGCCCCTCAGAATCCCAATGTTACCTCTCCCAAGTACAATCCCAATGCACGATGTGCATATCATTCAAACTGTCCAGGACATGATACTAATAAATGCTGGGTCTTAAAGAACAAAATTCAGGATATGATTGATGCTGGAGAAATTGAGTTTGATCCACCAGGTACTCCAAATGTGATTACAGCTCCAATGCCAAATCACGAGAAGACTGTCAACGCCATTGATGAAGATATTGATGAAGATCTGCATGTCTATTCAGTTATGGAGTTGAGCACACCATTGTCTGTTATCAAAAAGAGGTTAGTACAAGCTGGGATCTTTCCAGGTTGTCATGAAGATTGTCTATATTGTACCTATAAGCCGGATAGTTGCTTCATTTTGAGAGATGGGATTCAACGTCTCATGGATAAATATACTATAGTGTTTGAAAGAAGACCAGCATCTGTAGAAAGTATGGTGGATCATCTGACTCAGGGTAAGAAGATTGAAGAGGTTGACATGGTTGACAAAGTACCACTAAGAATCACTTCAAAGGGTCCCATTAAAATCACTCATCAGGGCCCAATCAAGATTACTGCTGAAGGTCCTGTGAAAGTTGTTGCTGAAGCCAGAGTAGCTCCTCTGATCATTACCACTCCTGGTCCTATTCCTTATACATCTGACAAAGCTGTGCCTTGGCACTATGGGTCTGATGTTTACATCCATGGTGTCAAGCAGGAGCCTTTACCTGATATGCCTGTTGACATTGATAATATTGCTGGATCTAGCAAGATCACTCGTAGTGGAAGAGTCTTCTCTCCTCCAGTTGCTTCTAAGAGTGCAGTTACCCCTGCTGTTACTTCCACCACTGATGCTCGGGGCAAGGGTCCTGTTATTGAGCCTGTATCTACTGATGTGCCAGCTGCTGATGACCTCTCTAAGCAGATTGAAGAAGTATTGAAAATCATTCGCAAGAGTGATTATGATATTGTTGATCAGCTGGGGCATACTCCCTCAAAGATTTCTATGCTCTCCCTGTTATTATGTTCTGAGGCTCATGCCAAGTCATTGATCAAGTTTCTAAAGATGGCTCATGTACCCAGTGCAATTTCTGTGGACCAGTTTGAGAATTGTGTTGCTCACCTGACCTATGACAACGGGTTAGGATTTTCTGATGCTGACTTGACCCCTGCCAAGAGGGATCATAACAGGGCCTTGCATATTTCAATTGAATGCAGGGGGACTACCCTGTCTCATGTGCTGATAGACAATGGTTCCTCTCTGAATGTGTTGCCTAAGGAAGTCCTGAACAAGCTGAGTCCTGAAGATACGGTATTGAAGCCCAGTAATATTGTGGTAAATGCTTTTGATGGTTCTAGAAGAGTAGTGCATGGGGAAATTGATCTTCCAATCAAGGTTGGCTCTCAGGTGTTTACTGCTACATTCTATGTGATGGATATTCGTCCTTCGTACTCATGTCTGCTTGGTCGTCCCTGGATCCATGGGGCAGGTGCGGTGACCTCCACATTACATCAAAAGTTGAGATATCCGGTGAATGGAAAAGTTGTTACTGTCTTTGGAGAGGAAGAATACTTTGTCAGCCATGTAAACACTTTCAAGTATCTGGAAGTAGAAGGTGAATACATTGAAACTCCATGTCAGTCATTTGAAGTGGTTCCCTGGGCTGTTAAGGATTGTGTGACTCCTCCTGCTGTGAAGAAGGTTCCTGTGGTCATCAGAAACCCTCCAACAATGGCAATGGCCTCCCTCAATGATGCAAAAGCTATGGTGGAAGAAGGTGGTTGTACTATTTGGGGTCAGCTTCCTGATATTCCATACAAGTCTGACAAGTTTGGTTTGGGTTTCACTGCAGAGTCCCAGAAGGCTGTTCGTCGTGCTCGTGCTGTTCGTATCACCAATCAAGGGGTTATCAATGCTGTGGGAGATCAAGATGAAGACCACAACTTGGAGGCATGGATTTTTCCTACTGTGGGTGCTGGACTCAATAATTGGAAAGCTGAAGATGTTATCCCTATCTCCTTTAGTCAGGAGTAAATACTATTACTGTGTTATGTTTTTAAATTTGTAATTTCTGGAACAATTAAAACTTTCAAGCCATGTGCCTTACCCGGGACACAATGGTGTGCTTGTTACGGGTTGTCATTTCATTTGCATACTTCATTCAATAAAATCAATGGACGTTTCGTTTTTGTAAATATTGTGTTCCTTGTCTTTCTTTTTGCTTTATCAGCTATGTGTTCTTACACACACCCACGTCACTAAAATGCAGATCCTCATCCACTCTGGATCCAGTTGATAACAGTTCTACTATTGCCAATTACAATTTCGAGAATCCGATCTATCAAACTGAAGACGGAAACGAGGACGATTGTGAAATACCTGTGGAGCTTGCTAGGTTGTTACAACAAGAAGAGAAAGCTATACAGCCACATGAAGAGCCAGTCGAAGTTGTGAATCTGGGAACTGAAGAAAACAGAAAAGAGGTCAAGATAGGGGCTGATTTAGAGGACAATGTCAAGAGCAGGTTGGTTCAGATGCTACGTGACTATGTGGAGATCTTTGCTTGGTCTTATGAAGATATGCCAGGGTTGGATACGGACATTGTGGTTCACCGTTTGCCAGTGAAAGAAGATTGTCGTCCAAAGAAGCAGAAGGTTCGTCGTATGCGTCCTGAAATGTCAGAAAAGATCAAAGCAGAGGTAATGAAACAGTTCAATGCAGGGTTCTTGGCCGTAACTTCTTCTCCTCAGTGGGTTGCAAATGTGGTACCAGTTCCTAAGAAAGATGGTAAGGTACGTATGTGTGTAGACTACAGAGATCTGAACAAGGCTAGCCCTAAAGACGACTTTCCACTTCCTCATATCGATATTCTGGTAGACAACACTGCTCAGCATAAGGTTTTCTCTTTTATGGATGGTTTCTCTGGTTACAATCAAATCAAGATGGCACCTGAAGATATGGAGAAGACAACATTTGTGACACAGTGGGGCACCTTTTGCTATAAGGTAATGCCATTTGGTTTGAAGAATGCAGGGGCAACATATCAGCATGCTATGGTGGCTTTGTTTCATGATATGATTCATCATGAGATAGAGGTATATGTGGATGATATGATAGCCAGATCTCAGAATGAAGAGCAACATCTTGATCATCTGCACAAGTTGTTTGAGAGGTTGAAGAAATACAAGTTGAGATTGAACCCAAACAAGTGTACTTTTGGAGTTAGATCTGGAAAACTCTTGGGTTTCATTGTCAGTGGAAAAGGTATTGAAGTGGATCCTGCAAAAGTGAAAGCTATACGAGAGATGCCAGCTCCCCGTACTGAGAAGGAGGTTAGAGGTTTCTTGGGACGATTGAACTACATTGCAAGATTTATTTCCCAATTAACTACCATCTGTGAGCCAATCTTCAAGTTGTTGAGGAAAGATCAGGTGATGGAATGGAATGATGAGTGCCAGACTGCCTTTGATGAAATCAAGAGATATTTGCTAGAACCTCCAATTTTAATGCCACCAGTTGATGGAAGACCCTTGATTATGTATTTAACAGTATTAGACAACTCAATGGGGTGTGTATTGGGGCAACATGACGAGTCTGGTCGAAAAGAGCAGGCAATATACTACCTTAGCAAAAAGTTTACCGACTGTGAAACAAGATACTCACTGCTCGAGAAAACTTGCTGCGCTTTGGCATGGGCTGCTCGCCGACTAAGACAGTATATGTTGACCCATACTACCTTGTTGATTTCGAAGATGGATCCAATCAAGTACATATTTGAGAAACCTGCTCTCTCCGGAAGAATTGCAAGATGGCAAATGATCTTGACGGAATATGATATACAGTATACCACTCAGAAGGCCATTAAGGGGAGTGTTGTTGCTGATCATTTGGCTCATCAAGCAGTAGATGATTACCAGTCAATGAATTTTGAGTTCCCTGATGAAGACATTATGTCTGTTACCAAAGAACCTGGACAATATGACGGACCTGAACAAGGATCCCGATGGACTATGGTTTTTGATGGTGCCTCCAATGCACATGGTAATGGTGTTGGTGTTGTGATTAGTTCCCCTGAAGGTTGTCATACCCCGATTACTGCCAGACTTTGTTTCTATTGTACCAATAACATGGCTGAGTATGAGGCATGTATCATGGGTATGCAAGTTGCTATTGATATGAAGATTCAGTTCCTTGAGAATTATGAAGGATGCAGGCTTGGATGAAGATGAGTGGATTCAGACTCGACTGGACCAGATAAATTTGATTGATGAGAAAAGGTTAGCAGCAGTTTGTCATGGCCAGATGTATCAGAAACGGATGATCAAAGCTTTTAACAAGAAGGTTAAGCCAAAGGTATATCAGGCTGGTGACTTGGTAATCAAGCGTATCATATTACCACAGGGTGATCCTAGGGGCAAGTGGACTCCAACATATGAGGGACCATTTGTAGTCAAGACAGTGTTCTCAGGAGGTGCCATGATACTGACTACAATGGATGGTGAAGACTTCCCACAACCTGTAAACGCAGACATAGTTAAAAAATACTACGCATAAAAAGAGACCCGCTAGGTTGACAGGCCTAGGCAAAAATAAGGGCATCCCGGCAAACCAAAAGGGTTTGGGCAAAAATTAGGGATATATATATAAAAAGATGTACACCCGGCAAGTCGAAAACCTGAAAAGGCGGCTTGGGCAAAAAAGGGTATCCCGGTGGATTGAAAACCTGAAAGGGCAATCCAGGCAAAAGTTAGGGATTAAAGCGTATGACTATGTCTCGTTTGGATCACTCATGAAACTGCAACCAGTTGTACTACTTACTCAAGCTCAAACAGATAAAGCTCAATCCAATCGTTTCCTTCTCAACAACAAGAAGATGAGATACTTGAGTGGCAATAGTAGAATTGAAACTCAATAGGATTATTTCCCACATAGCTGATTCTTTTTGTAAAACTTCATGACAAAATTCTCTTACTAGGGTTTATGTCTCCTTGTACAAACTTACCCGTGTATGGGTCACTTTTGATATAAATAAACTCCATCTTTTGAATCCAGATCTACTTTTACCCTATTTACATAAGCGAAACGTCCATTGGTTGTGTTTGAATGTATGTATGCCTTTTAATATGATTGATGTTTACCAGAAATGCATGAAAATGCAGTAATAGTATTTACTAAGGACGAACGAGGGAAGGATTTCAACGAAGCTTCGCCGGTTCATCTTTACAAGACAGTTACAAACCATCAGTAGGACTAATCCATTTTCACAAAGTCTAATCTCCCCTGGAATTTATATCCATCTCTTTTATCCTCATACGGATATACGGGAAATTACTTTCCAATAAGGGCACGATGAACGAAGACGGGATGTTATACTTATCCTACTATCAAACGAAAACGAAGGTTATCTATACCCTACTATCCCCAACAATGGGAGGTTATCTATACCTTGCTATCCCCAACAACGGGAGGTTATCTATACCTTGTTATCCCCAACAACGGGAGGTTATCTATACCTTGTTATCCCCAGCAGACGGAGGGTTATATATTCTTCAACAACGAATCGGGATTTATTTTCCTTGGCCAGCAGTTGTTATACAAGGATATCCAGACACTTCCAGCAGTGTCATAGCATACATACATCATTTACATCATACCATAACATATATGTCTATAGTACATTACCTAAGTGCATCATGTCATACATGCATACATAAAGCATAAACTAATGTTGTTATACAGAATGCTACCTTGTTTTCAGGTTAATTATCCAACAAACAATCTTATGATCTTTGGGACTGCTTTATTGTAACCTCAGGGTTACTTTATCCTCCTGATGAGCTTCTTATTACTTTGGGACTGCTTTATTGTAACCTTAGGGTTATTTTATCCTCCTGATAGCCTCTCATGACTTCAAGACTGCTTTAGAGCTACTGATTGCTCTATCCTCCTGAAATCATCCTATTACTTCAAGACTGCTTTAGAGCTATTCATTGCTCTATCCTCATGAGGTCATATTACTACTTCAAGACTGCTTTAGAGCTATTCATTGCTCTATCCTCCTGAAGCCATCTAATTATTTCAAGACTGCTTTAGAGTTATCCATTGCTCTATCCTCCTGAAATTACATTATTATTTCAAGACTGCTTTAGAGCTATCCATTGCTCTATCCTCCTGAAATCATTACTTCAAGACTGCTTTAGAGCTATTGATTGCTCTATCCTCCTGAAGACATATCACATTATTATTTCAAGACTGCTTTAGAGCTGTTGATTGCTCTATCCTACTGAAGCCATTCTATTACTTCAAGACTGCTTTAGAGCTATTGATTGCTCTATCCTCCTGAAGCCATTATTACTTCAAGACTGCTTTAGAGCTATTGATTGCTCTATCCTCCTGAGGTCAGATTTATCACTTCAAGACTGCTTTAGGGTTATCATTATTGATTGCTCTATCCTCATGAAGACATGCTGTTACATCAGTATTACTCCAGACTCCTGACAGTTCTCATTATACTACTGAAGAACTTTCCCCTAGTGGCATCTTTAAGCCCACTCAATCATGTTCAACCAACCATCAATATCACTCCATGCACTGGTGAGTGCAAATTTTTGGGCTTTTGTGTTCAATCCCCTTCAACCTTCCAGGTTACGACTGACAAATATACCAATCTAACCCCTCAGGTTTCAGAAAATTGAACAGGGGCAGCTGTTGCACCCCAAAATTTGCCCTCACAATACAAGACTTTGTGTTCCAAGAAGGTTCACAAGGTTCACAAAATTCACAATTGGTCAGAAGAGTTGACAATTCCCTCAGACAATGCACCTCCTAAGCAGTGCATCCAAAACTAGGGTTTTGACTTTAATCAGGCTAAATGGACTTCCAAGACTTCAAGTGAGCTTCATAACATCTTATATGTGTATAAGAACCCCCATGTCAAGTTTCAAGACTTTTCTCAAAAGTTTGCTCAGTCAGATGATCAGATAAGTCAAAAGCAGTCAATGCAGTTAAAAGGTCAAACTGAGGTCAACTGTGGTCAAACCAAAGTCAAACTTCATGATTTTTTTTGCCAACATCAAAGAGAGGTTGGGTGAGAAATATTATCATAATAACTGTAATACCCCAAATTTTGCCCTAAGATTTGTCGTCGCATTTCATTGCATTTAATCAATTACTAACAAATTTGTGTAGTCGTTTGATTTTTTGCAGGTAAATATCATATGGCATGCATTTTTTTTCTAAAAAGTAAAAATGGCACAATTGGCAGGAGGACATGTGTAAGGAGTTATGAGTGTGAGAGGTTGAGAGTTCGAATCTCACCTTTGTCAGTTTTTTTGTTTTTTATTATTTTTACTCTAAATTTTTCTATCTTTCATTAAAAAAATAACAAAAATAGTTTTTTATTATTATTTAATTATTATTTTCGTATTTTAATTAAATCATTTTTTAAAATATTATTTTTTTCACTTTTTTCTAAATTATTCATAAAAATATCCAAAAAATCATAAAATAAAAAATATTGAAAAAAATTTTGTTCTTTTTATAATATTTTTTATTTTAGGAATCAATAGGATTATTAGTTTTTATTTTAAGTTTATTTTAATTATTTTAAATTATTTAAATTTTATTTTTTCTTAACTAATTATTTAGTTTGGGCTTTAAAATGGGCTTTAGGGACATTATTGACAATTTGGTGTTAACCCTAATTTGTTCCCTATATATACATGTGTTGCCTTGTTGGAAAAAAGGGGAGAAGGAAAAAAAACCTAAGAGGAGTGAGTGCCGTTTGCCGTTATTTAGTTTTCTTCTTCATCCATTACTATTGTTTCTTTTTCTTCATCGTTTACCGTTATTTCTTTTCCTTCATCTATTACTGTTGTTTCTTTTTCTTCATCTTTTACCGTTATTTCTTTTTCTTCATCTATTACCGTTATTTCTTTTTCTTTATCTATTACTGTTACGTTTATATATATATAATTTTTAAATTGTTAGAGTTTATATATATATAAGATTTTTGATCGAATTATGTCGATACGATGTTTGCACATTTGTGTGCATGACGCGTGACATTTGTGTTAGTTCGATCTGGTTGCGATGATCGCATTTTTGTGTGAGCAATAATACTATTTTTTGCTTAATTTCTTTTTCTTTGCGATAAATTTTGTTTCGTCCGATTTAGATCTGGTTGCGATGAGCGCATTTCTGCGTTAGCAACATTGTTGGGTTATTTGGCACATTTAAAATTCATTATTGCTTTATTATTATTATTATTATTATTATTATTATTATTATTATTATTATTATTATTATTATTATTATCATTATTTATTATTATTATCATTATTATCATTATTATTACCATTATTATTATTATTGTTATCATTAATTTATTAAAATTTGTTATAATATAAAAATCTGTTTTTTAAAATAAATAACATTAACATCTTTTCCAAATTAATATGAAAACCTATTATTTTTAAGAAAAACTTTTTTTTAGATAAATTTAAAATAATAACTAAAATCTTTTTTTTTAAAATAATAACTAGAACCGTTATTTATTTTATTTTATTATTGTTCAATTCAAATTTCATTATCATATTGTATCTGCTCCTCTCATGTAACCTCGCGAACTTAACAATCGCTCTTTAAATTCTGCCTTTAAATTTCTGCTTGCATGGTTTAAATTATGACATTATCTCTCTGTTTGCATGATTCAATTATCTCACGCGTTTACTATTATTTCTGTCACATTACACACATCCGAAGGTTAGGTCTAACTGTTTGGCCGCCGCGCCAATAGTCCGTAAAACTTCACACATTCAATTTCAAATCCTCAAAACTACAAACTACAAACCCTAATTTTCACAAATGCCTCGCCGCAGGCAAAATTACAATTTTACCCTTAGCATTAGGTCAAAGAGCCGCCGCGCTCATTTTAGGGTTTCCCGCCGTGGAATCCCTAATTTAACCCTAATTACAACTTAACATTTCAACGTAGAGATTTGGAGTTTCTACACTCCACGTAAGCGTGTCCTTAAGATGCGTTTATTCCCCTTGAGACCTTGACCACAGTCAAAAAGTTTCTAACCTCCCTATTGAGGGGAACTACGATTACTCTGATTCCACTCCCGTAAGGATACGTAGGCACAAGATGCGATGTCTTGCCGAGTAAACTTAGAATTAACCCCCTTTATTATTTATTATTGCTTATTTATATTTTATTTATCTTTGCTATTTAATTATTTTGCTTATTATTTTGTAATTGTTTCTTGGATGTAAAGTTGTTTAATTATTTAATTATTATTATGGTTAGTAATTAGGGAGTGTAATAACATGTATGTAATATTAAAATAAATTTAGATCACTTTTAAATAAAGATAATTAAAATAAACACGTCACACACGTAAGTCAATTTTAATCGCCGTCTCACTTCCTAAGGATATCCCTCAAGTTGCCTACGAATAATGGTTAAGTGGGGTGTATAAAGCAAGTCCCTCAAATAAAAAAATCATCAAAGTCCCTTATGGTTGCCTTTACGAATCAAGTCCCTTTCGAAAAATGATGATGGTCCCTTATATGTGCTTATTACATCCCGCAATGACCTTCAAAAATCCAATTGTCCCTCACATGTCCCTTAACATCCAAAGTAAGGACTACCTACTCCATTATAGTAGGGATAGTCTTACTAAAGGAAAGAATAAAGAATAAGAAAGACCTTTAAACATTAGGGTAGGTTACTCCTAGGTGCTTGCTCACTTCAAAACTGTTTCACACTTAAACAAATTTTCAACAAGTTTTCAAACAAGTTCTTAACACATCCTTACATGGATTATTTATTAACTATTCTGAAAATTTTCTATTCACACACTACACTTTCAAAACAATTCAAAAGTGAGCTTAAGTACCTAAGAGCCCATGGATAACCATGGATGAAAAGGGTGCTAACACCTTCCCTTTTCATAACCTACCCCCCGGACCCAAAATATTCTCTAAGGTCTTTCCTGTTCTTTTATAACCTTTCCTTATGGATAAAATAAAAGTCGGTGGCGACTCTTGCTATCCGCAACATTGTTTAAACACCAACCTCCTTCATATTTTATTTGTTCAATCTTCCAGGTTTGTTTTCCAATTGCAGCTCATGTAAAATACTTTGATTTGTTTGTATAAGCTTATACACACGACACCGACACTGTTGTCTACACTGGAAAAAATCAAACGCAATTACAAGCGTTGATGTCTGTTTCGGACACACACTTGAGGATATAATCATCTAACAAAATTTCCTATGATCATGATCTTTAATACTTATGCAGGAAGTCATGCGAGATCCACACGTAGCTGCAGACGGTTTTACCTACGAAGCCGAGGCTATCCGAGGATGGCTCGACAGTGGTCACGACACTTCACCAATGACAAACAGCACCCTTGCACATCAGAGTCTTGTCCCCAACCGCGCTCTTCGCTCCGCCATCCAGGATTGGCTTCAAAGTCACTGATGAAGCTTATTACTTTTCCTCAGTCAATCTTCATTAAACTGAATATCTACCTGTTTATAACATGTTTAGGAAAATACTTGCCATTATATTTTTTTACAAACTTATAGCACTTTTGTTTATTATAGTTCTATATAAGTGGAGTCACATTTTATACATATATATGGTCTTGTATAGGTTAAGATAACCACTTGGTATAGATATATATGGTATCACATTTGTCATTATTATTTTATTTTTAAATATTTTAGCTGCTTAGTCATTATTATTTTATGAATTCTAATGTCGTAAAATGCAAATGTCATATATATACCAAAAGAATGATTTTGTGTAAAAAAAAAGTGTACTACAATAGCGTTTTGAAGAGAGAGTGTTATTAATGATATGTACTATAATAGCACTTTTATGGAAAAGTGCTATCTAATATGTGTCTTATAATAGCGCTTTGTTTGAAAGTGCTATCAAAATCAAAGCAAATTACCGGTACTATAATAGCGCTTTGTTTGAAAGTGCTATCTAATATGTGTCTTATAATAGCGTTTTTGAAAAAATGCTATTAAATACCGGTACTATAATAGCGCTTTTGGAAAAACGCTATTAATTACCAGTACTATAATAGCGCTTTTAAAGCGCTATCAAAAATTTTGTTTTACAATAGCGACTTGGTTAATAGCGCTTTTAAGCGCTATCAAAAAGCAAAAAAAACGCTATTAAATAGCTTTTTTGTAATAGTGTACGTGAAAAATATCATGTATCTCGGATAGAGAAGGTGATAAGAAACTCCCTCCACAAAATTGTGAATCTTCGTCATTCCCCCTTCAATAACTCTCCAAATCTTCTTCACCAAATCCCTTCGACACATCATTCCAACATAAATCCTGAAACCCAACTCAAAATCTTCCATACAAACCACAAAAAACAGAAACGTAATTAGAAGGAGAAGATGGAGGAATAAAGCAAGATCTCAAATCATCACAAACCTGAAGCAGAGATGACGCCCGAACTGAAGTAAAATCCATCATGATGGATCAATTTGTTGAACGAGAGAGAAGGTTGCAATGAATTGATTGGTGTTGATGGTTGTCTCGTTTTTCTCTTTTCTGAATTTCCCATGGCTTTTTATCTTCATCGTGTGTGGTTTTGAAAGAAGAAGGATGATGATGTTGTTGTTGAGAATCTGATTCCATTACGTGTGTTTTGTTATACGTGGAGTCACTGATCTGTTTGGATTTGTGGCTTGGGCTTAGGGCCCGTTTGAGATTCATTTTTTTGTTTGTTTACTCGTGTATGGTGAGCTAGAGGGAATGATGGGCTTGGTTTTGGCTCAAGTGATTTCCATACCAACGCACCTCCCTCTCATGTTTTGCATTTTGTTCTTTCTCCTGTTGTTGTTATTTATTGTTATGCTTAATTTTGTTGATATTTCACTTGGTAGATACAAAATTGTTCAAGCTGGAGTGGGAAGAGCCACAGAGTAGTTGTTTCAGATGTTTAAGTTGAATCTTGCTGAGAATGCGCCATATTAGGATAGAGCTAAAGCCATGTACAAATAATTGAGAAGCAATTTAATTAGGTATTGTTTGATACTGCAGAAATATAGTGCGAAACTATCAACAGACTAGATTTTTGTGGGAGCAGTACAATCAGATTAACGGAAATGGAAAAGGTGCACATCCATTTACAGGTTGGACATCACTTGCTGTGTTATCATGGCAGAATCATGCGACACAATTTAGGAGGAGAAACTTTCTTCTCGGTGTTCATTCACAACTAGTGAGGTAATAATATATCATGCTAGGCTGTAATTGAAATATTATAAAATTTATTTATAGTTTTCTGTGTGTATTAACATCTAAAAGTATCTTCTCATCTTTGAAGTATATTTCACAACCCACCCTAAGAATTTATATAATCTTTATTTGATAAATAGCCTTATGAGTTCATACTGTTGTCATGCTATGATTAATATGGCTGGAAGCATTAAAAATCATGATACAAGACTCCTGTTGTTATTTATTGTTATGCTTAATTTTGTTGATATTTCACTTGGAAGATACTAAAAATGTAAAGTGCACATGAAATGTTTGACATAGGTTCTGTACTAGATTCTTCCATGCTGTTGAATTAAAGTTTCACAGGTTATATCTAATTAGTTGGTTAGTAACTTATAAGTTACTGCTATTTTTTTAGAACTGGAAAATTGGTAATTGTCCTCTTTGGTTTTAACTTTATGTTTGATGTTTCATGATATAAAGCACTTAGACATGAAGGGACTGTAAAATCGTTTAAAAGTGTTCGTAATCTGCAACTTTCTCATACTTTAACTTATAATGTACAAGTTGGATCTACTGTGCCAACAAACCTTCCTATTGTCAATGAAGTTATTAATAGCTCGAGAACTATGCAACTATCATATACTTGTCCGCTTGCTAGAATAAGACCTCTTGTTGGAAGGTATGTGCCACCTGAAGTTGTTGCTGTTTGGATGCCACTTTTGCATTTGTCAAATTTCCAAATTAATGATTTTCCTGATCTTTCAGCAAAAAGCTTTGTAATAATGGTTCTCATTCTCTCTACTGATAGTGCTAGAAAGTGGCGAGATCGTGAGTTGGAGCTTGTCGATGTTGTTGCAGATCAGGTTCGTTTGATTTCCTTTATTGTACTGGTTTGTGTTTTATTTGTACATTGTTTATTCTTTAATCTTTATTTTAGTTACTTTGTATTCCTTTACCGTTGATTGATTGCTTAAACCGTCATATTCATTGTCATTGGTGTCTGGAAGTTCTGTTCTGACTATAATTGTTAACATGTTTTAGAATTTGGGGCATAGAATTTGCAAACACCCATTTGAGTTCCTCGCTGTTCATCGCACACTTCATGGAAGTTAATAATACTTTTCATTTGTTTTTATATCTTGTTTTTTCCGTAATGTGCAATTCTAGCTAAAAATTGAAAAAACGGTTGAGTTAAATGCAATTTGAGTTTTTATTTGTGGTGAGCAATTTGAATTTCGCTGAGCTGGAAAATGAGCTTGTGAATGTAATTTAATTGAGCGTGAGTTTTAATTTGTTATGAGATGCAATTGTAGGTGTGATGTTGCCACTTTGTTATGAATGTTAGTATCGGTTAATGAAGTTAGCTTGGCATGCTCACTCAACACAGTGATATAAGATTTATGTATTTCCGCTTACTATTGATAAAAAAGTGATGCTCAATAAGCTCAAGTAACTGTCTGTTTTAGGATGCAGAATAAGAAACCTTTGAGAAGTTTAATTAGTTAGTTGGGAATTAACGATTATTTGCAATGTTGTTAATGAATTTTGATGAAATGCAATTCTTAAATTAATTGTGAATCTAGAATTGAGATGTTGTTATGAGTTTTATTTGAATTTTTTCACGTGGAAAATCTGTGGCAATTTGAATCTGAGTTGGAAATTGAGATGTGAGCTATTTTATGTGTGTTATTATGAATCGAGCAATATGAGTTTAGTTATGATGCATACTCATGTTTGAAATTCTGTTAAGTAATGCAATGCAATTTGAGTTGTCTTGACTATGTGATTCACGTGGAAATCTCTTAGGAGCTTTTGTTTTGAATTTGTTTGAATGAGCTGGAAATTGAAATTGATTGATGAAAATTCCATGTTTATTGATTATGAATGTCAGTTTGATTGAATTTCGTGAATTATGTATTAGGCATAGATGGACAGGTCATTATGAAGCGCATCTTTGGGATAAAAGTACATGGAACCAAAATCAAAACAAGAAAGGAAAGCAATGTTTGGGTTGTTGAACTTAAGTCGGGTTCACGGTTTTGTTTTATGATTAAATTGCTTACGTTTATTATTTTTGTGTTGTGTAGGTTTTGAATAGATGATAATACACCTTAGTAATACACCTTAGAGATAATAATAATGACATGTATGGAATAGAATAGTGATTAGTACACACATTCTCTTAATTATGTGGGCGCAGGTTTTGAATCTGGAATCTAGAGTAAACACTCACCTTCTTTATATCATATATCATATTTCAGAAGCTTCGAATATCAAATTTGATGCACGACTTACATTATAAGACATCTTGACACATACTCAAATCCTTCATATATCATATATCATATATTTAGATGGTAAAAATTAATGCCATCGCATTTATATTTGTTTTCAGTCTGAGGTTCCGTTCCTTGTTTCAGTTAATTATTAGTGTTTTCTAAAGACTCTCTTTGTTGTCTAACTCCACAGGTATTAGAGGTAACCGTTTGGCGTGAAGGGTTGGAATACACACAAACATATTCTCGCAGGAAGCCAGTGACAACTTTGAATTGTGCCAGCACCTATCAGTGGTGAATCACCGATTCGACCACTCATTTTGTTCATTAAACCACCAATTGATGTGGCAGCGGCACACCTTCCTTCACTATCAACCACCACACATCCGACAGTCTCCGGCACATAAACGCTTACCCTGGAAGACCAATTGGAAATGTATGCTTCAAAACCTATAGCTACATAAGCATGGCTCAAGCTGTTTCGTTCCTTAGCAATTTCGAGCTCGGACATTATATGAAAATCCCTCCAAGGTCAATGTTCTTAGTGCAGGTATATTTATTTTTTCAGCTGTTATAATTGTGTTTGCAAGGTTTTACTAGCATTTACCTTTCTTATATGTTATCTAATGTATTTGTTGCGTTAAAAATTATTTAGTTCATTAGGACAATGCTTGCTGGAACTATCAACATTTGTGTAGCATGGTGGCTGCTAGAATCTGTCAAAAACGTATATCTGTACTACTTTTCTTATATATTATCTAATGTAGAAATGGTGGCAGAGATACAACTATGTTTTTCTGCAGCACTTGATGCAGGGGTGGCTTGTATGGCTGTACTGCTTTACTTTGCATTAGGATTGGAAAATATGAGTCTGAATTGGTGGGGAACTGCTGGTGAGCATTGTCCTTTGGCAACTTGTCCAACTGCCAAGGGTGAAGATAATGCGTTGAGTAGAAGAATCAAAGAAGCAAAGAAAGAAACACAACAACAAAACATGATTTCTCAGTTCTTCGTCCTTTTCCAAAGAGGCGACAACATCGTCTTCCTCGACTGTCTCTGTTCATTCCCAATTTCATTTCTCACCATTCTCCATTTTTCATCATTCTCAAAACTCATCACTAATTTTCACTCCCTTGAATGCAGAACGTGGTGAAGTACAAAAGGGAAGCGCTGAAACGTTTTTCCGAAAAGTCAAGTTCTGGAAAGAGGACGCTGATGGTGATGCTCCACCTGTTTTTGTAGGTATTTTGTTCAATGATTAGGAATCTGAATTGTTTGATTACAGTTAGTGGAAAAAGATCCAGGTAGAGCTATTTCCCTTTTCTGGGCTGCCATTAATGCGGGTGATCGCGTGGAGAGTGCTTTGAAGGACATGGCTTTAGTTATGAAGCAATTGAACCGGTCCGACGAGGCAATCGAAGCAATCAAGTCTTTCCGCCATCTCTGCCCTTCTGATTCTCAGGAATCTCTTGACAACATCTTGGTTGAATTGTATAAGGTATAAGGATTCAGACAAGTCTCTTAGTTTCTTCATATTATTCTGTCATAACTCAATTTTTGCTATGATGTCTGTAACTCAATTTTGTATATGTTGTTATAGAGGTCAGGAAGAGTTGATGAAGAGATTGACATGCTTCATCACAAGTTGAAGCAAATTGAAGACGATATGACATTTGTCGGAAGGTCGACAAAACAAGCAAGATCTCAAGGGAAAAAAATTCAAATAACCGCTGAGCAAGAGATATCGAGGATAATTGGCAACTTGGCTTGGGCTTATTTGCAAAAAGGCAACTATAAAACCGCTGAACAACATTATAGGCGAGTCTTTTATTTGATGGAATCGAAATGCATTTTTGATTTTTGTGTTTCTTTAGAGAGAAGTAATAAAAGTTCCTTATTTGTGTCTTCCAGAAAAGTACTTTCCTTTGAGGTTGATAGGAACAAATAGTGCAATTTGGCCATATGTTTAATGAAAATGAACAAAATTACAGAAGCAAGGTTTCTACTTCAAGCAGTAACTGCAGCAACGAAAAACAGAAAAATGGACGATTCTTTTGTCAAGTCTTTTGAACGCGTTACACAAATGCTGCAGGAAATCGAATCAACACAGTTGGTAGATTCAGTCAAAGATAAAGGTGATAAGTCCTCTCAGAGTTTGATGAACTTGCTGATGGGAGTTAAAGTCTTACAACAAGCAATTATTGATGTACTCCAGACAGCTGCAACATCATTGTAGAAAATGTTAACATTGGAAGGAGATATAGCAGATGATATACCTATTAAGGTCACTGGAGATGTTTTAAAGATTCGAAAGATTCTCACAAATTTACCTATTGAGGTCACTGCCATTAATGTAACCTACAATAGCTGTATTATGAATCCTAAATGAGTGCAGTTTTTTTTTTTTTTTTAAATATTTGCAATTTGTGGGGGTTCAAACCGCCACAATATACCATAGTTTTTTAAAAAATTATTTGCAACTTGCGGCGGTTCAAACCCCCATAATATACTTTCACAAACAACAATAAAAACAAAAATCATTAAGCAAGTTAAGACGGTTGAAAACCGTCACAATATGGAGATTACGACAGTTAGCTACCCGTCGTGAAAATAACGACGATTTGTACGACAGTTTTCACAACCGTCGCAATATGGTCTCGCGACACACGTTTCCGCGACGGGATTGAAACCGTCGTAACTTACAAATTGCGACGGTTAAAACCGTTGTAATGTATCAAAATGAACCGTCGCAATTTGCAAATTTTCTTGTAGTGCATGTAGACAGATAGATGACATGTTTGATGATTATGAGAGTCATCTAGTACTAGATGAGGTACGAAGTACCATAGCTATGAGTGACTGAAATTACGTCGAGGTTATCTCATCAGGAGATACTAGAGGAGGAGCAGTCACAGTTAGATCATGTTGAGGATGTCTCGCCTAGATGTTGTCGCATAGTAGAGATTACACAGACAAGCATTGACACATGTATCTTTCTTGACGGGTCTGATGTGAGGCATGTCCTAGATGCCATCATGATAGAGATATGGGGGGACATTGATGTATTAGAGACAGCGCCGGAGGACGGGGGAGATTGATGGTCGGAAAGGCATAGGAGGTGTAGTCATACATACACAATAGTGCATTAGTATATAGTAATATTATGGATTGTTTTTTATTTTGACATCATGCTACTTTATCATTCTACTTTATCATTGTTCTAAACTAATTTGACATTTATTGAACTTTTATTTATATATAACATTTTTGGACGGTCTGGATTTATGTACTTCATTTTTCTACATTTTGATTATATGGTTTAAATATGCATCTGAATACACGTAAACAAAACATAACACAAGGAGTTCTATTATGATAGATTACAGAGATACATCTACGTAAAATAATCAGATATGCATCTCTGAAATATTCTAACGTTCAATCAGAATTTAATGTGTCCAGAAATACATTTCTAAAATCTAAAAGTATTTAAGTATTTTTGTATGGTAGCTAAAAAACAAAAGATGCATTAAGAAATTTTCAAATAATTTTATTGTATTTTCCAAATAAGTCTCGATATAGTTTGGATAGCTACTTTGATGCAGAATTTCTTAGACAACATGGTTGTTGGAACATAGTTTCGTACATGTTTTTAAGAACTATATTCATCTATATTAATTTCATCAACCCTTTTCCTATAACCATGTACTAGTAGAAGACCCGTGCGTCCGCACGGGTATAAGAAAAAGTATAATCTTATCGAATTTAAATTTCACAAGAAAAAAATATATTCAAATGCATATTAAGATAAATATTTATGCAGGTTTTTATTTATTTGAATCTAACTGATAGTATCTCATGTAACTTTATGAAATATCTCAATCACATTTAAAACATTATAGTGAAAAGGTCGAAATACATAATTGTCGCTACTGCGAAAATCGAAGACAGGCAATGACAGAAGAGTCGCCACCATGCGTTATTTATCCCAAGAGAGGGAAAGGAAACGCTCAGAGAAAACCTAACGAAAAGAGGGATAAGATCGGTCATCGCAACCAAATCTCGGGTTCGGGAGTCGGTTACGCAAGGGGAAGGTATTAACACCCCCCACGTCCGTCGTACTCGACGGGATCCACGCTTGTTGTCTAGTCTAAAAGGGTGTAAATCTATCTAACTACAGGCTTGAGGAAAAAAGAAAAAGAAAGTGACTCGGCAAAGCAACAGCGCTTTGTGCCTACGTATCTCATCTGAAGTGAGAAGTCAGAGTCAATGTAGTTCGGCTAACTACGGGTGAAAGTGGGGGGAGGTTGCTCGCCAAGACATCGCGTCCTGTGCCTACGTATCCTCGTCTGGTACGAGAAATCAAAGCAAACGTAGTTCGGGCTAACACGACCACATATTGGTTCAAGCGTTTTAAACCGAGTAGGGTTAAACAGTGATTCCAACAGTTAGGGACGATGCCTGTTTGCGGTAGAATCAAATTTAACAAAACTCTTTCTGAAAATGGTTTTCCAATTAAGATCCCGAAGGATAAAAAAGATTTGATGTTTTGTTTTGTGTTTTTTAAGACAAGAAGTGGATTAAGTTATGGTTTGAAACTCATGTCGCACTAAAGACTATGACTCGAGAGCGAATGTGTCGTATATCGCCCAAAGGGCATATGCTAAACACTCTAGACAATTGAGAGGAGGCCCCCCAACCATCATTCCTCGAGTACTTAAGGCTCGTAGCGTACGACACAAATCTTTATTTATTAGGTGTTTTGAAATGTTTAGGAGATGAAAAGAGAAAGACTCAAACTAAGGGGAAACTGGACCCTAAAGTTATCATGCACAATGCTCCTAAAGTCGGGATGAAAGGGAATGCAACTATCTTATTGTTGTCATGCAAAGGATTGAACACCTAATGTCTCTCCTACTCCCATCCTAAACGGAGGGACTAGGAATCCTAGGGGGATCATGGCCAAATGCCAAGTAAACACTAAATAAAACAATCACAGATGAAAAAGAAAAGAAATGAAATTGATGGATTCAAAATAAAATGATAAAATAAAAATGGAAAACAAAATGAAATAATAATAAGATAATAATAAATAAATAAAAAAAGGGAGAATAAAAAATAACACCATAAAATAAAAGAAAATATTTTTTTGGTTTTTTTAATAATATTTAAAACAAATAAAATAGAAAAAGAAATAAAGTAAAATAAGAAAAAAGGAAACAAGTGCTAAAAAAAATAAAGACTCACACCGGGAATTAAACCCCTAACCTTAGGATTGGAAACCCAACACACAACCAACATGCCACCCTCACGCATGTGAAAAATATGGAAAATGAAGGTTAAAAAAGGAAAACAAGGAAAATATGAAAATAAAAATCAAAACGCCCCCACTAGGGTTCGAACAGAGGACATGGTGGTGAAAGGGCAAGGCATTTAACCACTGGGGTGGCAATACATCTGTATATCAAACCACCCCAATTAAATATAAGCCAAACATGCTAACTGGGCTGGGCAAGAATCAAAGGCCAAACATGTGAAAACTCATGAAATACGGTTTCGTCATAACTCTCTCAAAACTCCACCAAATTCAATGAAACAAAAGTCCATCTCACCCAATTTTTCACAAGGAACATGATGGTGCTGTTAGTTTTCCCAAATAATGCATACAAAAACAAATTCGAATGCTCCTGCAATGTGAAGCTTAAAATGCACTTTGGAAACCAAAACTGATGAGTTTAAAATCCAACAAAGGTCTGCACAAGTTTCAAATATCTTACTTATGATTGTGCTCAAGGAGCTGAGCTCAAATCTTCACTGAATCACAAAACGGCTTCCACGTTGCAATTCAATGAAATAGTTTTAAAAAGATTATGCAGTATTACAATGTTAGAGCAATGCATAATGACAACAACCACATCTCAATCCAAAGTTCCAAATAGTCATGCACTCAAAACAAATCACCACCACAACTAGAAAATGCAGCCATATATGCCAACAGAGATTGATCCACTCCTCAAGATAATGAGCTGGCATCAAAATGACAAAACAACCTACTCAAAATTGGTTTCACAGCCCACAAGGTAAAAGCAAAAGTTCCACAAACAAATACCTTAGCCTAGACTTGAGTTATATTTTAGTGAATTCCAAAAAATCAAATGCAAAGCTGAATCCCCAAATGATAAACCCACCAACAGAACCAATGCCAACAGACTTTAGGATGTCAACAAGGCTTGAAAATCCAACCTGTCATGAACTTCAACAAACCATGGTAACAAACCTCTCTTCACCTCATCAGAGCAAAACAACAGAGAAAAAAAACTACAAGCCTCAATCATCCCACCTAAAATGACTCTTACTAAACTACTGGTTAAACAGCAGCATGATTCACACTAAATTCCTTCAACCAGCCAACCAAAACAACATGCCTCTCATGACAGTTCCATACGAAATCACAAAATCAAGAACAAACCTTGGCAGAACCCGTGGCCACATACATAGCCAACCACACTCAGCCGACCTAGGAAATTACTAAGACCTGGACTTAATTCTCATGAAGTCTAAAAGCTGGCTGAGATTCTTGCAAGAAAAGGAGGTTAACAGACCTCAAAACCAAAACAACAACAACCATACTCTTCCAATGCAATATCATCTAATGGCAAAGTAAATGGTGCATATTGAATAAGTTCACATCAGATCAATCATGCCACCATGACAGTGCTCAACTCAAATAGTTTATTTCAATGACAGTTTCCAAACAGTCCTAACGTGATGTCCAAGTGTTTACCATGTTTTTTGGTAAACAACCTCTGGTCTATCAATTTGGTGTCAAATTGACTAACTTGCAGGATTGACCATACGAAATCCTAGGATATATGTTGAAGGGTGTTTTCTATTTGAACCTATCTAGAAATGTGTTTCAACAATACTAAGAAGAAATAACTTAACGAAGGGGGCATAAATTATCCACTAAGTTTAAAAGAAATAAGGACGAAGAATTATTAGGGGAAGAAGATATAAGAGTTTCTTTTGGGAGGGGAGGACTTAATCGAAGTAGTGATGATGAACAAGAGGGAAAGATGTAACAAATAAATAAAAGTATTTGACAAAAGTAAAGAAACAAAATAACTTCATTGAAAAGATAAAGGATGGTGTATTTACATCACGTACATTCTTTATAATACTCTCTTTCTCTACACTCGGATACTTGGAGTAATTTTAAGAGTGACTTGTACAACAGTAAATTACAACACACTAAGTTCTATGTCTAAGACTCCTATTTATAATAATAATAGTAACTGCTAATAACCGCTAATAACCTCCCTAGGCCATCTATTCTTGACAAGTGTCAGATCACATGCAGTCCTTTATCCGATGAGAGCCACTTGTCCTACTTAGTCATAAGAAAATATAACTACTCCCTCCAAGATTCAAATTTCAAAACACTCACTTCAACCCTTCTTCTAAATCTCGGTCGAAGACCATCTCGCCTGCTTAGGTCGAAGTATTCAATTTCAAGACTTCAATTTCCTAAGTCCTTGGAAGACTTGTAGATCTTTTTAATATGCTGAAAATAGCCCCCAACATGAGTCGTCGAATTGGTGAGCTAACAAATTGCCCCCCAAAAAATGTAGTTTTTTGACACTAAAAAGTACATTTTTTGACAACATCCATATTCGACGCCGTTTATCTTCGACTATATCCTGATAGTTAACCCATCTTCAACTGCTTCGAGTTTAGGAAACTGAAAGGTGATGGGAGAGGATATCTCCACAATCTCACGCAAAAGGAACTGTTACATCCCCTCGATACATGATCTCTGGCGTCATGAACATCATGGAAAATTTCTCGGGAATCACCAAAATCGTGGGCCATCATTACCCCTATAGAGCATAGGTTACAACCGCCACCTCTACTAACTCCTCCTGAGCACACATGTGGCCCACTAACCCCAGCCATTAGTAAAAACTCTTGAATTTCCCTTTTTTACTTATAAATAATTTTCAGAACGTCTTTTACTTTTTCTTCTTCAAATCTTTTTTTACAACATTTGCCTCATCTCTTCTTCTCACCGTTTTATCTCCCAAGAACATTCCTCCAATACTCATCATGGCTGAGCTAAGATCCCAGAAACAAAAAACCCAGTCTCATCAACAAACTTCTTCTTCCACCCTTCCCCCTTTTGCTACTCTGAGTGGACCGAAGGTGGTAAAGAATCAACAACTCGTGCGAGAGCCTCTACTGGATGAGAAGCGCCATATCTACGAATCCCAGGTAATCATACCCGTTACTTTCGAGGATAAACCGCTTGCCATGTCCGGGCCTCTATCCCTCTCTAGTTTAAACTATTCCACTTTGAATGAGTTTTTTCCTTCTTATCGAAAAACCAAACCCCTAGGGCAAAAAGACTCCTAAAAGGTCCCTTTGGATAATCCAGATAGCTTGAATGTTTATAATGTGGATCTCAAGTATCTCCATGATGGCGCAAGATTGTTTAGGGCTACGCCATATTTCAAGGATTCTGAACTCTACCTCAACTGGTTGAAGAAAGTAGAAAAAGCAAAAACTCAAGACTGGAAGGATATGGGTATCTATGACCTTATTATGATGTCAAAAGTAGGTCCCAACTACTGCCCTCTGATGTTGGCTGCGTCTCTGTTCTTTTGGGATAACACACACTACACTTTTCATCTTCCATGTGGGATGATGACGCCTACCTTGTTTGATATTGCTGCTATTGTAGGGTTGAAACCTCATGGACTGACTTACGATCCTGAAGTTGACAGCCAGGACACTATCGGTTTCTCAACCATCAAACATAATTATACCCATTTCATCAACCATTATCATGACAAAAATAATGCCGCTGTTAAAGACGAGGAACATATAGCCTTTTTGGCCATGTGGTTGTCTCGTTGCATTTTCTGTACTAAATCTTTGCAGGTGGCGCGAAAATACTTAACACTGGCGAACCAGCTACATGCCAAGAGAGACATATGTTTGAGCGAAATGATCCTTGCAAGTCTATACGAAGCCTTAAGCGAAAGTGCCGGCAAACTGAAAGACCCTGAGAATAACGACAATTTAGTAATGTCGGGACCGTTTTGGTTACTTCAATTGTGGTTAAACGCCACTTTTGAAGGAAGCCTACCAAATAAAGGTGAAGTTGATGAAGGTTCTCTTTCAATTTCTGGAAGGCAAGTCGAATGGCCCCGCTTACCCCTAACGAAGAGGGGCAAACGCTTCGAGCCAACTTCTGAGGCTTCGTCCAAATGTTTGCAAAGCGACATGTTTTCACACCTGGGATGGCTCCCTTCTCAGAACGGAAACGTGGCCCTGAATGGTTCATCAGGCCTTTCCTAGCATTGCTCAAAAAACAAGAAGAGGAATCAAAGCTGGTTTGGGAGCGATTCCTCACGCCTCGACTATTTGTTCACAAGCTCAATCTGACAAGAGGACAGGCTTCCCTGATAACTTACCAACCAAATCTTGTGTCGAGGCAATTTGGACTTATCCAAACCCTACCTAGGTGTTTATACGAGAAGAAATCCCACGTTCTGCTTTCACACCACATCGTTAACCCCATCGAATGCTCGACCCAATTGGCGCGTCATGCCCATAAATCTTCACTTACCCCACTTTATTTTGAACCTTCTTATTTCTGTTCCCCAGAATTTTATAACTGGTGGTCTAGACATTATTCTTCTGAATTTCTTGATGCTGCCAGTCTTTCTTGAATGATTGATCAAGCTTTCATTAATGTGCAGGAAAAAACCAAGAAAGGTAGGTCCGCTCACATAAAGGAGATACAAGCCTTCAAAAAATACTTTGAAACCGCTTATCGACCGGATGATATTAGTCGAACCGTCCGTGAGGCTGCTGTCACTCTGAGGGAAAAATTTCTAAAAAAGATGGAAAATTTAAAAATTCCTTCTTCCATCCCCCGTGAGAAACGGTATGAGATGGCTTTCAAATTATTTCCTCCTAAGGTCCCTCGATTGCCATCTGCTGATTTTGGAGTGGCCCTTGCCCCTCCATTCCCAGATTGGTTCATCTGTGAGGACCCTATAAAATTTCTCAGACAGCAGTCGAAGCCTAAAGCACAACGGGTGGTTCCGACTACGCATATCGTCGATACATTCAAAGGGCACCTTCATATTAATATCGAAGATGTTCGCATCGAATCCGACATTCTCGAAGGTCAATTCTCCTTCGTTTTAAACCTTTAAAATAATGCTTTATCATTACTAACGGGTGGCGCTGTTATTTGTCTTTTGCAGCTGTTCCAAAAAAGACCGCAGTCTCAGTGAAGACTGGCAGTTCCGTCGAGAGTCAGAAGGTAATGTCAATGCACCATCTTACTCTTTTCGACATTTCGGGTTTAGAAAGCCTAACACTTTCCCCATGCTTTTTAGGTAAGCCGGAAACCCCCCACCCCTCAGAGAAAAATAAAGAGAGGCGCCAACCTGGTCATCATCGACTCAGAAGATGAAGATGGTTCCCCTCAAGAGGAGGTTCCAATGAAAAGGCGGCGAAAGGTTGTCCGCAGTCTCGACACTACTGACTCCGATCCTCCATCTGCTCAAATCCCTGAATCACAAGCTCAACGTGTAGACCCTGGTAAAGCTTCTATCGGAGGTACCCCAATTCCTCAAACTGCTGCTGTTGAGAGCGACAATTCCAGTCCAGCTGATGAAGGCCCGAAGGTCCAACTCTTATCTTCGACTACCTCCTGTCTGAATCTCAAACTACTTTTGGACTCTTTTTCTCATGTTTAGATTCTCTCTTTTTCAGCCTGACGTTGTGATGACGGAGAACATCCCGACTACATCTCTTCTCGAGGCCTATCCTCTAAACAGTCGAGGTGAGCCCACCTATCGTCCTTCTTCGGACCTAGGTTCAGGTGTGAGTTCTCTTGGGGAAACCAATAAACCTGAGATCCCTGTGGTTCCCCTGCTTTTTCCTTTAAAGACTGTCACCCAACAATCTCAGACCAACGGGTCCGATCATGACGAGGGGAACAATTCCCAGAATCCCATCGAAGCAGGTGAGGAAGCGAACTTTTTGGATGAGGGCATAAATCCTGCTGATGGTTCACCTCAGGGAACCACAATGGAGGTTGATGACAAACCTGTGGAGGATAGGGGTACGACAGATGGAGCCACGCGTCAATTTGAATTAGAAGAGTCTAGTGAAGAAGACGTCGAAGAAGACGAGGATGAGGATACCACCAACGTCGCCCCCATTAAAGAGACTGCTGTCGAGGATCCTCCTATCCCGCAGGCCAAACCTGTTGAGACAACTCCAATTGCCCCTGCCAACATCTCCACAAGAGTAGAAACGATGCCTGCCAAAAGTGCAACAGATCTTACTGCAGCAGAACTTGAGGCTCTAAAAGTGTCTGACCGTCGTCAATACATCCAACTCCTCCTTCGTAGGCGAAATAGTTCCTCAGGTAGATCCCAAAGTACTTCGACCTCTGAAGGTCCAACTTCGACTCTAATCAACAGTGCTCTTGAGAAAGTAAAGGACAAGATTTTCAAAGGGGACCTCTTTTCTCTTTTGCAAATGGGTTCAGTTCACTACCTTTCTTTGAAAACTCTCCTACAACAAGTGGACCTTCAATCGATCTCTGCTGAGGCTGTGGCCGTAATCCAAGAAGTTGGGAAATTGATCGACCAGGTTCACACTGACTTTGGGCTCTTGCCTCAGTTCGACAAGGATATATCTGAAAAGTCAGGTACTGAGGCTGCTGCTTGGTCTGCCGTCGCGGATTGTGAAGACAAAATTGCAACGTTGGAGGAGCAAAAGGCCAAGAACCAACAAGAGATTACTGAGAATGAAAAGAACATCGCTTGCTGGGAGCATAAGATCAGAAAACTTCGCAGTAAGATAGAAAAAGCTCAGAAGCGGAATGCTGAACTGTCTTCCTTCGATTATTCTTCCTTGACTACAGAGCTTGATCATGCCGTCCTTTTTGCCGAGGAGGCTCGACAACTTGAGGCTGATATAGCGCAACTAAAAAGTGATAAAGCCTCTTTCCAGAGTCGTCTCGATGCCTAGAAAGCAAACTATGTCAAGATGAAGTCCAACCTTCCTTTTTAGATTTCTAGAATATTTAATATTTATTTTCTGGCCTTTGTAAGCCATGTCTGTATTGTTGTACTTGTAAGGACTAAGCCATTTTTGGCGCATTTTGTTGATGCCATTGATGGCCCTGCTATTTAGTTTTATATTACTCTATCGAAATGTTTACCTCTTGCAGCGCTGGTTTGTATTTTTTCAAATACTTACTGTTTACTTTCAAGATTCGTTTATCATTGCTAAGTTCCTCAACTTCGTATGCCCCACTCAAGAAGACTTTTGAGATTTGAAATGGTCCTTCCCATTTCGGGACCATTTGCTTAGTGTCCTGACCTTTCGATCCATCGGCAGGATTACCCTTCAAACTAAATCTCCAATCACAAAGGTCTTTGCTTTGACTCTTTTGTTATAGGATTTCTCGACTCTTTTCTTCTGCCTTCTTAAAAGCTCCAACGCTCTTAACCTTTCTTCGTCTAAATCGGCTAACTCGTCGAGCATCATGTCCCAATAGATCTCACGGGGGATTTCGTGATGCCTCTGAATCCTGGCTGATTGCACAAGAATTTTGACTGGTAATACTGCATCATGGCCAAAGGTCAGTCGATAAGGTGTGGTGTTGGTGGCTTCTTTTGGGGACGTTCGACATGCCCATAGGACCTGGTCCAAGGTTTTATGCCAGTTTTTTGGCTTACCCCCTACTTGCTTCTTTATCATTCCAATTACTATCTTATTCGCTGCCTTGACCTGGCCATTGGCCTGGGCGTAGTAAGGGGTCGACGTAAGGAGTTTGAATCCCATTTCTATGGCAAACTCTTGCATTTTTCGACCGGTAAAG